>JAOPUD010000112.1:539693-553420 GCA_027122715.1 Trisopterus minutus
GGGCATTTTACTTCATCAAATGCTTAACAAAGCAAGTAACGTCAAGTTTTATGTCCCGAGGTTGTTAAGAAGACATCATTTTTTTTTGTCTGTTGCCCTGATCAGTTGCCCTGATCAGTTGCCCTGATCAGTTGCCCTGTGTCTCACCTGGTTGCCCGTCGCCGGCAACATTGGTCGGCAACATTGCCCTAGAAGTTGCCCCGTGTATCATCAGCTTTAGGGTGACGATAAGACCTTTCATTTAGCGTTAGTGGGAGAGGGTCACTGAAATTATATAGGCTGTTATCGGGGCTATTCGTCATGATATCGCTTATCGGAATGGCATAATAATTGCTGTTATCGGCGCGATAATTATCGTGGACCCCTAGTTAAATGATACATTATCTCAACCAAAATTTGGAAAAAATTGAATAAATTAAAGATGAGGGCAGGCTCATAAACACTCTTTATTTAGTGCACCCGACCGCTCCAGGCTTCTGGTAAATCGAAACGGCACCTTTTTCAATAGGCTCAGACCAGTTCTTTCTGTATAAAACACAATTAACGCTCTGTCATGTTTACTTTGTTTGCAGGGGAAAAAGGAACTGGCAAAACCACAGGGAAAGAGTTGTGCTACAAAGGCTCCACTTTCCACAGGGTGGTGAAGAACTTTATGGTCCAGGGAGGAGACTTCACTGAAGGTGAACCCAGAAGTTTGTCATTGCACCCCACAGGAGTTGGAAAAGGCACTGCAATGAATCCTCATCATACAAGTGTTTCTGTTTCTGTCTGTAGGCAATGGAAGAGGGGGGGAGTCGATATACGGGGGTTATTTTGAAGGTGAGCAGCAAGTGGTTCATTGTGTCTCAAGGCTTATTAGGTTGCTGTGTCCTCACTAGTAGCTCGGTTTGAATGTGCATGTTAGAGGTAGACCCGGTCTCCTTGGAGTTTATGTGTTTGTTTGTATGTATTCTTTTCACCCTACCTTTTGAACTCTGACCTCTGTGGTCGGGTTAGGACTTTGTGTGGTGAAAGTAGTGAGCTCATTGCAAATCAGCATGGAGGCTAGGCATTCTCTCTTCATTAAAAGCTACGATCTTTCTTGCCTAAAATTTTCAACATATTCTTTTATTTATAGAGTGGTCTTTTGCAAAATGAGAAGGTAAGACACCACGCTCAGTAACACCACCCACATATGCCCAGCCCAAGTTCACCAGCTCCTTCCAAACCTTTATGTATCAATCCAAATGTAAAATGTATGATGTAAAACCATGCATCCTCCTGCTGGCTGTTTATATATATATATATATATATATATATATAGGGTATTTTAAACCCTTGGAAATATGTTTTATTTAAAGATCCCATTACAATTCACAAATGCTTTAGAACTATCAGCTTTTTGAGTCACAAAATCTCCACAATCTACTTTCTTATTAAACTGGAATACATCCTTTTAGGCCTTTTCTAACATCAGGTATGTTTGATAAGTAATGCCTTCTAAGGGCAATTTCAAAGGTTATTTTTAAATCTTAACAGGCCACTGAGAGGTAAGCTCCTTTTAACCACCATCCTGTCAGATGAGATCTTCCACTCCACATTACTTATTCTACATCAGCCTTTAGTGGTAGTCCTCCAGGTACTAGTCTGGACCCGTTTGTGAGACCTTCTTCCCTCTGTTTCCCCTCCTTCCCTTCTCTCAGACGAGAACCTCCTTCTAAAACACGACAAGGCCTTCTTGCTGTCCATGGCCAACCGCGGCAAGGACACCAACGGTTCCCAGTTCTTCATGTGAGTACCGGCCCCAACTCAGGCTGCGTAAGCAGCTGTTCCTTCTCCTGTCTGACCTCATCTAGACCTCCCACTGCACACTTTGTGGCAATCTTTTTATTGGACTATCACACATGGCAGTTGAGAGTTAGGAGTTTTGGGGTTTTGTTGACTTGATCCTCGTAGTTTTGATTTGTCAGGTCAGATTTGTCAGGTGAAATGTGTCATGCAAGTCAAGTCCCAATAAGCATAACCATGCCTCCGACTCTCTGTTAGTTAGAATTCACAGAATACAGAGAAACATCGACGCTCACCTACAAATGTGTTACATTTTCTCTCTACACGTTTTCTGTAACATTTGCAGAAACTCTAACATCCTGCCCTTCCAAGGTAATGTGTCTCTCCAAGACTGTGGTCTCTCTCTGTCTGTCACTGTATCCTTCTCTTTGACTCTTTGTCGCTCACTGTCTCACCGTCTCTCTCTGTCTCTCTCTCTGTCTCTGTCTCTCTGTCTCTGTCTCACTTACTTGATTTATTCACTACTTTGTATTGGGAAAAGTTATGTAGTGTGCGATTAACTTTTTGTAACAACAGCAAGAAACAAATCAATCATTCATTGTGATTGAGAGCATTTCTATGAGTGTCACCCAGTGTACAGTCAAGATCAGTGGTTATTCACCATACTGGTAGTTAATGGAGCTCATAAGAAGCATATTTTTCTTACATCCATGTTGATTAAGTCATATATTGTGTGGATATTCCCAAGGGGAACTTGATTTGTACTAATTGTGTCCCTGTCCCTGTCCCCCCACCCCCTTGTTTTATGACCTTCCCCTTGTTGGCCCCTCTTGGTCGGCTTATCTGGATACTCTTCACACAGTACTACCAAGATGGCGCCCCACCTCGATGGGTAAGCCCAAACGACAAACCTATTGATTGGTGATTATTGAACAAACTGAATCACCAGGAAATATTGTGCAATGCATTCTAGTCCTTTTGTCTAGTCTCAAGTGCTCATGCTTATAAAGTCCTAACACCATATCCCCTCCTCGTCCTCCATGTACCAGGCTGGTACTATTTCATCCTACTATGTAGTCCTTTAGCTTAGTGAGTGCCTGTATGGATACAGCTGATGAATGAGCAGGTAGGGCTTGGTGAAACTCTTCAAGGAGGCCTACTGTTGTGGACGTTAGGGTCGAACCCAGAGCCCTTCCCGCTAGAAATCCAACACAAACCACTGCCCAGTCCATGCCCAGTGGTTGCTGGTAACAAGTGGATCAGGATCCAACCCTCCTCTCCTCTCCCAGGGTGCACGTGGTGTTTGGGCTGGTCATCTCGGGCTTTGAGGTAATCAAGAAGGTGGAGGGTCTGAAGACGGACTCGGCCAGCCGGCCCTACGCTGACGTCAGAGTGGTGGACTGTGGGCAGCTCATCACCAAGTCTGCCAACGACGGTGAGGACTCGCAATGTTGTCTTCACTGCCTGAATGAAAATGCTACGACGACACAGGAATCATTGCCTTCATTGGCTGCATTTGCTTTCATAGTCTTTTCAAATTGGGGACGTGTAATTAGATGGTTTGTGTTTAGTTCACCTTCCAAATTTACAAGGTGTTTATTATGAATAAACATAAACAGCATCAGCAGTAGCGTTAAATATGGTGCAATACTATTGAATGACATGTTTTTGTAAATAGATCAACCAAATTGGGTTCCAGTGGTATTGTTTTCCAATAATATATCCTGTACAATCCTATAAGAAATCCTGCATCAATGTAATGATTGCCGGCTGTACCCAGCAGGCAAAAGAACTCTGGTGCCTATCAATGTAACTGGGTCATGTAGTGTTGTGAACATACTCTTAAATGGATGGCATTTTGATGCGGTCCCAGCATTAGAGCTGACCTGTAACCGGATCCTCTGGTTAACAGGTGATTGCTGGTCTGGGTACAGTTGGGTTGGCAGCACATACCTTCGCACCCACAGCCCAGCATCTACCAGCCACAACAAAAGCTGCTCTGTGATGGTCGCTTAAAGGGGTAGTTCGGGATATTGGACATCGGACCTCATTTCCAAGTGAGCCAGTGTGTTATTTATCATTGGAGACCGTTTGCAACACTTTTCATTCAGTCCTTCTAGTTGCAGAAATCGCTTGTGCTAGTCTAGCGCAAGTCAAGGGGATCTGCTAGCCTGCCAATTAAAACAGTGTTACCCACTCCAAAGTACACCCGAGGCAAACCAATTATAATGCCAGAATATTAAATGTCTGTGTTGATAGAATAATATTAGAAATAAAACTATCCTTGTATCGTAATGATCACATTACATTTTGGGGGACTACTTTCTGGTAAAGGTAAACAGAAGCACAATCCAGGTAATATCAGTCCGCCGCTGCCTGCTTCCAACTACAGGGATTATAAACTAAATGCAATGCGATGCAAGGGTATGTTTATTTCAAACATTATTCTATCAACACAGACATTTACATAGACAGTCGTGGCGTTATAATTGGTTTGCCTCGGGTGTACTGTGGAGTGGGTAAAACAGTTTTTCTTCAGGCTAGCAGATCCCCTCGACTTGCGCTAGCCTAGCACAAGCGATTTCTGCAACTAGAAGGACTGAATGAGTGTTGAAGTGTGTGAAACGGGTTGAAGTGTGTTGAAAACGGTTTCCTATGATAAATAACACACTGGCTCACTTGGAAACAAGGTCTGATGTCCAAAATCCCGAACTACCCCTTTAAGGCTAGCCACATTAAAACTATTCTCCACCGTCAATTAGTCTTACATGTTGTTGTTTTGTAAGGAGAATATAAAGTTTTTATATTAGGTGTGTCGATTATTAATCCTTCTTTCATTAAAAGTGTTTGCTATTTTTAGGGTTTTTGGCTGGGTTAGTGGACATCTATTCTAGGTCTTTTCACCACCTAAAACCACCTTTATTTCTCCAGTTCTCAAGGGCAAGAGAAAGCGGGCCTCCAAGTGTGCGGACCTGTCTCAGAGCCCACAGGGGTACGCCCAGGGGTCCTCCTCTGGCTCAGACCCCCACAGGGAGGCAGGCACACTCACACACTGGAAGCGCAGGAGACGCGACGCAAGCAAGCGCTCGGAGAAGAGGTCCAGACACTGTGACCCCGTCCTCTCCGATCAGGGGTAACCTCACTGTTAGTTCATGAACTTACGTAGCCCATATACTGTGACCCACGCCCTCTCCGAGTTTGGAATACCTCACTGTTAGCTCATGACCTTATGTATCCATACGGAGGGAAACCTCCTACCAACCTCCATTTATCATATTCATGAGAAATTGTCTATTGTGTTGAAGCTGCTGTAGGTAAGAATCCAGAGCTCATATTTAAGAAATGGCACCGTCATCAGTAAATGAAATGTGCAATGACAATCTCTGTCTAAGGGGATGAACAATGTATATCTTAGTCCGTTCTCGCCATCTCTTTAGGGTTGGTTTGGGGAATCCATCTTTCTGGCCAATCACAGGTTTGTGTGAAATGCATCAAGGGAGGGAGCAGAGAAGGAGGGGACGTGGTTTTGGTTGTTTTGGTTCAAATACTCTCTCCCGCTTTTTTATGCTTTCAATTCTCAGATTTAACCTACACCTTAAAAGCACATGCTTTTCTCCAAAGCAAAATACAGTAGAGATGAGAAGGAAACATGGAATTAATGAGCAGGTAGGGGCTTGGCATCTGGCTCATGCCCTGAAAACTCCCTAACTACTAGACTAGCCTCTGCATTCATGAGCAGTCTACAGTGAAGCACAACCATGGTCTTCTAGTTATGTGATGAGTTGTTCACAGCCTTGTCATTGGTATCCACACAGTCCCGTGGAGGGGGACCTGGAGGAGGGAGGGTACGATGAAGACAAGGAGGGATGGAAGGAGCATGTTGGGAAGAGGGGCAAAGCTGTGGTGAGGCCGGAAGAGATTCCCCCCGTCCCAGAGAACCGCTTCCTGCTGAGGCGGGACGTGGCATTGCTGGAGGGGAAGCCAGATCTGAGGTCAGTTGGTTCTATAGACACGGCGGAACGAAGTCCACTTTTGCATTTATGGATTTGCAATGGCCAATAACATTTTAAGCAGAGTGTAACATGCTCAAGTATTTCTGTAGAACGGAGCATGAGGAGTCATCTATGCCATGTGACCTGAAGCCCATGGTCACCAAGTCTGGGCGCAAGATCAAGGGAAGAGGGACGATGGTAGGATCCCTGTCCACAGTGGATGCTCCTCTCTGGTTTTACCAGCAGATCCATCAGAGAGGACTGGTGTAGAAGAGTTGTAGTCATTGAGAAAAATTAAGATTTATTTGGCCAGCGATGTAAGATCATATCAAAATGTGCAGGATAATTAACTGACATTCAATTGATGTGCAATTCTATTCTTGGATTTTACTGATATTGTGGAAAGCTTTTTAAATAAAAATTAATTGTAATGATTGATTCTTCCTTCAGAGATACCACACTCCCACGCAGTCCAAGTCTCGCTCTGCCTCATCGGAGGAGAGGTGCAGCAGCGAGACCCCGCCCCACTGGAAGGAGGAGATGAAGAGAAGCCAAGTGTACCACCCCCCCAGCGCCGAGAGGTGGAGCCGAGGGGACCGGTAGGACCACATCACAGCCTTCACCTAACGTCTTCTGGAGTACAAAAACCTAAAGAATCAATACACTTGAAATTTGTTCAGAGTAGCTAAAGAAGTAAACAGAGTTGCTCAGTGCAAGTGCATAGCTGGAACATAACTTATTTAATTGTGATGTAATTTATTTGACTCAATTCAACAATATGAGGTGATGATGCCCACCCTACTCTGAGGAACTCCTTAATTCCTCTTTGACTGAACAGGCTGAATGACCATTCTTCAACCAGATGGGGCGACAGGAGTGACTCTGCATGGTCCCGTTCCCAGGACGGCTCCCCTGGCCAGGCATCCAACCGGTCCAGCCTACACCTCCCAGCCAAAAAGGAGAAGAAAAAGTCCAAGCGCAAGAAGAAAAGCAAGAAACGAAAGCATGCCAAAAAGAAGAGCTCCAAGAGCAAGCTTCCGGAGCCACTCAACTCAGGGAGTGATGGATCTCGGTCCTCAGCCAGACAGTCCCAGCTGAGGGGACCTCTCTCAGCTCCCTGCCCTGGACGCACACTGTCCAGTAAGAGGTCATCGCCTCCTTCCTCCATAAAGTTGCGCTCCTACTCCCGGTCCTGCACATCCAGCCGTTCCAGATCTCAGAAAAGGTCAAGGTCCTACTCAAGATCAAGAAGTTTATCGAGATCTAGAAGCCGTTCTAGGTCGCCTTCCAGCTCAAGATCTCAGTCCTATTCCCACTCTCGTTCTAGATCCAGGACGAGAACAAGATCTAGCTACAGATCCAGGTCTTTGTCATGCTCCAAAAGGAGGACTTTCTCTAAATCTCCAAGAAAAAGAAACGAGAGCAAGTTGAGGACACAGAAATTTAGTCAAGTGCAAGCAAAGATTCCAGAGCCCAAAGTCCCACCTGTGACGGGAGTTCCTACAGTTCCAGTTCCTGAAACTGTCCCGGTAATCCCACTCAGTGACAGTCCTCCTCCCTCTCGCTGGAAGCCAGGTCAAAAGCCCTGGAAGCCGTCCTATGTCAATATTAAGGAAATGAAAGCAATTCCAGGCTCCACTCCCCCGTTCCCCTCTGGTCAGGAGCCTATTGTTGGGAATGTTCTGGTCCAAACCGTAGCTACCCCAAAGATTGCCCAAGGGGACTCACAGAGTGGGTACAGTCCCAAGGCCCGCCGACCCCCAACACAGCGCTCCCCCAGCGCCACCTCCAGTGGCTCCTCTAGGGGTCGGTCGTTCAGCCGCTCATTCAGTCGCTCCAGGAGTGGGGGTAGCTCTAGGTCGGGGTCTAGGTTTCCCCATAAACACGCCAGTAGATATGCACTGTGTAGCGGATCAGACTCCGATCACGACTCACGCAAGAAGGGTAAAGCCAGGAAGATGTCGTTGGAAAAAGAGTGGAAGAAATATTACAGTTCTCTGAAGAGAATCAAGAATTTAGAAAAGTACATTTCTCTTTCTTCTCATCAAAGTCCTAATTCAGGTGCCTTGATGGGCGGTGAGAACAGCCCCAATGTCAATGGTGCAAATGAAAGAGGAACATCTATAAAGGGGGAGGGGAACCATTCTGAAGATCACCAGGTAAAGCGTACCAATTCAATGTCCAACCCCAACAGCGGTTCTGAATGGGACAGCGATGGAGACAAAGAGAGCCAAGCAAATGGTACTGGTGTATCTCAGAAGTTCAACCCAGGAGCCAGTGAAGCCCTTCAGAGAAAGCTGTCTGTCCTGGCTGGGTGGGATTCAGAAAGCGATTCTGAACACCTTCTAGCCAAGACTTCAGCCTCTGAGAAGGAGGAAGGGGAGGCCAGCTCAGAGTCGGAGCGAGAGGCTGGTTCCAAGGCTGGCTCCAAGGCTCTTCTCAGGAACCCAAAGAAGGTCACCCAACCGGAGAAGCACAGGAGCAAGAAGTCCAAACGCAAACATAAACGCAAAAGGAGAGGAGAGACCAAATCTGGCTGTGGACACCCCAAGGACAAGGCAAAGAGATCCAAAAGGAAACACCACAAGTTGAAGGAGACCTTTCACTGGCAGCCACCTTTAGAGTTTGGAGAAGAGGATGATGAGGTTGAAAACCAGAAAGAAAAACGAGCGGAGAAGCAAAATATATCTGGAGCCGCAAGCACTAAAACAACTGACCATGTACACAACAAAGACCACAATATCCCTGCTTCTGGTAACAATGGTTTGATGCAAACTCCCTCCTACCGTAGAGAAGAACAGGGGCATCTCAGACCTAGAGGCTCTGTCTATGTGAATCACCCCAAAGAAAAACTGTTTGATCATCCATCCTCCAACAGTAACGCCCAGGCTCAGACTTTGTCAGCAGATGATATGGACATCTGTACCCCGGAGCATGACACTGAGTCCATAGTAGAGCCTCTGTTAAACATAACGCCTGATTCAACCCTCAGAACTATTACCAACTCAGTGAGTAAGACCACCCAGGACTACACACTTCATAACCAAGTTCCACCCCCGGCACTCTTTGCCGTCGGCGTAGCAGTGGGAACTATTCTGGACCTGAAATGGAAGCCCTTGAAAGGAACGACGACATCAGCGATGGCCAGTCTTCTGCCGGTCTCCTCTAAGAGCAGCCGCCCAGTGGAGCACCCGCCCCGGTCCCAGGGGGTCAAGATGGAGATCAAGAGCAAGAGCCGGGTTCGACCAGGGTCCCTCTTCGACGAGGTGCGGAAGACGGCCCGGCTCAACCAAAGGCCCCGGAACCAGGACAGCTCCAGCGAGGAGGACTCCCAGGCTGGGTCCAGGGAGGAGTCCCACACACCCAGGAAGTCCGGCTCCATGTCCAGCCACCGGTCTCGCTCCAGAAGCCACTCCCTTTCCTACAGCAGGTCTAGAAGTACATCTTGCCACTCCAGCTCCAGCTCCAGGTAGGAAATGGCTCATCCTGGAATCCAACGTGGTCCACACGGGCCTGGGGGAGGGATTAGGTTTTTTCAGGTTGGAGCTCAATTATTTTCATTGAAACAAAATATCCTCCTGATGGAGGTCTGTAGTGTGTTTTGTTGAGAAGAAGGTACTTTGTTGATGCATTAAACTTCCAGTCTTTCTCTTGAACCTAAGCCGTTGTTCCCTCCAGGGATTCCAGGTGACCCCCTCTTTTGATTGCCTTGTCTTCACAGCAGTCGCAGTAGGAGTCAGAGGAGAGGCGGCCAGAGGTGCTTACGCAGCCACAGCAGCACGTACCGGAGCTACCGCAGTCACAGGTATCCTGGCCAGGGACTTGCAGCTCTGCTCAGGTCCTCACCGCTGCCCTGCAGGTATGAAGGTATCATTGTAGCAAAAGTCTTTAGCACATTTTTTTTGCATGCGTACACTAATAATGTGTAACAGTAATTTGAAGTCATTAATATTTTTTCTACGATTGTTAACACAAAATAGGGGCTACGAGTTCACAAGTCCTTTGTTACAGGTGCACAAATCCTATCCTATGCATCATAACTCTAAAGATTCATGTACTTGACACACTTTGCTACAATCATTGCAACACAGTTGTGCAAAACACATTCGCATTGGGTTTACGAATGCACAAATGTGTTTTGCACCAACTGCACTGCAATGATTGTAGTAAATGTGTCATGTGCATGACTCTTTGAAGTTGTGATGTACAGGATAGAATTTGCGCCCCTGTAACAAAGGACTTGTGAACTCGTAGCCCCTATTTTGTGTTTAGAATGCTAGAAAAAATATTTACGACTTCAAATTTACTGTTACACATTTGTGACTTTAGTGTACGCATGCAAAATCTGCAGTTAAATGTGCTAAAGACTTTTGCTACAATAATACCTTCATATGCAGGGTATAGGCCTGCCCCTTCTCACATGATAACAGATGTTTTATTGACTTTAGTAGCATCTAACAGTGGTCATGTTCCCCACAGACGGACCTACAGCAGGAGCCACTCAAGGAGTCGGTCCTACACCAGGAGGTCCAGGTGAACTATTGAACTCCTTCAGGCCTTAACTCAGAGTAGCGCCTTACTCTATTGTTCTGATGAACTGGTAGCACCACCACAACATGGACATCTCTCCATCTAGTTAACGCTGTGTCACTGAAGCAGCCTACAATAGTTGATTATAATAATACTTTGAACAGCAGGGAAACACTAATTAGCTACTCATTAATGCATCAATGATCACCGAATAGTCCTGGCCAGTGAGCATAAAGACACATTTTTTACAATAAGAGCAACTCAAGTAATATGAATACTAGGTGCATAGGGAGAATGATCCAAACCAACGTACTGCAGTCATGTTATTCCACCCAAACTAACGGTGGGTGTGGTGACGCAGGTCGGAGTCTGACGACAGTGCCTCCTCCAGGAGCACCAACAGGAGGCGCAGGCGCCGCCGGAGGAGCCACAGCAACCGCAGCTCAGAACAGCGCTCGCGGTAAGACCCCTCCCCCCGTCACCAGGGCCTGGGACTAGGAAGAGGGGCAGGATGTTAAATGCATGGAACTTAATCACACTCGTCAACGCAATAGAACCAGGGCTTGGTGAAGGGTCATGGGGTAACTAATTCATACTCAAAGCAAACTGAAGTCAACTGAAGCAGCCAGGCTGGTTGCCTTCAGTTTGCTTTGCGTATGAATGTGCAGCAGTTAGAAAAAGGACTTGGTGGTTGAAAAGATAGTCTATGATTGATTGCGTCGCGGGATGGTGGGTTTTGAGCCACTGTAGACTAGAGTTCCATTAGTCAGTCCGACTGTCTGTGTACTCCCTCAATGTGGTGAGGTCTGAGTGTAACCCTGTGTTGTGCCTCCAGGTCCTCTCCCTGGTCCAGCCGTAGCTCCTCCAGACACAGGACCCCCAGCCGGTGCAGCCGGTATAGCTGAGGCCCAGCCCCAGACATCCTCCTCTCTGGACATCTGGAAACCACGTGGACCACCTCTGCCACCCGTCAGGGAATGCTCTGCGATCTGTTTCTTCCAGAATATTATTTTCGAACCCAGTTTGACAAGCTAGAGTGTGAACTACTGCTACTGTCCTTCCTTTAATGTCGCCTTGTTTTTACTACCTTCCCCACAAATAAAATGAAAGTCTCCCTGTAAATGTTTGTAAATATCTTTGAATGCTATATATTTTTTTCTTTTTTTTTTTACTTTTACCACTACCACAACATGGTGAACAGGGTTGAGAAGAAACGCCTTACCCTTCATAGGGTAAATTATTGCGTTGCTTTCTCTAAATAAAATAATATAATAAAATTAACTGATTAAATTTTTACAACTGCAAACCTATGTTCAGTTTGTAGGACCTTTTTATTGTTTTGTTTTTTTTATTTTTATTGTCTGGTTTATGAATGTAAGCTGCTGTGTTAAATAGGATGACTCTAATTTGAACGTGATTTGGAATGTTGGGACCAAATAAATAGTCCAAACCTGAAATGCTTTTCTGTGATGTTTGTAAGAGAAATGCATAGCTCGAGCCTAGACCTAGAACAACGGTACCCTCATGACATTTCTTAATTCAACATGTTTACTGTTGATGCTAAAATAACGAGCGGGAATTACAATGAAATAAATGAAAGCATATTTTGTGCATTAGTTAAACACACAGATTGAAGGTTTTAAATGAGGCATCCCTATTCATTGTCTCTATAATGGAATTAGGAGAATCCCAATAATGTAGCCTATAGTATATTTCCCCTCCCCAAAGCCAAGCAATTCAACACAAGTGTGGCAGACAAACAGGATAAATTATTAATCACACTCAGAACTAATTGAAATCCGGTTGTCCAAATCCTTGCCAATATTTGCATATCCTAAAAGCTCACTTTCTTCATCTCTCTCCCAAGATGCTTTCACCATCCACAAAACATTCAATGCTTTGCTGTCTACTACGTTTTCATGTTTTGGCAGAAGCCTTCCTCTCATTGGAAGTTCTGCTGGCTCTCTTCATCTCTACAGTTAAAGACAGTTGAGACAGTGTGCAGATACTTTACTGATATGAACAAATATATTTATTGTAAGTAGGCTACTGTATTATATATATATATATATATATATATATATATATATAATTGGCTCTCAGTCTATGTTATGATAGTAAACAAATATAAATTGTCATCATGTATTGTTCCCCTTTGTTCACAAGTCTAACGTACAGGTGGTACCTGAATAATACACCAATGCAATGTGATTTGTAATACAATCGATGTAAGACTACAGAATAATGTTTAGTGTAGTTCTATAGCTGTCTGTTCAGTAAATGTCACGGAGGAGGGCACCATGTTAATGCTCGTGCTGTGGACAGACGTTCAGCCGTCCTCAGATACCTCCTCACAGCATCACCCTCCCATGAACCTGGTGGGCTACCGATGGATTATGAACGATGTGTTTGACCGCTTACATCGCGGGGATATAAAGGGAACCTCGGTCAATATTTTCAGCAACCGCTAGGCCAGTATGGGCGTCAGGTCCTCGGCGACCTCTGCGGTGTACTGATGTGACCCCCGACGCACACACCGGAGGAGAGGAGACGAGCGTGTGTCCGTCTCTCTGACGTCATAGCCGCCCTGAGCGCGCGTAGCGCAGACTAGCCGTGCGACGCGCCTGGTTCACGGTGACTGACGGGTCCGCTGTTTTCCAGACGTTAATGTCCTAAAAATATAAAATAAATCCGAGTACACTACAAAGAAATCCGTCTGTCTCACAACTCCGTGGTATACAGTACCGTGTCCCTTTAAAATCCTCTGACTAAAAACCCATATGATCCCAGAGCTCCAATCACCAATTCCTTCTGCAAAAGCAGCCTCTGCATTCTGCTCCGTGTGAATGCTACTGGGGGGCAAGGACCGGGGAAGAGGGGAAAGCTGAAGAAATGTGAAATCCAACGATCCTTTTCATGGCGAACGGAAAGCAGATGCAAAGGGAGTTATACTGGGACTCCTGTGAGCCTCGACCCGCTGGATCAAAATGGTAGGAGAGGAGCGGTTGATTTTCCTTTATTTTCTCTGTCCCTTTTTGAACGCTTCCAAATTTGAGCTACTCAGCAGGCCGACTCAAACTTGACATAGTTATGCATTACCGTGATGTTGTGCCACTCGTAGTCAGACGTTGTCTTTTTGCAGTTATTTCCCATTGTGAAGTTCACAACTTGCATATATTGCACAAGTTGGCAATTTAACCTGCCATAATAATGACAATGGCCACAATAGGCACATTGTTGCAGAGTTAAATTCTTTCATATCAGGCAATAATCAGGTCGTAACGGGAGGAGTCAGCGAATAGCGAAAGTCAACCCCCAACCCAACTAGGCTACCCCCCCGTACCCCTTATCTAGCCCCCTACCTCCAACCTACCATTACCATACTCCCCCCCCCACCCTACTACCCCTAGCCCCTTGACCACCCTACTACCCCTCTCC
>JAOPUD010000112.1:556700-567737 GCA_027122715.1 Trisopterus minutus
CACACACACACACACACACACACACACACACACACACACACACACACACACACACACACACACACACAGAAACACATTATTGACAATGGGAACAGTTGAAATGTGTGTGAATGTGAAAATTATAATGTAAATACTGTTCCTTCAGCAGTAATCTATTTGATGATGGTAGTATTACGGTATATCTCAAATCCGCTGCAGAGGATCTTCTCTTCAAAACCAATCAAAAGCTTCCCCCAAAGTCCCAAGTCCCGCCCCCCTAGTCTCAAGCTCCGGACTGCTGCTGTGCCATGATTGGCTGTGATGGTGCAGCTGTGCTCAGCATGTGTCCCTTCCTACGCTAGTTAACCAGTCTGTCCACGATGACCTTCTAATCAGACTAATTAACACACACGCACACACACACATGCACATGTACGCTCTGAGGGGGCCCTGAGGGCTGTACAGGTGACAGAATGATGAAGATATCAACCCTTCATCCTTTTTAACATCACCTCCATCCCTCCTCTCTGGAAATGCTCTGTTCAGCACCTTCCTAGGCTGGCACACTCATCATCTCCACTCCTCTCTTTATTTCCTCTCCTCATCTTCTCCCCTCTCCTCTTCTCTCCTCATCTCCTCTCCTCTCTTTATCTCCTCTCCTCATCTCCTCTCCTCCCTTTATCGCCTCTCCTTTCCTCTCCAGCGCCGGTACTGTCATGTGACACAGTAGGTGTCAGGTACCTGTGTGTGTGTGCGTGTGTGCGTGTGTGAGTGCGTCATACAAACACAGATGCCGCGTCACATTCTGAAACAGAGGGAGCAGTGTTGTGTCGGTGGAGAGTATGTGTCTGTGTGTGTGTGTTTTTTTTGTTTTGTTATGTGCATGCAGATGATTGCCAGCTCTCTCTCTCTCTCTCTCGCGCTCTCGCTCTCTCGCTCTCTCGCTCTCTCGCTCTCTCTCTCGGTCCCTCCCTCACCCTGACTCAGCCCTTGGTCTCTCCATGGCGAGAGGAAGACTCCAGACTCCAGCCCTTCTGGCGGGCCTGTGCATGACCAGCCTCCCGATCTCAGAGACGCTGAACACGCTCTTGAGCTCTTTGTCGGGGCATCTCCATTTCATGCTCAGGTGAACACATCTCTGATTGTCTGTTAACCTGTGGAGCATTAAAATCTAGATTGGAAGGTTTTTTTCAAGATATGTTTAAAAGCAGGGGCGGGGAACCTTTTTGACATCAAGGGCTATATACATTCTTGTAACTTCTTTCTGGGGGGCCTCACTTTTTTTAGGCCTATAAAAATAACTCACTCACCACATAACGCATGCACAATGTTTTCTCACTCTAAATTTGGTCTGGTGAAAGCTGCTTGTTGGGCACCCAAACTTTGGTCAAGTGCGTTTATTTTGTCCTTGCGTAACTGCCCCTGCAATTCACTTTGCCTAGCATGTTTAGTACTGTAATGACGTTCCAGGTTGGTCTTTTTCATTACAGCGAGCGATTATCCACACACAAGGCAAACTGGCCTGCCCTTTACTTCAACAAAGAAGTAATCGTCAGTCCATGTTTCTTGTAAAACACGGCATTCATTATCAACCTTTCGTTTCTTGGCGGATGCCATGCTAGCCGTCAATGGTTAGATTTAGAAATGTCACTGCAACTTGTTTAGGCTACCCCAATGTGACCCTCAACATTCCAAAGGAATGAAAATGGAAATTTCCCCATTTCTTCTTACTAATTTCTTCTCACTTATGCTTGTACAACTATATTGTAGGCAAGGCTATATGCTTTGTTAACATTTTATTTAATAATTTAAAAAAAAGTTTTTTTTGCCCTTGCCTCCACAGGCCAGTTTAAAGGCTTTGGCAAGCTGTATCCGGCCCCCACCCCTGTTTTAAAGGATGTAACAACAAGCAGCGCTAAAAGCAAGGTTCAAGTCCGTACGGTTGAGGCTGTACTAGGATTTAAAACAGGGGGACAATAGAGAGCTGGATTAGTATGTACAGTGCTGTGATCATACCAGACCTCACTCAATGATAATAATTCATACAGAATGTTTTAAGTCAGACTAGGTTTTGTTGCAATTCTCTGAAATCAAATCTATCTTAAACTGATCATGTGATAATAATAACTCAACTGAATCATTAAGATCTGACTTGGTTACAGTGATCTCCCTCAAAGCTATAGCTCATGAATCAGTATCCAGCTTCAATATCCTGATTAAATGTGTGGATGTTATTGACAGCACCAACCCTTCAACATAGCATTCCCTCGTTACACTTAGTTCTTCTTAACGAGTTGTGGAATTCTCGAGCATGCGCAGGACGCGAACTCCCGGCAATACGATACGATCGAGTACACATGCGGGTAGATAGCCGACTAGGACCGGCTCAAGCCCAGCTATTCTATCGACTTCACTAATCCGGTCCTGAGACGATCCTTTTGGCAAAGCAGATCGAATAAACCTGTTTACATGAATCCAATCTTTATTCAATACGTTCATTACACGATTATGCTCCAGCATGTAAACGCAGTGTTTACACAACGCAGTTGTGCAGAGTACGATTCTGTAGACCCGCTCAATGCCAGAGAGGCACACTGCGGAAAACATGTTCGGCTAACATTTTAGTTTCCAAATATTTATTTAAAAACTAAAATATCTGTTTTAGTGCATGTGTGTTCTATTAAATGGTTTTATATCTTAAACAAATTTGTTGCATAGGAGGCGCGCAGCATCAATATCCTAACTAAAAAAAGTTAGTCGGCCAACGCAGACACAGTTTGCAGATTGTAAATTGACATGAGACATTGTAAACGTTCACAATCCTGCTCTATGCTCTGTGATATATTGTTGATCATCATTTCTATTAACTTCTGTGAGGCGCATAAAGTGGTCATGTAGATTGGTAGTCTGCCCGTCTATTGCGCGGATCACACTTGAGCAGATCTTGCATACGTCAATCGAGTCCCTTGGCTGTCCACTGTCATCAGGTCTAAATCCCAAAAATTGCCATAAAAGCAAAGTAGTAGGCCTACCCTTTTTAGCAACCAACGCCATTGTTTCAACTCTTCTTAAGTGGAAGCTACTTTTTTTCTTTATGTGAAATAACGACAACGATGTCATTGTCCATCGTGATGTTTTACTGTAAACATCTCAACTGCCAATTTAGGGGACATCGCCCAACCCTAGTTAGGGTCATCCTTCATAACCAGCTCCAGACCAAGGTAGGGTTATCGTTCATAACCAGCCTCAGACCAAGGTAGAGTCATCCTTCATAACCAGACCATTGTGGGGTCAAGGTTCATAAGCTCCAGAACAAGGTAGCGTCATCCTTCAGCTCCAGGACGTGAATGATGTGTTACATGGCCTGTTCAAGGGGATTGAGCTGTCCCCTCACGCCTTCACTCCTCAGCCTGCCCAGACAAGAGCTTGACTAGAGCCCTTGACAAGAGCTTGATTTCTTTCTGATTACATGAGCAGTTCTTCTGAAAGCACGCTGTTTTTTGGTTCTGAAACACGCAGTGTTTGTGGCAAGTCATTCAGCAGACATCTCTATCAGAGAGACTCTCAGGGAACGGATTAAAGATAATTGCCCCTAATAAGTCGTTAGCGTCGTGCCCGTTGCTCCAGGATGCCGACGCTTAGACGGCGTTGGGTTCGAACCCAGACCGTTTCAGCTGGATTGGTAGCTACTAACCACTATCCTGCCAACCCGTGCGCTTGGTCTTTAGGTCTAGTTCATGTGCACTCATTTGTAGTGGGCTTGTCACGCATGACAACATGCACAAGGGCGTGTGTTTACATGTCTAAACATGCAGACGCATTCACACCCACATGTATGCAGAAGACAGAGAAAGAGAGAGGCAGAGAGAGAGAGTGTGTGTGTGTGTGTTCTACTGTTTCTTAGCTCAAGGTCAGCTCTGGGTCTCTGCACTGATTATATTCAGAGGAGAGGGGAGGGATGAGGAGAAGAGGGGGAGGAGAGGAGGAGAGGGTAGAGAGGGAGAGGGATGAGGAGAAGAGGGAAGAGGAGGGGGAAGGGGAGCGAAAAGGATGAGGAAGAGGGGAGGTACTGCACCAGACTTCAGCCAGAGAAGAAATCGTAGACACTAAATACAGAAGTGAATAGCTCTCGCTCCAGCTCTCGGTCTCACTCTCAGTCTCTCGGTCTCTCTCTCTTGCGAGCGCGTGTGCGCTCTCACTCTCTCTTGCACCCGCTTTCGCTTGCTCCAGTTTGACCCTATGTCTCGGTGCAGACCTGGCCGCTGAGGTCAGCCACCCACAAGGAGGCTGCTGGCAGACAGAGAGAGGGCCACACTCCTGTCATCACCCTGATGGGGTTTTAATGGTCCTCTGATTAGACAGCCCAGACACAACACACACACACGAGCACCAGAGAACGCCCCCCCCGTCCGAGGTGTAAAGAGCACAACATTATGCTCCTCATCAGAGAGAGACCAGCTCATGAGGGTGTGTCTGAGTATGTAGTGTGTGTGTGTTCAGGGGTGAGCTAGGGTCAACATGATGCCCTCTCTGCTGAGTGTCAACCCCCCCAACCCCACACACACACACACACACCCATCAGTGTTTCCCACAGACCAGGTAGTAATGTGTGGTACCCCCCTGGCGCCGGTGGGGGAATCGAGTGTATCTATTTTCACCTGCTGAGACAATTTTAAAGCTACATGCATTTGAAATTCAGCTCAATCTTTATCATGTGAAGTAAGTTCTTTAAGAGAAGACATCTAAAAATATTTTTACCAGAACCCTGCCTGGTTTCATTCCTTGCCCCAACTCATTATAGGGCACATTATAGGGCAGGCCAGTAGAATAGTTTGCTCATACAAATACCGGGGGCCTTATTTATCACCCATGCGTAGAAAAGGATCTAAATTCTCCCTTACGAATGAAATTTAGGATGCGCGTAAGTAAAAAAAAACAATATTTATCAAACGTCCGCAAGGCTATCGTACGCACATCAGTAATCTATCTTGATAAATCCCACCTGTACTTAAGTACCATGCTCGTGCACGATCAGATCATTTGCATTCAGAAATGCCTCCAATATACCATATATGGTCACAGACTTCCCTTTCCTTACCAAGGAAAGGGAAATCTGGGGCCCCCTGCTGGAGCTGCTTCTCCCGCAATCCTATCAGATAAGCGGTTTGATAATGAGGATGAGGTCACAAGGCATCCCTTTATCAACCACGTGAATGTGTTTTTCCCCTCACCACTATAATGGCAAAGAGAGCGAAGAAAATAAACTTCTCCAACACTAAAATGGAAACGCTCATTAACGAGGTTGAATTAAACCCAAAGTTACTTTTTGGCTAACTTAGTGCAGGAGGCATTACCAATAAAAGAAAGCTTGCTGCATGGGAAAAAGTGACTGATGCAGTTAATTCAGTTGGGACTTGGCAAATCTGCTTGGCGAGTTGCAGACTCGGGAGTCTGTGACTCCCGAGTCCTGCTTGGCGAGTTGCAGACTCGGGAGTCTGTGACTCCCGAGTCTGCAACTCGCCAAGCAGATTTGCCAAGTCTTCCAATAACACAAGATAAGCCATTGCACTACATTTAGAACCTTTTTCTTAGCTGTCTTTTATAGGGTTTGACACCAATTTGTCTGTTTAAAATTTGACAAAGGAGTAATTGAATGTTTTCTAATTAAAGGAAACACGGGACATATGTGGATGTTGATTGTTGATTGCTTACATTCCTAAGTATAAGTACATCTTGGTAAATTCCATACTTTGTGTGGCAATGTTTGTACGCACTACTTGAGTACAAATATTTGCGTAAGTACGGTTGATAAATGAGGCCCCGGGACTTTATGTTGGAGGAAGACCTGTCTTTTGTATGTATGTTAAAGTTTCGTTTTTACCTGATTTTTTGCCTATTTAGTGGCAATCTTGAGATTCTGTGACATGCAAGGACTGAATTGCAAAAAACAACTAAAGCTGGAGGTTTTTATTTCAAATACTGAACTCAAGACTTATCTCAACCAATATTAACCTGTTCTTGTATTCAACTTTCTTGGTAAAACAAAATAAATAGGATAACGTAACAATATAAATATAATAATAATGTAATCCATTTCCTGTTATGGACTCGGAAGTGGAACGGAAGTATCGCATGTGTCGCTGATTTGATTTAATGTTAGGAGCTCTGAAATAAAGTGGATCATTCTGTTCAGTGAATGGAGTTTGCAGATTCTTTCTTTATATACAGTGCCTTGCAAAAGTATTCACCCCCGTGGCTTTTTTCATGTTTGGTTGCCTCACAACCTGGAATTAACATGGATTGTTTAAGGATTTGCATCATTAAATTAACAGAACATGCCCACAATTTGAAGATGTTTTTTTTTTGTGAAGCAAACAACAAATAGGACAAAATAACAGAATAAGACAATGTGCATAACTATTCACCCCCTCAATACTTTAAAGCCACCTTTTGCAGCAATCACAGCTGCAGGTTGCTTTGGATAAGTCTCTATGAGCTTGCCACATCTTAACACTGGGATTTTTGCCCATTCCTCCTTGCAAAACTGCCCCAGCTCCTTCAAGTTGGATGGTTTGTGTGACGCGGGCGTTTGGCAGAACCCAAGTGCACAGACAGACGACAAGCGTTGGACAGTGTCAAGAGTTTATTCAGGTACAGGATCAGCAGGCAGAGAGTGGTCAGCAGGCAGAGGTCGGCAACGGGAGGGCAGATAGGGAGTAGGGAACGAAGGAACAGACAGACAGGGACTCAACGGCGGTCAGGAGGTCAGGCAGGCGAAGGGTCCAAAGCAGGGGAGGCTGGTGGATCAGGAGTCGGAGGCAGAGGAGCGAACAGGCCGACAGGGGCTGGGCGGTAGGCAGGATGGTCAGACAGGCAGGGATTAGAGAACTGGCAGGATCGTTGGTGAATTAGAGTTTGAGTCGCGGGAAGGCTCTGTGGCGAACAAGAGACAATCTGGCAGGTACTGATTGGGAAGAGAGGACTTATATAGGGGGAGTGCAGGTGAAGGGGGTTGGGTTAATTAGGGGAGCTCAGGGTGGCAAACCTGGAAAACCAGGGGCGGATCATGACAGTATCCCCCCCCTGCAAGGGACGGCTCCAGACGTCCTAGATCGAACAGGGAAGGTGGAGGGGGCCTAGAGGAGGGTTAGAATTCCTCCGAGGCCTCAAAGATTGTGTCCTCCATAGAGGAGGAGGACGCGACATTGTAGTCCCTTCATTGTAGTCCCCATTGTAGAACCACTCGCCGGTGGAACTGTAGTGGGCGGACGGGAGGGCGGGGCAGGTTGGTCAGGATAGGATCGGTGGAAGTCAGAGATAAGACGGGGATCCATGACAAAGTGAGCTGGGATCCAGGAGCGCTCCTCCAGGCAGTACCCCTCTCAGTCCACCAGATACTGGACCCCACATCCACGGCAGCGGGAGCAGAGGAGACGCCGGACAGTGAACACCGGACCTCCGTCAACGAGCTGAGGGAGAGGAGGGGGCGGAATGGGAGGAGCCAGAGGGCTTTCCTGGACAGGTTTGACCCTGGAGACATGATAGGTTGGGTGGATCCTCATGGAACGAGGAAGCTGAAGGCGTACCGCCGCAGGGTTTATGATGCAGATTATGGGGAATGGTCCTATGAACCTGGGGGCCAGCTTGCGACTCTCCACTTTGAGAGGTAGGTCACGGGTGGAGAGCCAGACCTTCTGGCCAAGTTGGTAGGCAGGAGCCCGCGTGCGGTGTTTGTTGGCAGCAGAATTGTGGTGATCTGCAGCCTTGCAGCGATCTCCAGAAAACCGAGGTGAACTGGGGCCCCCGGTCAGAGACGACATCGGTGGTTAACCCATGGAGGCGGAAGACGTGGTGGAGCAGGTCCGCAGTCTCTCTGGCAGAGGGGAGTTTAGTAAGAGGGATGAAATGGGCCAACTTACTAAACTGATCTCTATCTAGGGTGAGAACCACATTGTGGCCCTTGGAAGCAGGAAGACCGGTCACGAAGTCCAGAGAGATGTGCAACCAGGAAAAATGGGGAATGGGCAAGCCGGCAGGTGGACGGCGAGAGTTTTTATTCTGGTTACACACGGGGCATGCGTTGACGACGCCCCGGACATCCTCCTCCAGGAAGTCCCGGGTCCGCTGGATGCCGGGATGGCAGGTGAGTCGGGAAGCGTGACCCCACTGGAGCACGTCGGAGTGGAGGGAGGCCGGAACGAACAGGGGGGCAGGAACTGGGGGCAGGCTGATTAAGAGAGGCGGCCCGCACCTTCTCCTCTATCTCCCATGTGACAGAAGCGACAAGGCAGGAGGCTGGAACAATGGTGGAGGTTTCAGCCGTCTCATCGGGGTACTCGGGGAACTGTCGGGATAGAGCATCTGGTTTAGTATTACGAGAGCCAGGACGATAGGACCAGGTAAAGTTAAAACAATCAAAAAACAATGACCAGCAAGCCTGTCTGGAGTTAAGTCTCTTGGCGGTTTGATATACTCAAGGTTTCGGTAATCGGTCCCAACTAAGAACGGAACCCTGGTTCCCTCTAGCCAGTGCCGCCACTCCTCCAAGGCCAGCTTGACCGCCAGAAGCTCCCTGTTGCCAATATTGTAATTTCTCTCCGAGGGGGTTAGTCGGCGAGAGAAAAAGGCACAGGGGTGGACCTTCTGGTCGGAGGAGTAACGCTGGGAGAGGATCGCCCCTACTCCCACACCAGATGCGTCCACCTCTACGATGAACTGACGCTCAGGTTTGGAGATCTGGAGGATGGGGCGGTGGTGAAGCGGGTCTTGAGGGTGTCGAAGGACCTTTGTGCATCGTCAGACCAACGGAAAGGGACCTTGGGTGATGTGAGGGCCGAGAGGGGGGAGGCGATGGAGCTGAACCCTTGGATGAACCGCCGATAGAAGTTGGCGAAACCCATGAACCGCTGCAGCTGCTTGCGTGTTTCCGGAGTAGCCCAGGAGGTCACAGCAGAGGCCTTGGCTGGATCCATCTGTAGGCTGTCCTTCGCGATAATATAACCTAGGAAGGAGACAGAAGGAGCATGGAAATCGCACTTCTCCGTTTTGACGAACAGGGAGTTGTCCAGGAGGCAGGAGGCATACGGATCCGGTGGTAGGCGTTCCTCAGGTCGAGTTTGATGAAGACCATTGCCCCCTGGAGCAGCTCAAAAGCGGAGGTGAGTAGTGGAAGGGGAAAACGGCTTCACCGTGATGTTGTTCAGACCTCGATAATCAATGCAGGTCTCAGGGACTTGTCCTTCTTGCCCACGAAGAAGAACGAAGAAGAAGAAGGGAGGGGGCAAAGAGGTGGCCTTGGCCTTATTGAAGGCTTCTCTGAGGTCATGGTAAATGGTAGGGACCCCGGAGATGTCCGAGGCTGGAGTAGGAGTGAGAGTAACAGACGGCTGTGAAGGGGTCCTTAGACAGGATTGCTGACAGGTGCCCCCCCATTCTCGGATGGAGCAAATAGACAAGTCGATGTTGGGGGTTGTGTCTCTGAAGCCAGGAGTGACCTAAGATGACCGGCTGGTTGGGTGTAGGCTGGAGCATGAACTGAAGGTCTTCCTGCGGCCTCCCGGCAGGAGCGTGTGCCCAGGGTTTGTCCGGGAAGTTACGCTCCCCAGTACGTGTCCATCCAGGGCTCTGGCGGAGATCGGCGATGGCAGTCTCTCCGGACGGAGTCCCAGCCGAAGAGCGAGGGACCGATCCATGATGCTCTCGTCGGCTCCTGAATCGACAAGGGCGGTTACGGGATTGGAACAGGAGCTCACCAGGGAGAATGGGTCTTGTAGGAGAGGCAGAGTCTGTGAAGGAGTTCAAAAGTATGCCTTTGGTTACTGGTGGCTTTTACCGGACATTGATCAGCAAAGTGTCCAGGCTGACCGCAGTACAGACAAAGGTTCTGCCTCCGCCTTCTCTCCCTCTCCTCCAGCGAGAGATGGGTGCGGCCTAGCTGCATTGGCTCTGGATTCCCCATTCTCAGGGGAGCAGTTGGGGTCAGCGGAAGGAAGGCGGGGGTTGCTGGGGGCCAAGGGTGAAAAGGACTGCGTGGCAGAGCCTCAGAACGAGGAGGACTTATATAGGGGTATAGGGGGAGCACAGGTGAAGGTGGATGGGTTAATGGGGGGAGCTCAGGGTGGCAGGCAGGTGAATGGGAAAACCAGGGGCGGACCATGACAGGTTTGCCCCTGTGAACAGCAATCTTTAATTCTGACCACAGATTTTCTGTTTTATTGAGGTCTGGGCTTTGACTAGGCCATTCCAACACATTTACATGTTTCCCCTTAAACCACTCAAGTGTTGCTTTAGCAGTGTGTTTGGGGTCATTGTCCTGCTGGAAGGTGAACCTCCATCCTAGCCTCAAATCACGCAGTGGTGGTACAGGTTTTGCTCAAGAATATCCCTGTATTTAGCACCATCCTTCTTTCCCTCAACTCTGACTAGTTTCCCATTCCTGGCTGCTGAAAAACATCCCCATAGTATGATGCCACCATCATATTTAACTGTGGGGATGGTGTTCTTTGGGTGATGTGATGTGTTGGGTTTGCGCCAGACATTTTCTTTTTCTTTGATGGCCGAAAAGTTCAATTTTAGTCTCATCAGACCAGAGCATCTTCCTTCATACATTTTGGGAGTCTCCCACATGCCTTTTTGCAAACTCAAAACGTGCCATTTTGTTTTTTGCTAAAAGTATTAGCTTTCTTCTGGCCACTCTGCCATAAAGCCCAACTCTATAGAGTGTACGGCTTATTGTTGTTGTCATTGTACAGATACTCCAGTCTCTGCTGTGGAGCTCTGCAGCTCCTGTAGGATTACCGGAGGTCTCTGATTAATGCCCTCCTTGCCCGATCCGTGAGTTTTGGTGGGCGGATGTATTTTTATAACCTAATGTTAAATATATTATATATATATATATATATATATATATTGATGGGATATGATGAGCCTCCTACTTTAACTAGGCCCCACAACCTACCTAGGCCCAGGCCCCTCACACTCCCTAACTAACCAGCACCACACATAGTCAGCAGAGCGCCAGGTCATGGAACAGCCACGTCACCATAAAGCACTCTCCCC
>JAOPUD010000112.1:567837-579046 GCA_027122715.1 Trisopterus minutus
TTTAATTAAATGTATATACGTATTAATACATCTAAGAGTGAATATTACACTAAAATTAGACTAAGAGTGAATATTAGTAAATATGAGAAAATATTACACAAAACCAAAAATTAACACATTCTCGTAAATGTTTTAAGAAAACTGTGTAAAATAACTAAGTTATTGTATAACCGACAACGTCCTGAGTTACTCACGTTTTTGTTCTTTCTCTTTCTCGCTCTCTCTCTTTCTCGCATCACTCCCCTACAACTGTATTCACGCCTCATGTCATTTTCTACCCAGTGGTTTGGGGGACGGGGGATGGGGGGTGTAAGGTGTCTTGTTGTCACTTTCCCTCGACCTTCTTTGTGTTGGGATCAGACTGGCAGTTTTAACACTACAGGGGTCCATTGGCGTTTTTTCTCCCAAACTGTACCTGATGACAGTCTGGGGTGACGGGATAGGACGGGCTGTTACAGAGGTGGTGATGGTTAATGTTGGATGGCGCCAAGACAAGGCTGTGGGGCGTCGGCTGATTATAGCAGCTTGTGTCTCACAGTTTATTATGTGGCAACCAATGCAATCAGCAGAACAGTGCAGTGCGGTGAATTATCAGTACAGTGGATTCAGACACATTAAGTCATTAAGGAGCTGGCAGGGCCTCTCGCTCATGGATCAAACCCAGTCCTTTCCTCCTGGGAGTGGAAAACCTTCAACACTACACTTTCCTCCACCCGTTTTATATGTAAACATAAATTGTTTCTAAATACAGTATGATAAATGGACTGCATTTATGTAGTGCTTATCTTACCAGTGCCCACTCATAGCGCTTTACAATATTGCCTAACATTCACCCATTCATCCACACATTCACACACAGATGGTGGAGTCAACCACACAGGTCAACAGCCAGCTCGTCAGGAGCAGTTAGGGGGAAGGTCTTGCTCAGGGACACCTCGACACTCAGCTAGGATGAGCGGGGGAGCGAACTAGCAAGCTTCAGGTTACCAACCGGTTACCAACCAGGTTGTCAACCCGCTCTACCTCCTGAGCCACATGCTGCCCCGTACACAGCTCTGCTCTCCATAGTTCGGGAGGACTAACGATTCAGCCACCGAGTGCAGTGTGTCTCCCAGGGCTGTTTCCTGTCCGCTGGAGTTAATCCTCCTCATCACAATGGCAGATGCAGTGGGCACTTCCCTTCTCAGGCCCAGGAGCAGGACATCTAACTGGAAGTGATGATGAGGTGAACGTGTGGATATATGTGTGGAACAAACGCAACAGAAATGTACTTTTCTAGTACTCCCCTGGTAATTCATTTCAGACCTCCCCTAACACCCCTTCTCTGTCCTCCAACCCTTCACCCCTCCATCATCTCCCTCTCACCTCCTCGATGACCTCCATGCTCATCCTTTGTTCTTCTTGACTTGGACGTGGGCTAATCACATCTGCTTCACTGAGATATCACACACCAGCCCCGTAGTCATCATGCTACCCCGGTGCCATCGCTCTCTCTCGCTCTCTCGCTCTCTCTCTCTCTCTCTCTCTCTCTCTCTCTAGCATTCTCTCCCTGTGTCTCTCTCTCTTTGTACGGCTTCAGCGCCAATGGTAGCGCACCAGACACTTGACGGATTTGTTTTGCGGTTTTATGGGCTTGAGCACGGTCCAAGTGTACATTCAGCAGCTTCGATCGAGCGCTGCTGCCTTTGTTGCTTTTATGCAATTGTGCAGCTGGCAGCTTTCTCTAGTGTTTGACTGTTTAGTGAGGAGAGAGGCAGGGAGGGAGAGAGAGAGTTGTTAGCCTGTTTTCAAGGAAACTCAAGGAATTTCAAGTAGTGATGTGTTCAGGCTCCCCCTTACCAACCCCACCCCTCTTACACACCTAGTGTAAGCACTTGTTGTATGTTTGTGCATCCTAGCCCTTAAAGAGATAGTTCACCGGTGGACATACGAAGGTTATAAAAAGTAAATAATTATATGTATTATAAATGTGCAAAAAAATTTAAGAAATCAAAGTAAGAAAACCTCCAACTACCACAATGCATTGCGCTTGTTGCCCCGCCAGCATGTTTCCATTTGGAGGGGGAAGGACCTATTATACTTGCGCGAGTGGTAGTGAGCAAATTTTGTGTAAACATATCCCCGTGATACGTTGACTAGTTTAGACTTCTCGTTTTTCTTTTTTCGCACAAATGCACAATAGTTGTTTGGTACCCAGTTGCACTGAAAGGTCTAGGAAGGGACAGAAAGTACGTTTTCACGTTTTGCCAGTGAGAGTTGCAAGCGATGGCTGTGGGCGATAAACAACCCCACAATTGGAGAAGACGCTGGTATTGAAATGATAAAAGGTAAAACGATATGCAGTCTCCATTTCAAACTAGAGGATTATGATAGAAATCTTTTTGGCATGACGAGGCACGCTCTAAAACAAACTGCAGTTCCGTCCGTCTTCGCTGTGGGCCCGTTCCCAGATGACGAACAGGCCAGCGCTTCGAATGCACCTCCCGCAGCAAAACACACTTGCCTACAGGTAAGATTGTCATAAATTATACTCTATTTCTGTTTAAAAAGTACACAATAATAGCTGCTATCGGGTGAAATTGCTAAAATTGTTAAAAAACAAAGTAAAGCAGCTTTGTTTTTTGCTGTTATAATCGTGTGTTCTCCAGGCAAAGAACATCCAGTGAGAATAGTTCTCCTCATAAGCTTGAATACATCAAAAAACTTCACAAATCACTCCCTAATGATCATGTTTTCATTTTCTTTTCCCCTTTATTTTATTGCATACAGGGCCGCTGGAGGTCTTTCACAGTGCACTGCTCAAGTACCCATGGTCCATGGGGATGGATAGTATGGGCATTGTCACTACCTGGAGCTTGCATGTACGGAGCCTGGGTCTGTTGAAGGTGGCATTACTGTTTTAAGGCTGCAATAGCAATCAATTGGTACATTGTACATATAGATATATTTTTAACCTATCTTTCATATTAAAGCATTTGTTTCTAATCGTGTCTTTGTAATGTTGATATATTGGATCATTTTCCTTTGTGAATAAAATCTTATATTGTTGTTTACCACCTTACCTTGGACTCCTGTATAAACCCATGTTCACCATAACAAACTTGTGGGTGGGACACCTTTTAAAACTACAATTGATGTGCTATAAATCACGAAGATGCAAAGTAGGTTTAGCATATAGCCATCATGTATGAATGTAGCAAGAATAGATTACTATATCAAGTACTTTAGGTAGCATTTGTATATTACTGTACAGCATAAAAACATTTGCTAATTACAGTAGCTCAGCATATCAAGTATTTGTACTCAACCTTTTCTCCCCAGTTGAAAGTGTTTATCTTATACAGTAGGCCTACTTTAGTATAACAGCACTTGGATTAGTAAACAAATCACAACAACCAAAATGAATCAGAAGTTTTATACATGAAAAATATTAACTATTTACAAAAATAAAACGTGTAGGGTACGTTTGCTAAAGTCTAGTCACAGCTCATCTTGAGCATCTACTGTCTCCTGGTAGCCACGGTACTGCCCGTCCGGTGCTGGGTAATGAGCTTGGATGGCCTGGACAATGCAGGCTGGCAAAACAAGGCGATTGCCTCTTCCAAGTCTCTTGCCTTGCAGTATTCACTCCAGGAAATGCCAGTGGGCTGTAAGCCGGTACTGTCTAAGAAAGAAAGAGAACAACATTAGCAAAGCAAGATAAATTATGCCTTGAGTAGCCTATCCAGCATTACATGGACTTCAAGCCCATGTAACGTAGCCTATGCTGTGTCAATAAGATCGGCTACTTTCGGAAAACGACATTGTCACGTTCCCCGGGACTCAAAACTATTGTAGCCAATGTGTTAGTAAAAAGAACAACACTTATGCTCAGACGTCCGTTTCTCCCAGCAGGCTTTGGCTGGCGTTTCCAGTTCATGTATCCAAAACCCAACTGTTCAGATGAGGCATAAAGCCTGGGTAAGAGGTTACACACATGGCCCCGTGCTCGCCAGATTCAGCCATTTCTTCTAGAAGAAACTGGCATCGCTGAAATTCGCTGCAGCTCAGTGTTACGGTGTGTTCACACCAAACGCGATGGTGCTACGCGATTCCATACAAAGTCAACGTAGAGACGCAAATCTTGTAGAGGGCGAAATTTGCGGCAAGATTTGATTGACGGCGTGATTTTGCCCTGTCATGGGCGAGCGCGTTCACGAGGATTTGCAGCGCGACAATTTCGCTGGAATTAAAATATTTGAACTTTGCCGCGACATTCGCGTGACGACAGCCAATCAGCGTTCACTCCCTGGGTGAAGTAACGAAAACAGCACATCAGTACAGCCAAATAACTGCACAGCGACAGATTATGATTTGTTTGGCGACAGCGCGACCAGGCGAAAAATTTGTCTTTTGGTGTGAACACACAGTAAGTGTCCATAGGCGAACAGAGCAAACAGTTACACCACCGCCGCGCTCAGGCTCCTCGTCTTCTGCAACATGCAAGGCTTGTTCAGCTGCAGCAGCATCAGCATCCTCCTCCATTTGTCTCAATTCTTCCTGGCTGTATTGTGGCTCGTACAAATAACCCTGAATGTCCGAATCCAACAATATATTTCATTTCGGCTGTTTCCCATTGCAAATTAGCTTCTAGAGGTTTGTGTCGGTATAGTTCTCTAGCTGAGCGGTGAAGAAACATGGCGGACATTGTGTTTACATTTCGTATGCAAGCTCCCACCCCCCTCATTCCTTATTGGTGGGCTTACAAATTTGCGGAACTAGTGGTTTGTAGTCCTCGGCCCTTCTAGCAGGCAAACAAAGTTCTACTGAGATGACATCAAACGCGTCATTCGACGTCATCTCAGTAGAAATGTAATTAGGACAGCTGGGCCTAGGGAGGACTGGGTTAGACTGAGAGAAGAAACACACCTTTTTTTATATTATAATAGTGATTTTATAATGATAGAATGCCGGTTCTGAAGTATCCCTTTAAATAGACCCACAGTTGCGGCTTGAGGACCACGTCCACATATCATATATGTTTTTAGTTGTCTTTGCCGCAATTTACATGACAAATCAGTGTTTCTAGAGTTGGAGAAAACACTATTCCATGTGTTAATTAGGCCTACTATTTGGCCATAAACTGAGCCATTTGAAGGTTGAAATTCATATGGTCATGCATCTGTCTCAGCGGAGACTGCAAACGTGCTGTCAAAATATCGACTCGTCAAGTCAAATGCGTTGGCTCTTAAAGGGGATGTTAGGTAAAACTCTAATTGGTTTAGTGCACGTTACACCCAAAACACACCTACGGGTTTCAGCCCAACGCATTTTAGATTTGGGCAGAGTGCAAGAGCAATTTATCCACCATCATAATAGCAACATCGCCACGTCTGTATTTCTCACACCACTTGAGTGGGCGTGTTGATGACGCTTTGGTCTATATTTGCCATTTGTCATTGAGTGGCACCCTAAATTATATAATGATTATCTTTAAGTTGCCGCAACTTAAAGAAGCTTCACATGTAGTGAACTACGTTTGCAGTGTTTGTGTAACTTACCTACCTACATTTGACTGGGTTGTAGCTTCTGTGTAGTGAAGCTTCATTCATGGCAGAGTAACTGCTAGCTTAGCTCACTACATTTTCAAAGTAGCTTGCCCAACACTGCTATCTGGTGAAATGTATTCACAGCTCTTGACAATTTGTTGTGCTTGGCCCTTAGTATTTTGAATAAGGAACTGGAACTGTCTGTATTGTTGGCCGTTTTCCTTTCGATGTTCTGTTAAATTGAATGGATGAACGATTTGTATTCCAGAACATGTCCGAGTGGGATGTTTCATTGGGGTAAGGTAATCAGAAGTTGTTGTTTCATGAGCATCCTTGTCAGTTCACTTTGATTCTCCAAAATGTGTATGATGTGATTTGCAGTGATAATCCAGTTGAAGAGCCTTTGTGTCACAGTGGACTGATCTGAGCTAGCATGTGAAATTACAGGGGGAATGTCAGAGGAATAGCTATGAGATGAGGCAGGGGGAGGGGGGGGGAAAGCTATACTTAGAGATGTGTAGCTGTTGTGACCTATCACTACTGGCCCTGGGATGGAAAGTAGGCCTGTTGTGTTGTCTATCTGCACCTGAATTAAGCAGGGGAAATTTAACATGGGCACCTGTCTTACTCCTGACTGCTGGAGCACTGATAGGACGGCTATGGGGTAAATTATGAACCTTGCTGAACATACCCAGGCTTTCTTGGGAAAACCAGGATCGATAGAGACGCATCTCGCAATCAGAGTTAAATGGTACCACGACGCTCACTTAGGATTTGATTAGCCAAGCCAGGTTTTCCGCTTTAGGTTCAATGCACGTTCACATAAAAGGGGCATTTATCGCGTCATTTTACTCACCTTTATAGATCAAGAGCAGTCTGTTTCACTCAAGAGGAACAGATAGTCATAATAAACTCCTATGAGGAGTTAAAAAATCAAATAACAGCTAGGGGCAACACAGTTGCACATACCGGCTAGGGAGGCTTGCTGGAAAAAAAATGGTGTAAATTCGTATAAGTGAAAAGATTCTGCAAATTGTCTATGAAATAACTATGCCATATTAAGAAGAGTGAAGCAGCGTCCAACCTGCCTTATTCTATCACTAAGGTAATTCACTTTAAATACACCCTATGTAATAAATGTTTCGCATATGTTTTCAACAGCTTTGAGGTAGCCACGATGGCGTAGTGGATTATTATAAAACGCCAGCGACCGGGGTTCAAATCTCGTCGGTCCATCATCATGCCTTTTACACCCATACTTGTGGTGCCAGCACAGCCTTGAGAACATGGATTCAAGTTTGAAATAAGCACAAAAATATAATTCCATAAACTTAAGTGAATAAGTATTCCGTATGACATTTGATTTGTGACTTTTTAAGCTTCATAGAAATGCAAATCACTTGGGAGACGAACCCAGAAGCGCAGAAATTGAGACTGGCAAGCTACCTGCATTCCACCACTCTCTCACGGAGACACTGCGCAACAGTAAGCATTGTCTACATAAGGTCCAACAAGGACGATATCGAAACGAAATCTACGAAAATCCGGTTATTCACATTTGCCAGGAAAGCTATTCTCTGCGTTCCTCGCGGCTTATACCATTCCTCATTATCTTCTTTGTGTGCTTCCTCATCCAAAAACTGAGCGTAATTCGAAATGTGAGGTTTGAAACACGTCAAGCATTTTATTAAACTTGACTAAGTTTCCTCTCACTTCCTCAAGATGCTCATTTCCTACCATCAAATTGTTCATAATGTTCATCCTTCGTGTAATGTGAGACATGCCTGACTGGCTGAGCGCAAACGCGCGGCCAGTTCACCAATTCCTTCCACATGTGTCATTTCGGCTTCCGAACTGTCCATTGTGCTTAAAAATAAACTTCCAAAAATAACAAAGTATTTATTCTTAACTTTATCCAAAAACAAAAAATAAAGATTGCAGTTGAAAAATCCATTAAAAGAATTGTATCTCCATGCACAAACCTCCTTTGAAGCTTTCCTTTATTCTACGTTGTTCCATGCAATGGTCCTCTGTCTCCAGATCGCGTGAATCCAAATATCATTGGGAAAAAATCCAAGCATAGTCATTGACTAGTAAAGTAGACAGGTTGGAGGGCTACGGCATTGTTCTGATTAAGGGAATCAGTTAGTGTGAAGGTGCTCTTTGGTATACAAAAACATAGTTTCTAGAAAGATGGGCTGACCAAGGCACTCTTTTTAAATTAAAAAAAGCTTTAATAAATAGGCTAATTCATATGGAATTCTTAAAAATTTGCCAAAATTTTTCGGCCATTATAGGTCTTCATCAGGGCAAGGTAGTAACCTCAGAAAAAATATTTACAAATAACGTAACCCACTACAAACATCATCCCCCACCAGCTACAGTCCAATTTGACTTGCAGTGAAGCTAGCTGGAAGTCATTGACTATTGTAGTGGCGAAAAAAACTAGAACCACAAGTTTCAAATTTTCTATAATTTTGCCACACAGAAAGCAGGTGATGGCATTGTCTGGCTCGCAGTTTGTGTCCAAAAAAGGGTGAGAGTTTGACCGTCCAATCATTTATTGTAAATAACATATAACAAAATAAGGATGCAATGCAAGTGTCTAAATCAAGGTGTTCACAGGTCACCAACAGAATGTTCAATGACTGTATCTGCTTGCCCGCCTTCTCCCCATCATGTGGTTCCTTCACCTATTTAAAGGGTGCATCATCACCACCTGTAGCAGGTGTGCACTCACCACAGGTGGGAAAGAAGGAGAAATTACTGAGTCATTCAAAACATAAACTTAAATGCAGCTCCTACAATAGTTTTAGCCCAAGAGTTCGAATCAAATCAAAGGTTTGCCCAGGGTCTGAGACACAGGTGAACCTGCAGAACACTAGAGCCTGTGCTCAGGAAGAGCCAAGCAGGTCAGATCTGCTCTCCTTTACCTTAGACCACGGTCCACTAAGACCAAGGGTTGGGCAGAAGCGAGAAGCGACGAGGGTCAGACCCGAGGGTCTGCGACGGCAGAAGTAGAAGATAAACAAAGAGGCATCCCCAGTAAAACACCTGAAAACGTCTGCTGCCCACTCTTAACTGGGAGGGGTGGAAAGGACAGCCTTTTGGGGAAGATTTGTGAAAGTCAAATGACAGTGAGGATTGTATTCAAATTCAAAATAAAATTATTATATTTTTCCCGTGAGGGAACTTCATTTGTGGTCGGGCACATACAAACAAGACATACTTCCACAACAAATAGTTAGTGATAATGTATGAGAATAAATCTATTCTTAAAATAAAAAAAAAACCTGTAGGTGGGGGTGGAAGGTGTGGGTAGGGAGAATAGATTGTTAGTTGAGGGAAGGTGGATAGGTTGAAGTCAGGAGTGATGAGTTGGGTTGGACGGGATGTTACTGTTTATTCAACAGCCTGATGGAGGTATTGTTTCTGTGCCGGGCTCCGGACTGAGACACGTGAGGTTCTGTGTGGCACGGGTCCAACGCCAGGCCTGTGCGCACCACCAGACTTGGCAGGGCAGGGTAACCGCGTGAGTTAGTACACAGCAGATGCTTCAGGAACAAACTGGACTTATAAGAAGCTGTGATGGGCAGGCTGACAGCAGGATCCATTCCAACACGGCTGTTTTTAAAAGGCCCAAGAGGTCGAGAGCAGGAGTGCTTCCTGGGTAAAGGTTGTGGCTCCCAGGGGCCCACTGGGGTGTGCCTGTTGTGGAGACTGGCTGGGTGGCTTTAGGGAATCTGATCTGTGTCCGAGGAAGAAACCTTAAGGGAATAATTACGACTCAAATATTCAGTCAAATAAAAAAGAATTTAAAAAGTAAAAATACAAAGAGTACTCATAAGAAATATTGGTTTACATATTTGGTTAATGAACTGATAAATCATGATTAAAGCAATAAATAGAAGATAGAAGGCAGGAAACTGGGAACTATAAGGGTTTCACAATGATTCATTCATTGATGACAAACTATAACCTAGCGTACAGGGCCTCCGAGACATGAAGATATCTTCTGATATCCATCCTACAGGTGTGTGACGCTACAGACGGCTCTCTGATCAACTACCTTTTGGCACGTCTGGAAAAGCGTGTCTGCCCCCCCCCCCCCCCCCCCCCATAATGCATGGTGAGACATTCTGATTGAGTGGGTGGGCAAAGGTGGCTCCCCCCTAAGGACAGAAAACAAGACCTCTTTCCCTGACATTCAGAGGAGCCACGCTGGGAGAGGGGATAAAGAAAAAAATAATCGATAAGTGCTTGATAGTCCTAATATGCTTGTTGTGTCGTTTAGCACCGAGGATCAAAATGGAAAGCTGTCTACTGCTGCCAAGATGGCGTCCGTCAGTCCTACTGTGTTACAGCAGAACCTCTGTGTTACAGCAGAAACTCTGATACAGCAGTCCTACTGTGTTACAGCAGAACTTCTTATCCAGCAGTACTACTGTGTTATAGCAGAACCTCTGATCCAGCAGTCCTACTATGTTATTGTAGAACTTATGATCCAAACAATAAGGAAGTGAAAGAAGAATCTATGAGGAAGCTATCGACCAATCATATAGCGAGTTCAACCACTTAAAGCTTAAAGCTTGATTGGTCGAGTGAGGCGATTGCTTGAAAACCAATGAGTTACACTGCCTTATCAACAACAACCAACTAACATTAAGTTGCACCTGGCTGGTGGTCTATCACTTTCAGAAACAACATTTTAAGTCACACTTAAAATCGCTACTCTGATTGCATGCTAGGATGCAAAAACTGCCTCATTGATTTCTGCTTGTCTGTCATATTTAAGGTCTGTATGTTACGCTATAAGCTCATAGATTCTTATTCTTTCTCAAGCTATTGAACCTAACAACAGTAAGTAGCAAAGGCGTATGTCTGTTGTTGATGTTTCCTAATGGCTCATTTCAGATCCGATGTCAAGACTTAAACGTGCCATGACATGCCACCAGGTGTGGTGTGATGTGATTAGCCATTACAACCGTTTTGGAAATCTGCCCCTTATGACATCATAAGGGGCAGAAAGTAGGCGTGTCCACCTAGATTTGTGTTGGATAGATCAGTCTATCAGCCTACCCAGTGGACTGTAGCAAGCGTTGCTCATCTATCCATCACACATCTAGGTGGACACGCACACCTGTGATGTCTTAAGGGGCAGATTTCCAAAACGGCTTTTAACGGCTAATCACACCACACCTGGTGGCATGTCATGCCACCTTTAATGTGTAGCTGCCTGATTCCCGAGTCCTTTTGTTGACGGGAAGTTGAAACTATAAAAATCTGGCAGAAAGGTGATTAGCTCTTACCCAATAATAAACTCGAGCAAAGTATATTCCAGCCTACCAAAACAATGTCTCGTTTTAAAAGTTGTACTTTTAAATCAATGCATATGCAAACACCGTAGGCCTACAGCAAACACATATTTTCTCGACACAGACAATCATGAGAAAACCGCAAGTTTTACCGTGAGTAATTGTTTAAAAGAATGAATGAATGTGGGTGATGCTTGGCGTGTGTGCGCACCCCTCTGTTTAAACACACACAAACTAAACACGTAACACATAAAACAGTCCATGGCGATGTATATTAACGGGGGGACATGCATATTATGAACACAAGTCGGTAACGATAATGTATACAATACTGGTAACAAACAATGTTTGTTAATGTATTGCCGC
>JAOPUD010000112.1:600759-611581 GCA_027122715.1 Trisopterus minutus
GACACGCCCACCTGTGATGTCATAAGAGCCAGATTTTCAAAACGGCTTGTAGCGGCTAATCACACCACACCTGGTGGCATGTCATGGGACCTTTAATAACCAGACCACTATTGTTTGATGTGTTTCCAACTCCTCCCCCCAGACCCCCCCCATACTCACTGTCTGTCGTAAACCAGGACCGAGTCCAGCGTATGCTCCTGGTCCTTCAGCTCCTTCCCTCCCAGGACGAAAATGCAGCTGACCGCCTCGGCGAGCCCAAACAGGAAGCGAGGGGAGGGGATCGGCGGCATGCCGATCCAATCAGCATTCGCAGGGTCATACTAGGAAGTGAAAACTACCAATCAAATCCAAGTGTAAAAAATCGTAATCGTCATATATTAAACCAGGAGATACAGGAGTAATACAATTAATGATATTTCGATATGATGATGATAACTATATTATAAGATACGTTGTATCTAATAAGGACATGGCTTATAAGGGCATGCCTTCTATTTCCTCATTTCAGTACCCAACACTTACAGTTCCTGCATATCGACTCATACCTGCCCTGTATTTGTCACAAATGATTTGTCATATTCAGCATTCCCATGATAAAGTCTTGACTGGCGGGAGGCAGAGGAGATGCTTTATGTTGGCTCCTTACCTGTAGGAAGTAAGATGACATGGGATCCTTGTTCTGCTCGTCGATGAAAAGACCTCCAGCCACGAAGATCTGGTTCTCCTTGGTGACCAGGCTGGCATGGTTTTTGGGGATCTGCGTGGAGAGTGACGCAACGTAGCAGTCGTTCCCTGCGGGGTCGTAGGCCACCGCTCCCGTGTCACTGACCAGGAACATCAGGTCTCGGAGGAACATCCCGTACCGCAGGTTGTCGTTCAGGATGCCTGGAAGTAGGGCTTCCTCTTCCTGCTCCTCCTCCTCTCTGTCTCGTCCATCTTCGTGTGCCTCTCCCTTCTTGCCTTTGATTGTTTTAAGCTCTGGAAGCTTTCCGGTGTGGGCGTCCCTCACTAGCTGCAGCATCTCCTCCACCTCTTGATTAGAGGAGCAGATGAGTTTGTGTTTCGCCACCTTCTCACTCAGGTACTCCTCGCTGACCAGACGCAGGCGGACACAGTCCAGCAGCCTAGGAAGCTCCTTCTCTCGGTTCTCTACGTCCTTGGCCACCCACATCATCAGAGACTCAAACACCGTCTCCTCCGTCTCCACGTTCAGGGTGTCGCAGGCCAGGATGGCGGCCAGCTCGCTGGGCCCCAGCTGGAGGAAGTCTTGGTCCTTGCTGATGAACTGGAAGCGCTCGCAGGCGTAGTTCCGCGCGGAGACGGCCAGCCGAGGGCAGTCCAGCATCAAGCCCAGCCTGAAGACAGCCAGGCAGTTGCTGAAGCTCAGCCTTTTCTGCAGGAAGGACACGCACACGGTGAACACGGATGGGATCTGAAACATGTTGGCCACGGCAAAGATGTCCTGGACGTTCTGCTCCGTCACGTTGATGTTGGAGGTGTAGAGGTACTTGAGCACCAGCCCCATCACGCCGGGCTCCACGTCCTCCAGCACTATTTCCTTCTTCTCGCTCTCGTCCAGGTCGGACAGGAAGATCCCGCGAAAGTAGGCGCTGCAGGCGCACAGCACCAGCCGGTGGCAGGGAAACTCCTTCCCTTTGATCTTCAGCACGCAGTCTACGAGCTTGTCGTTCTCCAACAGGTCGGACAAGCCGTCCTGGAGCAGGGTCTGCTGGTAGAGACGGGGCTCGTCTGTGGGGTTGATGGGGACAGCCATGGTTCCTGTTGGGTGAGAGGGGAGCTCTTCACGTGGTGGCTGATCTAAACCTGGTTCCTTTGGACCTTACTCCACGCAGCCCAGACAGAAAGGAAGAAACAGCGAGGCCTCCCCAGGCAGAGTCTGTCTCTTATGAGCCCCCCACCAGACCAGCTGAGCCCTGTGGTTGGCTCAGCAGTCAGCTGTCCTTACCCATCAACCCAGCCTCCAACTGGAAGGCTATTAATAAATCCTCAGTGTGGAGTCATGGAATCCATTCCAGAATATGCAAAATACTAGATCTACTTTTGTGCCTCTGCCCACCCCTACACGCCCTCCACACCCCCACTACGTCCTGCCCTCTACCTCCCCCTCAGCAGCCCCAGATCAGACAGCTGGTGCAGTGCCTTATGGGAGGTGTGTCCTTCAGCGTTCTGCTGGAACAGACTAGCGTGGCCCCCTGTGTAGTCCCACCACAGCGAAATGGTACTGCTGCGTACTAAACTGGGTCTTAACTAAACGTATCTCTGCCTTGCTCCATCAAATGCCAGTGAAATGTTTACTATTTTATTGTGCATGTTTCAGCACTTTCAAAATGTAGTTTTTGCTTTTTCAAAGGTGCCAGTCAAGTAAATTATTATTATTATCATAATTAATTGAATGTGCCTAATCTTGCTGCAAATCACAGATTTCGCTTACTATTCAGTAAGATTTGACATTCAATGTTCATCCAGATTTATTTCATCTGTCTCTATAATGGCAGCAGAAATATGTCATCAAAGATTGTTTCCAGTATATCTGCCAGGTGGTGCGATGGTGGTGGTGCTGCAAATGCTCCAGCAATACCACATCTGCGAACACACTCCCCCACTCACATTCACAAGCTGACTCATTCATATTTATATCAGTGATGTCAGTCAAAAAGCCTTTGTTCGCTGTGAGCCACGAGCCACCATGACAAGAGGGTTATTGGTCATACTACTTATTAATTCAGCCATTTATGAATTTAGTAATTTAACAGAGGCTTTAATCCAAAGTGACCTTAAATGCTCTTGCTCAAGGATGTCTATAGGTCAGGTGTGAACATTGGATATTGGACTTTGTCGAAACCAAGTACACCACACCATCCTGCTATCGAGCCAATGTGAGGTTGGGACAGTGTTTTGTGATGATTTGCTCCAGGAAAATAGGGTTCACCTGGTTAGGGTACCAGGGTTCACCTGGTTTGGGTAACAGGGTTTACCTGGTTAGGGTACCAGGGTTCACCTTGATGGGGTACCAGGGTTCACCTCATTGGGGTAACAGGGTTCACCTGGTTGGGGTACTAGGGTTCAACTTGATAGGGTACTACGGTTCACCTGGTTAGGGTACAGGGTTCACCTGGTTAAGATACCAGAGTTCACCTGGTTAGGATACCAGTTGAATGGGGTACACCTGAGCAACCTTGCACAGAGCCCCTAACCCTAACACCCAGGGTGTACACAGGGTGTTCCCATCTTAAATAACATACTGGCCTTGGTTAGTGTTATTACTTTTATTGGATCCCAAAGAGCAACGGTTTCTTTGTTGAACCTTGGGGTGAATGTTGTACAATTGTGTATCCAGTATGTGTGTAACATGTGTATAGTTATGTACAAATAAAACAATGTGGCCCGTTGATGTCATGTCAGCAAAGAAAGTGAGGCTTGTCCCCCTGGGCCCACCCATTAAAGAACAGATGGTTTTGTGTCATGTCAAGTACTTTACTTTTTAATCAACAGTTAAGTCAAACATGATGTGATAACTCAACAACAGACTCCATGGTTAATCTTAAAATCTAGTGTGATGAAATGGATATCCTAACTGGAATATAAGATTGACCACGTTGGAAACAGCCATAACATTAAACAAAGCAACTGCAGCATGAGATCAGAGAGACACAAATCGGCTTAGCATTTCAGGGAATATATTTCAGTAACAATTCAAAATATATGCATTTCATGAAAGCCGTTTTACCCTTGGGCTTAAACTCCTTCATGGGGTTTAACTACATGTCTTTAAACCACTTTGACTGTATCCATCCATTTTACTAGTAGTACCAGATGTAAACAGCAGATATAGCCGATGCAATAGACCATAAACGGGAACTTCTTTCCTGTAACCGTTTGTCCCTCCCATCAGTGCAATACAGACAAAACCAGGACTCAGCCATGAGAGACCATTGGATGTAACGGCCTTCTGACGGACTCCTGTTCTGCTCCAATCCACTACTCAGTTTTCTTGCTGGACACTGCGATTGGCAGAGCAGCAGTGGGTGTGTATTGGGCAGGGCTGGGGCTGGTTGCAGAGAGAGTAGCAGGAGAAGGAGGAGCAGGAGGAGCAAGAGGAGCAGGAGGAAGGGGGTCAGGGTCATCCAGCAGGGCCTGTCTCCTCTCCCGCTCCTTGATCGCCTGAATCAGGCAGTAGGTGATGAACATGACGGCCATGGTGGTGAAGGGGAAGCCTGGGGAGGACAACACCAACATTCAGGATGTCCTGAACTCCTACAGCATAACACAAGGAGGAACTGACCAGCGTACCTTTCAGAAGGAGACGCTTGGCCACCAATTTTGCGAAATCCACGCTGTTCAGCACCACAATGTTGTACAGAACTAAGGTCCAGAAGTTGAAGGTGTTGAAGATGGCTCTGATGCGACGTGACATGGCCGCAGACATCGCCATCTGGGGGACCAATAACAACACATACACAACAAGTTCATATCCACCATTAACAGAGTCGAGTATAAATAATATACATATACAAACATAATTCAAAGCAATATCCGAAACCTAAATCCGAACATAAACGCTTGTCTGTCCGTTGTCTGACCACCCTTGGATGAGCGACCAACCTCAAAAGAGGCCAGGGGCTCCATGGAGAAGAGCTTGGCGGTCCACAGCTCCAGGTTGAGGCCCAGACAGTTGAGGGAGGCCCAGAGCAGCACCACCGGGCAGGGTCCCAGCCACAGGGCGGTGAGGCTGTAGGTACACAGGGTGGCCACCAGCTCCTTCAGGACATCGCCGTGGTTTCCCCCCAGGTGGTTGTACACGTACCTGGGTTAGAGCAGAGGAAGAGGGGGTCCAGGTCTCCAAGGTCAGGTGGGCTGAAGATCTAGAGGATAGGATGGGGTTCTCATCCCTAGACACACCCCTGGAGGAACCTTTGGACCTCCCAGTACTTAGTGCAGTAAAATAAACCATAGATTTACATTAGCATGTCAAACTAATGTGTTTTCAATCAAACTACGAGGTATCCCATGAATCAGAAATGCATGTATATTTAATGATAATGATAATGAAGATGGTAGTAGTAGTGGTAATAGTGGTCCCTCTGAGATACTCACTTGCACAGCCAATCGTTTATGCCTCTGTCAAAGTGGCTGAAAAATGATGGATGCAAGAAAACACTTTAGTATCACTGAAGTATATTTAACTCTACATATAGACCTCTAGTCACCTCATAACAATCACTGAATCAAGATTCAGTGATTGTAGCAATCCTATCTATCCACATAGAAGCCAGAGCAGCGATGAAAGATGAATGGATGAGCAGTGGGACTCACGTCTCAGAGAAGACGTAGAGCATGGTGATGCATTTGGGCGGTTTGGGCGGGTCGAGGTGATCCAGTCTGGAGACGATGTTGATGACCCCAAACATGATGGCAGCTTTCACCCAATCGTACACCAGGTTGGTGTATGCCAGGCCCACTAGAACACACCAATCAAGACAAGGCAATGGCCATCACATCATAGAATAGTTGACCTTCACAAAATGATGGTGTGGTATCTCATATTTTCAGTGGTGGGCTTGTATTGATTTTTAGAAAGAAATGCACTTTCTGCTTGAATTGAATAGTCGGTAAAACTATTATAAGAGGAACACAGAAAAATATAAAAGTGATGGATATTCCATGTCCATCTTCTCCAAGCAGAAACCAGACTAGAATGGGGTTGACAAACCTACGGCCCAGTCGGAGAGGTGCCTCAGCAGTTTCATATCCGTGGGGATGGACAGGATGTACAGGAAGTGCAAAAGGACGTCCACCAGCACGATGCCCCCCAGGTGGAGCAGGGCGTGGCACCAGATGCTCCACATCTCCCCCTCCTTCCTGCTTCCCACAGTCCTGTTCACCTGCGGGGAATCCATTTTGGATTCTGTGAGCCTTTCATACATTCTATGTGCCGTTTAAATATCGAAAATATAGACTAGATGATTGACCTGAATTATTATTATTATTATTATTATTATTATTATTATTATTATTATTATTATCACCAACAAACAAAGTCACCTGAACATGAAACTTGTCGAAGGTGAGGACGGGGCCGAAGTAGAAGTGAGGCAGGTAGAAGTTGTACTGGAGCAGCTCCAGGAAGCTGTAGCTGCCCTCGCTCCTCCCACAGTTTTCCAGGGAGAAGCTCACACAGCGCATTATGGTGAACCCACATCCGCCGTAGAACAGGATGTGGCGTTGGTCAAAGTCCCCCTCCACCAAGCCCGCCTGGAAGCAGAGACGGTCAAATAAAAAATAAATGTTTTTGTGTTCCTCCACCAACCTTCTATGAAAGTGTCACCTAGGATAGAATGTTGTGAGGGTGTTAAGATAAGGTAGGAAGACAGAAATAAGGGTAAGATTAAGGTTGACTCCCAGCCGATAGTTTTGAACCATAATGGTTTGAAACCATAATGTCCTTGGCCCTTTCTAACAGGCATCCTTGAGCCTTGAGCCTTCATGCTCCTTAATGACATGTCTCTATAACTGATTGATAACGACAAAATGTAGCTAGCTTAGCAGGGCTATCTGTCCTCATGAGTCCACTGCAGACCCGACTCTACGATAGGCTGGTTGCTACCTGCCACGTCACAAAGGGTTCACATTTGAAGGTGGCCAGCATGCTCAGGCCGGTGGCCCAGCAGAGCCAGGGCAGCTTGACCAGGGAGACGCTGTAGAGCAGCACGCAGTGGGACAGCAGCAGGCCCACGTAAGCCCAGCCCATACTGGTCCACACGGCCAGGACCCCGTAGACCATATACAACAGGGACCGGTGCTGAGGACACACAGACAGACAGACAGACTAGAGATTAGAGTTTAGAGTTTAATTATTCTGCTAGGTTGTTTCTGTTTTATTGTCTGATTTTATAATTATATTGTTTTTACTATATATATTCGTAGTATCCTTATATATGTGTTATTTTTTTGATATCGTGTACAGTGGTTTATTGTATTTTTGTATCTTCTATTTCTAAATTAATGCACCATAACAAATTCCACTTAAACAAACAATAATAACAACAACTTGGTGGATCCGAATTCCAGGCAGACTAACCAAAGCCAGCTGTCTGACGGCACCCATCATGACACCAGGTTTAAGACAGACACTTTCTGCCGTCTTCTCTCCTCAGGTCTTTCCAACTCTCTCCCTTTCTTCTTCAATCTGTCCCTCAATCACAGTACACAAACACATGCACACACAAGCGCACACACACACACACACACACACACACACACACACACACACACACACACATGTGTGTGTGTGTGTACATGTACTCCAGTACAAATGCACATTCTCAACATTTATAAATGACGATAAAAAATGTGTGAACATTTTCTATTGAAAATATGTTTCTTGCTTCCAGGTCATTGTTATACTGGTTAGGCTGGTGCAGCAGACGACCACGCGTACCGTTGTTATACTGGTTAGGCTGGTGCAGCAGACGACCACGTCTATCATTGTTATACTGGTTAGGCTGGTGTAGCAGGTGACCAGGTCTACCATCGTCAGTAGGGAGACGCACCTGTGGAGCCAGCATGGAGCAGATCTTTGCAAACAGCACGTGACCCGACAGTGCAAACAGGATGTGCTCCCGGAATGTAGAGAACCACATCAGCCACTCCAGGTCAGCAGTATCCTGCAGAACAGGAACCAACACAAAGAACTGTGTACAGAACTGTGGACCGAACTCTGGACAGAACTCTGGACAGAACTCTGGACAGAACTCTGAACAGAACAAAACTCCATGAACAGAACTCCATGGACAGAACTCTCGAAATAACTCTGAGTACCTTAATTTATTTAAACCTCACCTTTTTTCTTCCAAAGTAGTACCATCCCGGCCGAACGCTGGACTTCAAAGTCTTTCTGTTTGCATTGGCTTAATAAGAACACAGTTATTATTTTATTGGTATAGACTGATACAAACATATGAAATGTGATGACTGTTCAGTCCATTAGCCTTTTATCAACAGCCGCTGTCCGCAATCTGCATGGAGAATATTAGTAAGATTTGTTATCAACACACAGTATGCTTGCTGAGTTTATATTTAATTGTAAACATCTTGTATACATCTTTTACTGCCCCTCCTCCATTTTATTTTTAAATGGATGTTTCTTCTTGCCATGAGAGGGGATAAATACAGAACTAAACACACCTTCCCCTTGGTGGCATTCATCAGACATCTGATCCCTCCTGCGGGGTTCGCATTGCTACAACTGTTGGCCTTCACACACACTGAAACACAACCCTGTGTGTGTGTATCTCCCCTCTTTAGACAATACTGTTCTCTGTTGCAGAGCTAACAGCCAGCCCTTACTGCAGGACTAAGAGCCCACCGTCGCTGCCACCCTGATCTGAAATATTTGAAACATGGTTTTCTTCAATCCAAACCTAAACCACAGGGGATGTGCGTGTGTACATCCTGGCTGTTTTAAATAGTGTGTAACTCACCGCTGGACACCTCACAGATCCAGCTGGCGGACCAGAGCATGGCCAGGCCCAGCACAACGTAGTACAGGTACAGCTCGTACCTGGGGAGCCCCGCCTTGATCCCCATGGCAACAGACTGACTCTCAGCCCAGGTGGAGGAGAGACAACAACAATCTACATAGCAAACAGAAGACTGGGTTTATTAATAAAGACAGTGACAGCATCATGGGCCACTCACCCTTATCACGTTTTAACAGATCCAAGCCGATACTGTGAGGACAGGGGGGTGAACTTTGTGCTAGTCCCACTTGACAGTCCACTGACGTTGGCTGTGAATGTGCTCCAGGCGAAAGGCTAGCTGTCCTTTTGTAGGTAAGCCTTCTAGGAGTAGGCTAACACTGTGTGTGTGCGTGCATGTGTGTGTGTGTGAGTGTGTGTGTGTGTTTGTGTGTGTGTGTGTGTGTGGGGGGGGTGTAATGTTGCACAGTCAATATTTAAATTCCAGTCATTGTGGCTTCAACAGCAACTAAATATAAGCATGCCTAAATCTCGATCATTCAAACCATCTGTTTCGTACAGATGTAAATTTGGCCTTTGCAGTACTGCAACTTTAACAATATAATAACTGTGTCTTGACCGGGTAGAGCGTGGATAAGGAGGAGGAGTGAGCGCATGCAGTCATTTTTTAATACTCGTTTTGGAATTAAATCTTTTGAGAATTAGAATCAATCATGCATCATAATTTACATTTCATTAAAGTAATGTTGTGTTTGTTAAGCACATTGTGGGGAAATATTAATTTTCCATTAGTTAGAAATCTAAACAATAGAGCAATTACTGTGTCATCATGGATGGGCTAGACTGAACTAACAAATGACCATGATAAAATGGCATGTCTAGATTCTTATATTTATTCATGGAAAAATATAAACCTAATTCATTCACACTTCTGAGCGGAATGTATTGCGTCTTTACTTTCTATTTCAGGCTGAAAAGCTCGTGCAATTAAAGTCGCCCTATGACCACCTGCTTGAGCCACTGACCTTGAAGGCAGAAGCACAGCTGAATTCTAGAGTCGTTGGGGAGTTGCTATGTATATTCTTCTCAAATCCCTCCGGCAGAGTGAAACATTACTATAAAATGACTAAAGGTTTAGAGAAAGAGAGGATACGGTGGCACTGATAGTCCACACAGCGCTGGAACGGCTCCACTGACTCCCACTGCTCCTCTGTCAGGGGGGCTGGTCTGTCCGGGGGGGTCCTCTGACCGGTTGTGTGGGAGCCTCGAGTCTAGAGGTGCTGAAGGTGAGCGCAGATTGTATTTATACTGTGACCGTCGCCATGGAGAAGGCGTGTCGACACGAGACACGCTTGTGTCTTGATATCAGTGTGGTTGCAAAGCAAGCCACATTTTTGTCATCATGTGTCTTATCATTATCAGATTTTCTTCCTCGATATGTTGCATAATTATCTACTCTGAAATTAGTTTTTGGAGTTACACCAAACCCCTATTAAAAGTTATTAGAGCATACAGTATATCAGTGCAGGGTAGGGTGACCACCCGTCACGCGTAGCGCGTGCGTGCACAGCGTTTGAAGCCCAATTCATCCGTCCCGCAAATTGAGACCGTGTCACGCATAATAAATGCTTGCTCAAAAACGCTACTATTGCCACACCAACCTCTCAGTTGAACTGCTGACTAGGTTGTTGTCAACTTTTTCATTGTTGTCATGACAGCGCACGGACGCACTTTTTTTTTTTTTTAACTATTCCTGTGGTGTTGAGCGACTACAATTCCTGTTAATCCTATAATTTGACATTATAATTTATTTAAAGTGAATAAATTGTAATGAAAAATAAATAAAATTAAATAGCTTAAGTAAATCGTGAGTGGAAATGCACCTGTGTGTCAATTCATGGAATGTTCGAAGTATTATGAATCTTTATTTAGAAAGAAATACACATTGGTTGGCCTATTCATGAGAATGCATCATTAATTACACATGTTAGGGGAATAGGGCATTATTAATATACCATGTAAGGTATGGTATGTTTATGGTATGTGCTAGAAATGGGTAAACCACTATCAGTGAGTCTGCCCGTGAGGTGGGGGCACCGCCGCGCCAGGCAGTGTCCCCCCATTGTCCCCCCGAAACATACCCCTTGTCCCCCCTTGGGCATATTAGCAGGTGGTCACCCTAGTGCAGGGCGCGTCTACTTTCAGTAACCAACGCAGACTTTTTAATTAATATTTATAATACTAATATTATGGTAGAAAATAATGAAGGTTTAAAAGGATATCTCTGCCATATGTTTGGAATAATAGTGGAAATTAACCGGGTC
>JAOPUD010000112.1:616681-625605 GCA_027122715.1 Trisopterus minutus
CACCCATATTTACCTAAGCTGGGGGAGAAGAGAAGTGGAGGAGGGGAGGAAGGGAGGTGGGAGGGGGAGGGGAGGGAGATTGGAGGAGGAGAGGTCGAAGGAGAAGTGGAGGTGGTGAGGCGTAGTGGAGGCGGGGAGGAGGGGAGGAGGGGAGGCGGGGAGGAGCCGGGATTGGGGGAGAAGGAGGAATGAGTGGTGGAGGAGGTGGAAAATAGGGGGCAGAAGGGAGATGAGTGGGGAGGAGGAGTAGTAGTGGGTGGAAGAGGCGTTGGGAGTAGGAGGACGATGAGTCAGGGAAGAAAGAGGAGGATAGGGGGGAGGCTTTGGGCTGAGAGGAGGAGGTGGAGGAGGAGGACAACTAAGAGGATAGGAAGAGGCAGAGGAGGGCAATAAGTCAGAGGAGATAGAGGCAATAAGTCAGAGGAGGAGGAGGAGGACCACTTAGAGAAGGAGGAGTAGGACTGGGGGGGAGGTGGAGGAAGATGACAACAGAGAAGAAGGTGGAGGAGGAGGTGGACTGAAAGGTGGAGGTGGACGAGGAGGTCGACTGAAAGGAGCAGGTGGAGGAGGAGGACAGATAAGGAGGGGGTGAAGGAGGGACAGGACAGAGGAGGAGCAGGAGAAGGACAGAGGTGGAGCAGGAGGTGGACTGAGAGGAGGAGATGGAGGTGGGCTGAGAGGAGGAGATGGAGGTGGGCTGAGAGGAGGAGATGGAGGTGGGCTGAGAGGAGGAGGTGGAGGTGGGCTGAGAGGAGGAGATGGAGGTGGGCTGAGAGGAGGAGGTGAAAGGAAGATGGCAGCCGTGTCAGGTGGGTCTCCAGGCTCTCCCAGATGGTCAGTTTAGCCCCCCGCGGCGGCCGGCCGCTGAGTGTAATGGCAGGAGCTGCGACCCACACAGGCACTGGCCCGGCCGCCAGCTGGCCCACATGCGTGTTCACAGGGGGAGCTGTCTTGTGGTCGCAGCGAGGCTTATTAATCACAGTGGTAATCAGCTGCGTAGGCTACACACACACGCACACGTTCACACACATGTACAAATACACGAGTAGATGCATGCACGTCTGCACACACACATGCACATGGGCAGAAACTAAATTTACAGGCACACATAAACACATGCATGTCTGCACACACACACACACATGCACAGATACACATATAGGCACACATACACACCTGCATGCACACACATACTGTACATGCACATGTACACACATACACATACATACATGAGAACCAAATATGCACACACACATGAATACAACATGTCCACACACTTATGCACATACTCAAATGCACGCACCCACGCAAGCACAAACGAAAATGCCCTCACACACACACGCATAAATAGGTACACACACACACACACACGTGCAGGTCGTTTTTACATTACACATTACATTCAGACAGGAAACCGAGCCATGGAGGAATGACCACTCCCTCATCATCATCATCATCACCATCACCATATTCATCATCATCATCTGAAACATTGAACATTCATAAAAATCATCATACTCATCATCACCACACATCTGCTCTGAGCACATTATCTCTCCTCCATCTGCAATCTCTATTTATTGAAACACAAATAACAGAACATTCATATTCCTTCAAAAACCTTCCAGAACCCAAAAAATTAATCTTGATGAGAACATGCGATTGGAATAATTATTATCACTATGGCAACAAAGACTGCAGTGCGACTCATCTGAGATTTTTCGAGTGATTTCTGAGCAGTGGCTACGTTGAGCTGATTGTCACGAACGTAACTATAACAACAAAGACGCTAAACGTAACCGAGCTCATGGTGTGGTGAGGGTGGCGGCTGGAGGGTGGAGGCTGGGGGTGTGGTTGCAGGGTGCTCCATCAGAGCACTTTGGCCTTGATGTACTGGCAGAGGCAGTGGGGGCCAGCAGTGGAGCAGTGGTTGCGGCGGGGCCTCGGGTGGTGTTGGGCAGGGCCCGACAGCCTCTTGGAGCCCAGGAGTCGAGCGTAGACGGCGCTGTAGGTCATCAGCAGCTGGTAGGCAGTGGCCTGCGCAGGAACACGCCCCCAGACCACGATAGGACGCAGGAGCAGAGATGGTTGTTAAACGTAGACCCGAAATAGGGGTAATGTTATGTATAAAAGATATGATTGGGGTTCTGTGTTGTATAAATATGATATTGGTGTGGTACTCTGCTGTATATTAGGTATTATTGGGGTGCTGTATTTGAGATATTATTGTAGGAGGCAGACATTAGGGATCGAAAGCAGAACCTTTCTGCTTGGAGGTCGGTTGGAAGGTTCTAGGTTTGATCCCCATGTCTGCAACCTACCTGTAGATATCCTTGAGCAAGATGCCCCCTAACCCCTACCTGCTACTTAATGACCTGTCTGAATTTACTGAGTCACTTTGGCTGAAAGCATTTGCTAAATTATAGATAGATATACAGTAATAATAGTGCATTTTGTTACATTTAAATACATATAATAGACATATCCCTTAAGAAGATGTGTTGATTTGAAGACTGGGAGTATGCGATTTTATCTCATCTTCTGTTAGATGGTATGGTAGAAAATAATGAAGGTTTAAAAGGATATCTCTGCCATAAGTTTGGGATAATACTTAACTTAACTTAACTTAACCGGGTCAACAGGAGGGGGAGGGCCCTGTCCCTTTGTCATTCATAACACCTCAGAGGGTCCTGAGCTGACCGGCGACCACCAGACAGATATTCCATAGTCAATAATATCAGCCTATTTATCAGTTCACTTAGATTATGTTAGGTTAACTTAAAGTATAAAGCATACAATAATATCAATATAGATAAGATAGATAAGTATTATTACGATGAAGCCAAATGTTCTCCTTGGTCAACAAATGGCTCCCATTCATGTGTTACAAGATAGGAACCGCTGCCTCATTTACTTTTCAGAGACCCCTCAAAGGGACTGGCTCATGTCCCCGTGAGAGTAGACGCCCTCCTGTGGTTCCCCTTCCTTATGTTCTCGTGATGTATATTCTGGTAGAGTGAACTGGCTGACTTCTCTCAATTAATCCATACTTTTACTAGTCAGACAATACCAGCTTTTTGATCATGACTGTATATGCCACAGACAAATAACGTGGCATTTAGCTATTATAGCAATGCATGTTTTACTGTTTAAATGAATACTGGGCTCATCTCTTAAACACTATGTCTAAGTCATGGTGATTTAAGATCAGGTTAATTAACAAGATGATGAATGGACTTTACTCAAAGACCTCACTTCATATAACTAACGTACAATCTACAACTTCATGTAACTACATTGTTTAATATGTAATCCTGTTTATGTAATTGAATGAATGTATTGTGGACAGCGGCGGCGGGAAGATAAATGCTAACGAAGAACAGGAAGTCCCGTAGTTTAGAGCTTTGTGATTGGCCAAGGGCGTGTTGAGAAGACAACACAATGGGAATATAATTCATGTCCTGACGACCGTTCGGGAGTTCTTTGCAAACCAACTCAGATGGTGTTGTTACTCTGCGTAGTGACAAAGCCTTGATCATTCAACCCTAGTCATTCTCGACTTCTCGTATTTTGTTAGAGTATTATTATGTGGGAATTATCCACAACAATATTTAACATGGAAAATCAACCACTCCAAACCTTAACACCTGAGCGTTGTCCAATTAAATTAGCATCTAGACCATTTACATATTTTGCTCAGTTTTGGCCCATTATGTGAAAATAGGTTTACATTAGTTGATGAGTTAACTCAAGCATTAAGTAAACTACCTCTTAAGGTTTAGTTTTCTGACACAAACATTAAGTATACCCTTAGCGTGTGACTCAACCCATCATTTATTGTGAGGTGGTGCTATAATAAAGATTCAAAGTCTGAAATAGCAAAGTCACTTTGCAAGTCAAATCTGTTCTGTTCAGAAAGTGACTACTGACTACTGAAAGTAACTAAACCAATTTTAAAGTCTTTAAGCACATAACAAACCCAACAAGGTTCAACACTACCATACATTTAACAACATTACTGAGAAAAGGATGTTTCCTATAGGCTGATGAGGCTATGGTCCACCTCACTAACCACACAGGGGTGCCTGGTTAACCTCATCGGGCCGTACCAAGTGGAGCTGAATGGAGAGGGGCTCTGGCGGAGATCTAACAATACAAACACATCTTTATTGATTCAAAAATTAACTGCATTTTTTCATGAGGGGTAAAATATTTGCAAATCATTGCCATAATGTTTTGAATTTGAAAAGCCGTAGATTTCAGTGGGTTCCATAGAAACCCCTTCTTCTTGAGGGTGCAGCTCGCAGCGTGCAGACAGAGGGAGCTGGTGAGCATGTTTACTCCTTCTTCATGGTCTCTTGACCTTCGAAGATGGGGTACTTTCTCTCCACCTCGGCCCAGGTCAGCCAGCCGTTGGCCAGGTCTCTCACCAGGCCTGGCAGCTCGGTCACCTGTGGAGAGATATACCGTGTGATGATGATATACTTCGTACTCGGCCATTTAGTCATTTAGAACCGTGGTTCCCAACCTTTTTTGTCTTGTGTACCCCCTAAGCCTTTTTGTCATACCATGAGTACCCCCTCACTCATACGTGTTGATGATTCTTCAAAAGTAGACCATAACACAACTGATTATTGAATCTCCTTAATTTTAACATTTAATTATCAGGCATTTTCTTAATTTTAACTCAAATTAATCATAAAAATAAATTATATGTTGCCATGAAAATAAATAAGTAATATAAACAAATAAATAAATACAAAATCAAAATAATCAACCTGCCTTTTTTATATATAACTCTTACAACAGAACTTATTCTTACGTAACATTTGCCACAAAAAACTGGAGCTCCTTTGAATAAGTCCCCTTTGAACAGGCATTTAAACTTTAAACCAGAAGCACTGAGGCTGTGGCGGGTCTGCAGAGGTAGGAGTGAATCCATATAAAACGTTGTTTTCGCTGTATTGCCTAGGTTGAAGTTTTGCCTCTTTCTTGCGTTTCTCGGCAGAGCAAGTGGATGTTTCAGCCATTTATCCATATTTGTCTGGCTGCAGGTAAGCAGCTTTTTTGATTGTGTGATTTCGGTGCGGCTGTGCTACAGGTTATTGTCTCTCCTGGGAAATGAGCGCACTATAATTGTATTGATTTTTTGAAATTATGAAATTATGGAATGACTGAGGAAAATTTACTTATCATCTTGGAAATTCCTAGACGGGATACCCCCAGCCCGTTCCACCGGCAATTTGAATTTGTTCTGCAGCAGAGGCTGGAGAGGAGCAATACATTTCTTTCTGTTTCTGATAGGGTTTTGCAGGATCCACGCACCATGCTGACTTTTCACCCTTGCATGCTATTGGCTGGTTTAACACAATGACGACAGGGAAGCGATGGCAAGCAGCTTTTTGATCGTTGGTCTGATTGGTTGAAGGACTATCCAATTGCGTACAGTCATTTGAACTACGCCCATTGATCACGCCTCTTGTGCGCCTCTTTTTATTTTTTTTATGAATAAGGAATCTAGGAATTTCCACGTACCTCCTGCAATGTGCTCGCGTACCCCCGGTTGTGAAACACTGATTTAGAAAACGCTTTTCAAACGCTTATAGTTCATAAGCTATAGACACCTGGTGATCCAGCCAACGACCTAAAGGCTGGAACATCCTAGCTGAGGGCTCCTGAACCCTGGGGGCACAGAACATCATAGCCTAGGGCCCCTGAACACTCAGGGGCCCTACTTGAGGACTTTAGTTGTAGATATTTGTTGGTTTATTTTTGATTAAAGAACTGAGGTAAATGGTTTGAAAGGTCTCATAACTGTCCTGTATGTAATAGTGTCTACCAACAGACTAATGATTCTCAGCAACAAAACAACTATTGATCCTCACTTTTGCCCACGCTGAGTCGGACATTGAGACTGTGGGCACACCCAGGAGGGTTTGACCGATGCCGGTGGAGGCCGAGGCTCAGAGATGTCAGAAGTGGATTTATAGACCCAGGCCCAAAGTATGAGCGGTAGTTTTTTGTTTTCGGTGCGCCAAACACGATGTACCAATGAGACACAAGAGGCGGTACCTGGGCCCTGATCTGGGTCATGGAGTCTCGGTCCCTCAGCGTGGCGGTGTGTGGCGTCTTGTTCACGGTGTCAAAGTCCACGGTGATGCCAAAGGCCACACCGATCTCATCGGTGCGGGCGTAGCGCCGACCGATGGACCCAGAGGAGTCGTCCACCTTGTGGGAAATGCCCTGTTTGGTCATGGCCTCCGCTGAGGACCAGGAGGAAGGGGGAGGGGAAAGAGCGTTACTGTCTCTTTTTTTAAGTGTATGTAAATGAGGGAGCACTCACTCTAGGCTATATGTACCGTCCCCGAGTATGTTTGCTAAGGCTGCTTGATTATGGAAAAAATCATAAATCACAATTATTTTGGTCAGTATTGAAATCTCGATTATTATTATTATTATTATTAATTATTTTTGAGTTTTGAAAACATGATGCATTTATTCATAATTTCTCTCAAAAAAATACACTTACAATACACGTAAAATGAGAACTTTTAAATTTCCCCTTAAAAAAAACACACAAAATGGTCAAACATAAAATAATGTCCAATATTTGCCCTCTAAAGCCTAGATCTTTTGGCTAGTGTGAGCACGCCATCCATACTCAAGTAAAGTTAAATTCTGTGGCTGCACTTTGGAAAGGTGTGCTCAGGCCACGGTACAGATGCTAATGAGCCGAAACACACACACGCACACATACGCAACCTATATGTACAAGAGGGCGGCAGTCATTCTTGAGTACGTTACAGGGCAACTTTGCCTAGTGTGAGAGCGGCCTGATATTCATTCAGATGTAAGGATACTCACACAAATCTTTGACGAAAGGAACAAACTCCTGGTTCTGGCTCAGGGGAAGGACGGAACATTTGTAGGGAGCCACTGTTGCAGGGAAGCTGAAGAACTGCAATGAAGACATTCTGTGTTCAAACTAAGTCCAGTTTTACCTCAGATAGAACATCATGACAACTCAGATATTTTTTTTTAAACCAATATCATATTTGACTACATTTACAAGAACCCTGTATACAGGCAATAATAACCATTAGTATATGCTACACGTGAACTTCCTAATATGGTGCAATTTGATTGGTTTGCTATCTCGGGATATTGGCCAATATCCCATGATTAAGATCACAAACTCGGGATATTGTTTGACGTCATCTCGTCAAGCTAATAAAAACAAATAAATCCCGGCAAAAAGTGTTATCTTGTTTATTTATTTATAAAAATTTTGTGTTCACGCATAGTATGTACCAAAACAATTATTCACCTCAGGCTTCGTGAATATTATTCACTTCACCTTTGACAATAATTGTTAATTGCTCAATGATTTGTGTTAAATTCTGTCCTTATTATAATTCTTCACATTAGTAGATTTAGTAGTTTGTGCTGCTTTGATGGTTTTGTCTCACCGTCCTCTGCTCGTCCCCCTCCCTGGTTCGGAAGGAGTGCTCGAATATGGCGTACATGATTCTGCCAATGCCAAAGGAGGGCTCGATGACGTTGGGAACAATCTCCTCCACTGTTGGAGACACACAGCGGTCCCAGGTCAGCCAAGGACATGTAGATACAATTCAGATAATATTTTTTTGATCTGACCCAGGTCAGATCAACTCGGACAATCTCAAACTTGGTAGACCGTCTCATATTCAGCTACGATGGTCGATAACCTAATTAAATTAAAATCGGAAACTTAATGATTGATGTGCAACAAATTGGATGTTAGTTTTGCTAAGGATTTTGCATAACAGGTTAATTTCAATCTAGGAATATTGGACCTTTTCATTTCATTATTGAAATAACACATCTCTGTGATGATCTTGGCACCGTCTTTATGTCAGTGTCTTTTCCCTAGTACCTACCATATGCATCGTCTTTATGTCAGTGTCTTCTACCTAGTACCTACCATATGCACCGTCTTTATGTCAGTGTCTTCTACCTAGTACCTACCATGGGAGGTCTTCTGGAACCTCTTGACAGAAACCATGTCCTTGGTGATCTTGAAGGTCTTCCCCTCGGTCTGGATGGTGAACTCTCTGGAAACACGGACACATTGGTGAAGGCTTGAATCAACACATTCACAAGGTGGTCTCCCAGCGGTGGCTAGGCATCAAAACAGGGATAACATACCCAGTGGTGTTCAGTGTGCTTTCCTGAGTGGTGATGTAGCCTTCATCACAGGCGGCGAGGTGGTCCAGGATGGACCTGGCCTCCCTCTTGTAGGCCACGCCGATGGCTCCCTTGTTGGGTTCAAACTGGACGACACTCACAGTCTTGTGCGACTGAGTTAGAGAGAACGACTAAAAACATGTGATGGACTGAGACCTCCGCAACAGTTTGAACACACAAGACTTATGAACACATCCCCAATCCTTGATAAGGACTATGTGTGTTAACCCTGGTTGAAATATTTTTTTAATTCTTCATCCTCTAACCAGAAGGCCTGGTCAAATATATAAAGAAAAGAAACACTTAACCATTTTTAAGCTGAGCAAACATCTAACTTACGTGGTGAAAATGAGTTCAAAGCATAGACCGGATATAAGTACAAATTTAAGTATTTGTGGTGAAGAAGAGGTGCATTGTGGGTATTTTGAGGATATTGGCTCCTTGAGGATCTTCTCTGCCACCAGAGGGACCTTGGTGGCTCTGGAGTGGCACGTCAGGTCGTAGCAGGAGCGGTCCGCACAGCCCACAATCTCGATCCAGCCCTGCAGAACACACACAGGCTAGAGCCACACAGCCAAGGTCTGCTGTATATCTATATATATATACACATCACCCTGGACGTACGTAGGAGGTCTTGGTCTCTGCGTCCCAGCAGTCACAGGCGTAGTGGGCCATCTCGTTGTCCATGTGCTGGCGGA
>JAOPUD010000112.1:653112-655612 GCA_027122715.1 Trisopterus minutus
TGTGTGTGTGTGTGTGTGTGTGTGTGTGTGTGTGTGTGTGTGTGTGTGTGTGTGTGTGTGTATGTGTGTGTGCATATGGGCAGTGTGTGTGGTGGAGGGTGTGTATTAATGGGGCGATCAATAGCTTTCTTCCCTTCACCTTACTGTAAATGCGCTAAAGTATTTATGAATTAATTGACTTCCTTTGTCCAAATAAGGATGCATGCTGGGTAATTTATAGGGAAAGAGGCTTTAAGCAAGAGTGGAGAACTACCCTTGTGTAACTTGTGAGTGTGGAATAGAAGACGATGTAGTACATACGATAAGAACAATACAAAAATACAATAATAATTCCTGTACCATTCTGAATTCATGGTTTAAAATAGCCGGGATTTTTAACATTTCATGTCAAATGTTTTAGAAGAGAACTCAAAACAGAATCTGCCGAAAGGTAGATAGGTAAAGTTATGAAGAAATATTCTAAGATGTATTTATGGCACTGCGGAACATTGTGTAATATATTCTATGGGATATTTACCTTTGGAGAACATAGACGCAAGACTGTATATTATCTTTTGCTGTTTTTCTTCATCCATTAAAGGGGTAGTTCGGGATTTTATCGGACCTCATTTCCAAGTGAGCCAGTGTGTTATTTATCATTGGAGACCATTTGCAACACGCTTCATTCCGTCCTTCTAGTTGCAGAAATCACTGGTGCTAGGCTAGCGCAAATCGAGGAGATCTGTAAAAACAGTTTTACCCACTCCCAAGTATACCGGAGGCAAACCAATTGTAATGCCCGAATATCGATGTAAATGTCTGTGTTGATAATAATATTAGAAATAAAACTATTCTTGTATCGCAATGATCACATTACATTTTGGGGGACTACTTTCTGGTAAATGTAAACAGAGAAGCACACTCCAGGTAATATCAGTCCGCCGCTGCCGTAGCTTCCAACTACAGGGATTATAAACGAAATGCAATGCGATGCAAGGGTACGTTTATTTCAAACATTATTCTATCAACACAGACATTTACATAGACAGTCTGGCATTATCATTGGTTTGCCTCGGGTGTACTGTGGAGTGGGTAAAACAGTTTTTATTGGCAGGCTAGCAGATCCCCGGCGTTAGGTGTAAAACGAGCACTAGGTGTCCTGCTCTGCCTTGATAAAACAAAGCTCAGACGCGCCAATTTGGAATTTTCCCCACATGTCGTCATACAGGGACATGTTACCTCCCCTTTATCTGCTTTGCCCGCCCAGAGAATTTGGCCCACTAATGAGACAATGAGCGACGACTGTGCGAGCACCACATGTGTGTGTGCGTGTGTGTGTGTGTGTGTGTGTGTGTGTGTACACACAGTAACACAAGTGTTGTACACTTCTTTGTTATTTGGATAATCGTTCTGCGGTTGGTGTTTTGGCGCATAACACGCAACACAATAAGGCAAGCTTAGGAAAAGCTTGCATTTGGTGAAAAGACTAGACTGTATCGGGTTCGCTGACATCTCTGGTATTTCCACAACTAAACTCGTAGTTATCTCAGCCATGGTTGAGAAGGAATTGGGGGAAAGGAACTTTGGCTTTGACTCCCTGAAGTACATGAACTGCGACAGTGAGGAGGGAGGGATTGTCTCCCACCGGAGCCCCACTGCCCGCTGCTGAGGCACCACCGCCTTGGCGCTGCCCGCTGCTGAGGCGGTGGCGCATCGGTAGTGGGCAGTGGTGCCCCGGCGGGAGACCATCACGGTCAACGATCCCTTTCTCCTCCATGTCGCGGTTCAGTCTACTTCAGATTGATCAGAGAACCAGAGTCGTCGGAGAACCCGACGCAGTTGTTTGAGATTCATAATATCGTCAGGCGCACACAGATTTTGTCTGTGATAATATATATTATATGATATATCTATGTATAATATGATATTATTTAGATATAGAGCTCCAGGTCTCCCGCTGGAGCACCCAGAGTGTTCTAGATTATTTACAGAACACGGCCAAAAGCTGTGTGCGCCTCGCCGTTGTGATACATCCACTGTAAACATTAGCGCATGGTACCATTGCCACAAGCTGCTCAGAGCCTGGACCCGCCTCTAAAAAATGGCACGTTTGTGGTAAGCTCATTGTGGGACTGGCTCGTAGTGGCTGTAATTCTGCACCAAGGCTGAATTTCTTGAACGTCTTCAAGTACTCTATTAGGGGCCCACTAACAGCTATATAAAAGCATTCATAAAGTATTAGCCGTGGGATCTTTAATTATTTAAGAAGCCCTCCTCTCACGTTCTCTACTAGCCCTACTGTACGCCCCAGTGGACACGCCTCACTGCTCACTGTGGCCAACACAGCTAAACGGCCCAATGCTCCCATGGGTAGCTTCACACCTAGCCTGACCTGAACCACACAAAGACTCAGGCAAGGTAGCTTGCTCTACATGACTCTGGGAGTTGTTTATAAATGTGCCCTGTTGCTGCTGTCAGCCTGTAGTCTCTCAGATGTATGAGGCACTCTAGAGCCTTTCTT
>JAOPUD010000112.1:660612-676449 GCA_027122715.1 Trisopterus minutus
CGGCTGCTTAAGGGGGGCGGGCTTGCAAGGGGGGGCATATGACGTAGGGTCGAGGTTCGCAAGAAGCGGGATCGGGTTTGTTTTGGTTTGACCGCAGACAGCGCAGGCAAAACGGGCAGAACTCATTGCAATCATGTTAAATGCTGCAGCAGCGATGCATATATTCCGTTGCATCCACAACATCCACATCGATCGATGAAAGATTGGAGCATGAGTTCCAGACAAATAGAAGAAAGGACGAACAAGAAAGGCATTGCGAACGACTGCGTTACCGGAGGAAGAGAACGTCTTTTTTGGCTTAATTTCACATCTAACAAACACTGGGACAAATGTAGTTGATTTCTGTGTTTAACTGAGTAAACAGGGAGTGGAAGGACGGGACCCTATAATGTTCAGCTAACTGTAACTTGTATGTATGTATTGTAATTTATTGTATAATGCGTACTTTGAGGGTTACGATAAGACCTATCATTTAGCGTTCACCACAAATGACTCTGTAAAGCAGTGCCACATTAAAATATTTTTTAAACCATTCAGCGAACAAAAGGCAATAGGCTGATTATTGATTAGGGTGCGGGTGCCACTTAATGACATACAAGCGAAGCCTCATCAACACGCCCACTCAACTGGTGTTAAATGCCGACATTCTACTGCTCATTCACATATAAGGTAATTAGCATTTCCGCCGGAGAAAATACTACCTCGGGGGTAGTATTTTTTCAGGAGGTCCAACGTCAGGATTTGTCATTCACATATACGGCACGTCCGTAGAATAGACGGAGAATAGACGGTTGTACGTCCATATGTGAAAGCAGCTAATATAAACAATATAATAATGACAAAGGTTATAAGGTGTAAGAAATGCGCTAAACTATTGGGTTGGAACCACTGCGAAAAGGTCGGCAAAGGTTTGTGGGATGAGGAGTTCCTAACTTGTTGACAAAAAAAATGTACAGTCTTGTACCCTTTGCCTTTTCTTCGGTTTTCCAAACTCTTTTTTGCCCCAAATTAAATATTTTCTGGTCACAACTACCTTGACGAAAGATTGGCTTGGTTCCAGGCTTAAAACACTTTTTATAAGGATTTTATGAAAAGTAGGCGGACGAAAATGCATGGGAAATTTATTTCCAGAGCCAGAGCTGTTAAAAAAGGGGGTGGTCACTGTTACTCTGTATTTCAGTCAAGTCATTACCAAGGGCAACATTAGCTTGGTGTCACGCCGTCAATAGTTTTCTGATAAAGGCCGTTGTTGTTGTTTTTGTTGTGGTCGTTGTGGAGACTGAACTCAGAGGTAAATCACAGGTCAGTTCTAATGTCTCTACACCGTGGGGATGTGGAGGGAACTCAAGATGCAGGATTATTAATCTTTCCTTACAAGACACAGCTTATCTGGCTCTCTTGCTCACTCTCTGCTTCTCTTTTCCCCCAGTCTGTGTTTTTTTCTACTTTTCAATTGATTTAATAATTTCCTCTCCCCTCCGTAGTTGTTGAGAGTGAAATGTTGAAGTTAATGAAGACGTCTGTTCTCTAAAGCCACATTGGCAGCTTTTATTCCTACCGCTCCTCCCTGTGGTATCAGAGGCTCAACGTCCCTCCCCTCCCCGGACCCCCAGCCTTTCCACGAGGGTCCTGGCTCCATACAGAGGGGACCTCATGGGAGACCACACACACTCATGATGATGTGAAAAACCCTGAATGCAAATTTTGTTTGTTCAAACACATTTAAATAAATCCTTCAACATTTCCAGGTGATTCTTGAAGAATGACCTAGTCAGTCAGTTAATTGTGATAAACGTCTTATTGTGTTCGACCTCCCCAGCCCACTGAGGTCTCTGGGGCTGTTTTCTTTTTCTCTCCATTCTCGATGCATGAATGCAAAGGCCAGACTGCACTCAAAAAGGAGTCAGAGCCTCATGTTGTAGTGGAGAGGCGTTGCTCATCGTCTGACCTTTAGAGACAGGGTTTTCCTTGCTTAGAACAAACCTCATCACGTTTAACCCAGTCCATGGATTTATCACCAGTTGGTTTCTTATTAGTTTCAATCTGGTTACTCAAAAGGAATCCCTTTCGCAACCATTTTTCAAGAACCATGGCATTTGCTGTGAGGTTCATTTAAATAGGTGAAAAAAACATGAGCAGTGAAAGATGGTTTACACTTCTTAAATCATGTTTCAGTGTTTATGAGGATCAATGATAACTTTATGATCCTTATTGTCGGTTGGTCTCTCTCCAGGTTCCCCGTCCGGCAGCAGCCTGAAGAAACACCACCGCCGCAGCATCTTCAGCCCCTTCTTTTGCTGCTTCCGTAACTATGACTACCGCCTGGAGTCTCCGCCCCCGTCGCAGCCCAGCAACAAGCCCCTCCCACTGCCGCCGCCCCCGGAGGAGAACGGCAGCCCCCCCAAGGTGAGGCAGAGCAATGTGATGCGTTCAGGATGGGGGGGATCAGATCTGGGTCAGTGTTGCACCTCCACTCGCTTGTTGTTCTGACCAACACAAACTCAGCTGTAGCTGATCGTGAAAGAGTCTTAAGGGTTTAAATCACGACGGATCACTGTAGACGGACCACTGTAGATGGACCACTGTCAACGGACCACTGTAGACAGACCACTGTAGCCTGACCCCTGGAAGAAGACATCAGCATGTGACAGCCGTCTGCTGTGACATGTTTCTGTTCAGCTACAGTTCTGGTGAGTTATAGTTACAGTTCTATTGAGTTATGGTTACAGTTCTGGTGAGTTATAGTTACATTTCTAATGAGTTATAGTTACAGCTTTATGGCCCTAGTTACTGTAGTGGTCTCAAACGCATATGTTTTGGTGCAAAGCAGAAGGAGCTTTGTGGGCGGTTCTATGGCGCTTTTGCTATTATGACGGCGGATAAATGGCTCTTGCGCCCAGTGCGAATCTAAAATGGTTCGGTCTGAAACCCGTAGGTGTGTTTTGGGCGTAACGTGCAATAAACCACATTCATTCATTCATTCATTCATTCATTCATTCATTTTAAACACTCACTCGTGGTAAAACGATGTTTTCTCACAATCACATACTCATCAATCCATAAAGTAATGGGCTTGTTCACGATGTCTGTGTCAAAAACATATGTATTTGCTGTACGGTGTTTGCAGATGCATTGATTTAAAAGTACAATTCAACGCTGTATCAGCTGTTCTTTCCCAAATCATTTAACCAACCATTTAGGGCTACCCTAAAACGAGATTTTGTTTTGGAAGGCTGGAACATACTTTGCTCTAATTTATTATTGTTATTATTATTACTATTATTATTTATTATTATTTTTTTTTTTTTACGCATGGCATAGCCTATTATACTTAATTCATGTTCATTCATGCAGCCCTATGGAGAAAAAAAAATCCACAATCCATACGCTATTTCAATGCAGTTTCACACGTATGAATAATATTTGACATCATAATATTTTAATCAGGTTAATCGTTGCTTGTTTGTGCTGTGTATTACATATATATATATGTAAGCGTATGTTGTAGTTCCGACCTGCCATGGGACGTCAATGTAGCAACAACAACTGCTCTATCCGCTAGTGCAATTGGATTGGCGCATTTTTTAGATCACTAAAATAGCACCAAGTATCATTTGCCCCGGAACACGCCTCTGCTTTTCGCCGACATGCCTCTCCAGGCGCAAGTGTAGTGGCGCCTGTTTGCTGCGGGGGTAATTCAGCTTTGCGCCGGGTGCAAACTAGCAACGATACATGTGTTGGTGTAGAAAGTAAATTGCGCTGGGCGCAAGATACGGCCCATAGTATGGTTGCAGGAGGCCTGCTGGACCCCACATTAGTCTGGTGCTGGGGTCCACAGTGCCAATATTATGAGGGCTATTAATATTAATTTCATATTGGAACAGAGAAAGAGACAGAGTGAGAGAAAGAGGGGGAGAGAGAGAGAGAGAGAGAGAGAGAGACATAGAGAGAGAGAGAGAGAGAGAGAGAGAGAGAGAGCGAGAGCGCGACAGATTCTGTGTTCGGGAGTCTCTCCAGTTCTCCAGCTGCTTCAAACCCGTTCAACCCAGAGGTTGTTTACCATCCAGCTCTCAGAATACGGGCTGCATCCCAAAACGCATTCTTAGATATCCGCCTACACACACACACACACACACACACACACACACACACACACACACACACACACACACACACACTTACAGATGAAACCACATATGGCACATAGAAAAATGAACACGTGTTAAGGTGTGTGTGTGTAGCTCAATGTGCCGCACACACACTCGAACACTCAAAAAGGCTCACACAATCATGTTGTGTCTTAAAGAAAAACACTCTCTCTCTCTCACACACACATACACACACACACACACACACACGCACACACACGCACACACACCTCCACATATGGCTGCCTCTTTCATCTCATGAAGTGGACCTAGTGTGTGTCTAGTCGTGTGATGGATTGCCCCCCCCATCCCTCCCTCCCTCCCTCTCACGGGGCCTCCCCTTCATTCCACCCCGCTCTGGCCCTGTGGGCCGTGTGTGTGTAGTGTGCATGAACTTGTTTGTGTAGGTCCTCCTCCTCCTTATCTCCTCCTCCTTCTTCTCCTCCCCCCCTACTCCTCTCCTCCTTATCTCGCCCTCCTCCTCGACCTCCCCTCCTTCTCCTCACCGATGTTTAAATGTAAACGAGGTCTTGCTGTGGGAGGAGGAATGTGCGGTTCTCTTGCAGGTAGCACACACACACACACACACACACACACACACACACACACACACACACACACATACACACGCACAGAACATGGCCCCCTACTGGCCAAGCTCCCCCCAACATGTGGTGGTCCATTACTTCAGCGTGAACCAGGCCAATCGGCCCATAAAAAAGCTTTTTGCCGCCTCGGGCCGTTACCATAGCAGCTCTGTTTGTGTTTGGGCTGGTGTTGTTTGATCTCTGTGTGTCACCCCTTTACTTTCTGTTTCCACACTGCTTTATGCATTCATGGTTTGGTCGGCACGAAGATGAAATCTGTCAATCTCCTCTCTTAGCTTTGTTTACATGTTACCTAACTACTGGCCAAGATTGCCACTTATTTAAGCAGGCGGGAAAGACGGATGGAGGCCAGTGATGTGACTGTGTGTCATTTTCAAGTGCCTTGTTAGAGCTCACCTACAGTTTGAGGATAAATATTATCCAAAGATGGAGGTAGTTTATTAGTTAAATCATTTTTGTGTTGGTTTTTGTTTTCTTTTCTTGTAGTTAGTTTTTGTTTGTGTCTGTGTTTTTTTTTGTCACTCTCTACTGACACTCTCCCTCTCCCTCTCTTCTCACTCTACTATCTTCTCTCACTTTTCTCTCTCTCTCTCCTCTCCTGCTCTTATCTCTCTCTCTTTTCTCACTCTCTACTCTCCTCTCTCTCTCTCTCTTCTCAATCACCTCTCTCTGTTCTCTCTCTTTCTCTCTCTTCCTCTCTCTCTACTCTCTTATCTCTCTCTCGCATGCATGCATGAGTGAATGCGAGCGAGAACGGCTTAGCATTTGGTGTGGTGAGTGAGTGATTTTTTAAACTTAATTATTGTCTATTTGTTTGTTTTTGTAGGTTCTGTTTGTATATTAATAGCCTCTTTAGTTTGGTCAGTTAATTTGTGTTCATCATGTTTGGATTGTTTGTTTGACTTTGTTAACGTTACAGTTTTTTCTCAATCATTTAAACCAGTTTTCTGAAACTATAGCTACATTTTTTAAAACTCTACGAACCTGAAAATCTCAAAATTAAACACTGCACTCAAATCCATGTTCTCTCTTCTCAAAACTAATTTTCTTTCACCAAAACGATAAACACATCTATCATATGAATATCTCTTCTTGAGAGCTCTTGAGAGCATCAATTAAACACTTTGATACATTTAAAACACTTCCATCAAAATACTGTTTACATACCGGTATGGTTTGGCTTCATGGTGGTACATACAGTCATGGGCGTCATGGGAAGCATTCGAAAGTGCATTTTCAGAAGTGCTGGGTACAATGAGGATGCACTCTTTTTTCTCTTTAGTGCACATAATGAAAGGTTCTGAAAGACATACCCATGCATACCCATGTAGCTTACTAATTAATAAAATGTATACAAAAAACTGACACGTCTGACACGTTTTATGAAGAAAGCGTTTCCAAAAAGCATTGGACATATGACCCACTATGTTGTGCTCCATGCACCCAATGTTGACAACATGACATGACATGACTAAGCTACCAACACAGACAAAGAGGAGCTAGGAAAGGAAATTAACTACGTGTTTAAGTTGTGAAGAGGTAAGCGTTTGGCTGAACACTGTACCACATCATGAGCAGGCTGTTCTCAATTCACAAAACACATCCATTCAATCTACATCAGGCATTGTGACCAATACTCTATGGCTAACATCAATTGCAAGGGTTAAAACAGCCAACCACTTGAGTGCAAAAAACACAAAAGACCTCGCCACAGCACCGGCAAATCTTAAGCAATAAATATTGTCTCTTACCTTCATTTATGTGGCAGTGGTCTGCAGATGCATCCTGTGGTGTAACCTACCACATCCATTTAGTTCAACAGGTGATCGCTCTGATACTGTCCATGGTACTCTGGTGCTTTTGACTAATGTATTCAGGCTAAAATTACTTGATTGTCTGATGCCTCATCATTGCATCCCAGCCAAAGAGTATTGGTATTAATACCTCATTCATTGTCCAAGCCAGGCTGGCAGCTCATACAAAAATAAGTAAGGGATAATGTATAGACCGCCGGTCATTATCTGGAAAATAAGCCCAGACAGGGTGAACCGGACACCGATGCAAAGCGGAGGTGTCTTGCTTTGCCCTGAAGGGGCTTATTTTAGATAAGGACCAGGGACGTTCTATACATTATCCCACTTATTACACAGCTACCAAGTATGCTGGGGTTGATAAGTTACCAGACTACTTGCGGAGTGATACGAGAGACGTGATTCACTCCACTTTCCTTGACAGCGGTCATTATATGCAACGGTCATTATCGAAAAATAATTCACCACCGTAATTCAGGAAGGCCCATGCAAGTGAACGGAGCGTTCCACAGCATTAAGAAGAGCCGTGTAATAATCCATAATAATTCAACTTTTTTTTTTCTTTGAGTGGTAGGTACAAAATTAATATTGACGAAAACTGGTGGGTACTCGTCCCCAGTGTCCCCAGCGTAAACAATGCCTGTGCATACAGTATAAAGACTGTTGCAATATTGTAATACAATATTGTGAATATATCATATAAATATGACATTGACATAATCGTATCAGAATAGGATACAATGCATATTTGTCTATCCAATTAGCTCCACTGGGCTGAACTCACAATCCCAGCTTCCCAGTGTCATACTGTACACCTATAGTTGATACTGCAACATTGTTGGAGTTCTGAGTATACCAATGTTACCTATTTCCGCAAAACTCACAGTACAGGCCAGAGGAGCTCATCTACAACACAGTAGAGCTCACCTGAGGCCTCTTTTATGCTCTCACACATGATTGAAGTGTTTTGCCAGTTGAGTTTGAACAGGTGAGAAATGGGCACGACCAATTGGTAATTGGGTGTGGTGTTTTGAAGGCCAGTGTTTTCCAGGTGAGCCAAATGTGCTAAATGATGAGATTTGTGCTTAGACTTCTTATATGCGTGAAAACAATGGAGATGTGCTTAGAGGTTAGTAGTCTGGAGTCTTGTAGTATATATGAGCTTAGTTTTAAATTTTTTGTGTGTATACAATTGAGAAAAACTGTACCGTCAATAACGGCCTGGCAGGGCAGAAAGCCCACAGGTACGAGTTTGGAGCCAGGTGGGGAGAAGCGCTCATGGCAGCATGGTGTTAAGTTGTGGGACAAAGTTGGATGTAACTCCGTAAAGTTTGCCTTGCGAATGAATAGTGCGGTGGTCATTTTTCTAGATAGTGTGGATAAGGTTAATAGTGTCGTGAAGAGTGGAGTAGTGATTTGTGATTTATTTACTCAAGTTCTGCCGCTTGTTAGCCCAGCAAATAAAGATTTTGAACGTTCCGTACGTAAGCAGCGAGGCGATGGGAAGAGAACTGGGCGGGAACGGACACCTGGTGTCTTCAACTTGGGGGCAAATCCCCCCGTTTAAGGCATGTTCTTACCTACAGAAGATATGTTTTCATGATCTTAAAAAATAATGAAGGCGATCTTAATCTAGTCTTAAAATTCCAGGTAGAAAACATTGATTACACAGTCTTTGCCACTGCAAACAATTTGATGTTTCAAGGGCAGACAGGAGGAGCATTTCGCCCAGTTTTGTACATTGTTGAATGGTGGTTCAGGGGGGCCCCCTGTGGCTTCGGTGCCCCTGGCGGCTTTTGCTTCCGCGGTCCCCCCTGGTTTCCGCGGTGCCCCAGGCATCCACGATTGTTCCCCCGGCGGCTGTGGAGGTTGATTTGGTTGGTTGTACCGATGCCCGACGTCATAGTGGCCCACAATCTTTAGTGGAAGTACAGGTGGAGGAGGTGATGGAAGAGTGATTAAAAGAGGAAAAATGTTAAATGAAAGAATCTAGGTGACGAAAAGAACAAGTCCAAAGTAAAAAGAATAATACTGTTTTTCGCGATTGTAGCAGAACAGCAACAATGTTGCAGTATCAACTGTAGTTGTACAGTATGACTCTGGGAAGCTGGGATTGTGAGTTTAGCCCATTGGAGCTTATTGGAAAGACAAATATGCATTGTATCATATTCTGATATGATTGTGTCAATGCAATATTTATATAATATATTCACAGTTTTTCATTACAATATTGCAACAGTCTTTATCCTGAAGTTACCTACTAATTGCAAGTTTAAAAAAGGAAGCTATTTCTAAACAATTTTATACATTTAAATATGTAACATGGCCTTATGAAGCCAAAACAGTATTTTGATGGAAGTGTTTTAAATGTATCACAACAGTGTTGATGCATTGATGCTCTCTAGGTATTATTCACTAGATATTCAAATGACACCTGTGTTTATTGTTTTGGTGGAAAAAAACAGTTTTGAGAAGAGAGAACATGGTTTTGAGTGCAGTGTTTAATTTTGAAAGAGATTTGTGGAGTTTTGACAAAACGGTTAACTAATTTCTTGTCCCCAAGAACAAGAAGATACTTGTACTGTACTGAAGCTTTGAGATTAGACAGGAATCACCTGGAGCTTCATCCTGCCTCTCTGAGGAGACTCACACATCTAACAGTGTCTTGTGAGTTGAGGGAGAAGCTTCCATAGAAGAAACAGTACACCTGGGTTCACACTAAAGAGAATGTTTTCACTAGCTAGGCTAGATAGGTTTTATTGTTTTAAGCACCACCTCAATATTTTTAGAAGTAGTTATATTATTCCTGTTGGTTCTACCGACCATTGCATAGTACAATGGTCAGTTTTAATCAGTAATGTAAAATCTAAAAGTGCTTTTTGGCATTTTAATACTATTCCTTTAGCTGTTAGGAAATTTATAGAGGTTTTAAAATACTTTTTGGGGAGTACAGAAAGAGTAAATGTGAATTTACCTCCTTACACCAGTGGTGGGATGTGGGCAAGTGCCGGATCAAATTATGTCAACAGTATACTCTCAATGTCAGTAGGGACAGAGCCAGGTCAATGAGAGAACTGGAGATTGAGGTAGTGGATCTGCAGTCTCTTGCAGAGTCCACTGGAGATCGAGGCCATATTGAGGCACAAAGTTTACAGTGACAGCTAGCAGTTAGTAGGGCATTTAGCAGACGCTTTTATCCAAAGCAACTTACAATAGTTAATACACACCAACAGCAGAGACAACCATGCAAGGCTATCACATTATTTTTTCAGCCTCCCACAATTTTTCCTTTAGATTCAATACCAGGTGATACCAAGGCTAGTATCCCGATACCAATACTGATACCGATACTTTTAGAGGTCCTGCTTGTGTTTATGAAAATTATGACTTTTACAATGAAAACTTATGACTCTGATTATGAAAAATGTATTTTATACCTCTGTATAAGAATTAAACAAGCTGCCAAATGTCTGACTTTGTTTTCTCTTTAATCAGAGCAATTAAAGACAATCTAGTACAATATATTTATTTTTGGACCAGACAGAGTGGTCTTCAGATTATAACTTGTAATAATTTGAACATGAACGACAACAAAGGTCACATTCTACATTGTCTCTCATTTCCCCTTTATATGTTTTTGTTAAGAAACAACAGAATGTTGACATGATCCCCCTTCAGTCTGTTTCTGGGTTAGGGTTTGTTCTCTGGCTCACTAACTCTCCTGCCTAGGAAAATATCCTCTCTGATGGGAAAAGATGAAGCAGTGATTCCGAGGTACTTAGCTCCAAGTCTTCTTAGGGACGGGAAGGCTTGTTCATGGCCTTTCCACCAAAGTAATGGGTCCTGGTCCCTTGGAACTGGCTTTTTCTCCATGTAGTGACGCATTTCAATAAGCTAATCGGTACCTGTTGTGCGGTGCTGTTGGGCTGCCAAAATCTGAGTGTCAAAATCGGCCCATATCCCTTTTTTCACTTGGGCAGAGCTGGAAGTAGGTGCATGACTCCCTGGCGAGGCAGAGCTTGGTCCAGGTGCAGAGGCAGAGCTTGGCCCAGGTGCAGAGGCAGAACTTGACTGACATGCTGAGGCAGAACTTGGCCCAGGTGATGAGGCAGAGCTTGGCCAAAGTGCTGAGGCAGAGCTTGGCCCAGCTGATGAGGCAGCTGCTTGTAGGGCTGCAGAAGTTGATTCTGAGGTTAGCTGACAAGTTTCCTGCATTTCAGTGAGGAGTCACTTTTTCATGTTTTCTACATTGTCTTTGTCACGGAATGCTAGGTTTTTAAACCTGACATCCAGGAAAGTGCTTGCAGCAAGACTGTGGCAGGTTACAATGCCAAGGAATCTGCGTTGAATTTGCAGTGCCAGCTGTGCTGAAAGAGCGCTACCTTGATGCTCAATCGCTGCAGCTGCTCTGTGAAGTAGTGATACAAGGGGGATTACTTTTGACACAGAGACATATTTTTCTTATGAAACCTCTCTTGTCACCTCTTCAAAGGGTCTCAAGGCCTCTACAGTTTGGTGGATCATGGAGAACACTTCATCATTTAAGCACAGGGAGCTCTTCCCAAGTAGACAAAGGGCTGCGGTCACTGCTTCCCTCTGTGCATGCAGCCTCTCTAACATGTAGAAAACTGAATTCCATCTTGTTTCCACTGATTGGATCAGTTTATGCTCTGCAACCATCAGTTGTTTTTGGATCTGCTTCAGCTTCTCTGTAGCTTTTGCACTATGGTGGAAAAAGGAGACTATGCTGCTGCATTTTGTCAAGAGCTGAACAACTTCATGGACCGCTTTTATCCCATCTTTTACCACTAGGTTTAAGGTGTGAGCAATGCAAGGGTAGTGCTTCCACCCAGCCTTGTGAACTGCAGAAACCATATTAGCACCGTTGTCTGCTATCACCTTCTGAGTTATGGCCCACTCATCTGTTATTCTTTTCAGCTCTAGACTGATGTTGTCTGCTGTGTGCAGACCAGGGAAACAACGCGTTTCCAGAACAAACTCTTGCATTGGCCAGTTGTCAATGAAATTACAATATACAGTTAAATATGCTTCTGTGGTCCTCGAAGTCCACATATCTGTTGTGAGAACCACACTGTTCACATTGCAGAGCTGCCTTTACTTTCTCTTTACAGCTGTTACAAGTCTGTTATTGTGCCTTCCATCATACTTTTGCGGCTTGGGATTCTGTAGTGTGGATCAAGAGTCTTAACAAATACGTTAAACCCTCTGTCCTCTACAATTGATATTGGCTGTAGGTCCTTGGCGATCATTTCTCCCAGACTTCTTGTTATCTCTGCAGCTCTTTGGGAGTCATCTATGAAAAATTATGCAAAAGGAAGTCTTTTTATGGTAAGTATAACTCTCAAAAATAGACTAAATAGCTACAGTTTTACTTGAAATGTGCCATTTAAGTATCAGAGTTGAATTATTATACAATTCTAACTTAAAAGATACTGAATTGTGTTAAGATGATGGCAGGAATGTGAGTTAAATCAACGCCTACATATTGTGCTGGGAGGAAACAATTTTATCTAACTAAATAAAAAAAATAAAAAAAATAAAATATGATGTTTTAATGCAAAATTGACAAAAACATTCTGGTATTTTATCTAAATGTATCTTATCTATGTCTATATGCCTGTGATGGTGGGCACTGTGATGTATTTTCACTATACCTGGATATTGCCTGCCTCTCTGCAGGGCTTCCAAGACAGAGGTCTGCCTCATTCGGGCCGCAGGTTTGGGGGCTGTTCCCTGCACTTCCTCTCTCTCCATCTCCTCTAATCTCCTCCGCTGCAAGTCGTCGTGCTCTTTGGTATGGTTCACCTTTAGGTGTTTATTCAGATTTATGGTATTACCACAATACCTGAGACACTTTGAGCACAAATCACAGGTAGCTTCATTCAAGCTTACTGCTGTAAAATGTGTCCAGACGATGATCCTCTTTCTCTCTGCCATCCTGTGCTTCTTTCCTCCGCTGTCTCTGACTGACTGATGGACGGCTGCTGGCGTGTGCGTTGCGAGGCGCATATCAGTGCGCGAGCTGCCGAGCGTGGTCAAGTCATACAGGAAGCGGAAACCAGAAGGAAAAGTAGTTCCATATCCGACACAAATATTGACCACAGGTTTCACTTTTTACTTCTATAAAATTTATTAGAGAGTCTGTGTCATAAAAGTATTAATATTTCTTGTAAAAGTGGACTTGGAATCGATATTTTGATGTAAAGATTGATTCTAAAAAACACACCCCCAGATCGGAAGTATCGATATTCGCGGATCGATACGCACATCCCTAACGTAATGGTCAGAGGAAGATTTTCCATTCTTTGCTCACTGACACTGGAACAACTGTGTCTGATTCTGATGGAATATGCATGTATGCAGCAGGTTTTTATATCGATTTGTACAAAAGAAATGACAGAGATAATTCTGAGAGAGCCCTAAGGTTCAGCCCAACAAAGCCCTTTAGGAAGTGCTAACCGCTGAGGAGCTGCAGGCTGCAGTTCTTAGTTTGAAAAATGGTAAGGCTTCCGGCATTAATGGTTTGCCTGCAGATATTTATGAGTCTTTCTGGTCAGTCATTGATAGAGATGTCTGCGATGTCCTCAGAGTCTGGTTTCAGGGTGTTTACCTTTGAGCTGCAGAGGGCCGTCATCACCCTGCCCAAGAAGGGTGATTTGCAGCAGCTTAAAACCTGGTGGCCAGTCTCTCTGCTGTGTTGTCCAATGTGTTGGCTACAAGGCTGGAGAAGGTGATGGCGGAGGTGATCTATGTGGCCCAGTCCTACTGTGTGCCTGGAAGGCTGATCATTGACAATTTCATGTTAATTCAGGATCCGATGCCGATACTACATTTTAGCCCTTGTGTTTTTAACAACATTCCTGACTTTTATTGCAGTGTTTTTAATGTGTGGACTCTTTTTAAGAAGGAGAGGTTGTTTGTCCTGCCTTGTTGTACTGGCTGCAGTGGTTTCGGGGGGACGCCTCTCAAGGTATGCCACTTTCGGACCAACATTACAAGGAATACTATGCAAGTCAAAGGTCACAACTCTGGAGCTGGCCGAGCCAGACATGGATGATGCCGCAGCCTTGGCTGGTCAAATAGGGGTGAGATCAACCTGGCTCATTCAATAACTACTGGACCATTGGAGACATCAACTGACTGGAAATGAGTGTGTTTTTCTAAGGATGTTTTGCAATGGCTTCACAATGGAGTGCCTGACTGCGACAATCCTTTCCCTGCCCTTGATATTGTCTCTGATATTAAAGACTGCACTGGCCTGTTTTTAAACACAAAAAAATGGTTTTAGTGTTTTAAAAGGTGAAGTAGCATATTTACTCTGTGTAAAGGTTTTAAACAAGACAACATTGAATGGTCGAGCAGACCACGGATAGAACATTGCTGATTTACAATGGAGACTTTTACATGGAATAGTGGCTGTTAACTCTTTTATCTTGCTTTTAAATCCCAATGTGACTCATCTTTGTCCTTTCTGCCCAAAGAGCGAAACCATTTTTCATAGTTTTTTAGAATGCCCCAAACTTTCCACTCTGTAACCCGTAAATATAGGAAAAACTGCAGTCACAAATGTCAACTTTTAAATTTTGTGATTGGGCTATCAAAGATGGTGATTTACATAAGCCGCACGAGAAATGTAGAGAGCCCCTGACATTTACATTTACATTTAGGGCATTTAGGAAACGCATTTATCTAAAGCGACTTACAATAAGTACATTTGTCATAAGAAGTGAAACAATATATCGCTGTCGGTACAGTAAAGACGTTCATAGAACCTAGTGTAAGTACTAACAATCACCAGGCTAACCCCATTCCCCATATACAGCAGTGATAGCTAGGTACTGCAGATGCTACACAATTAAGTACATGCTACACAGCATGCATGCACAATTAAGTACATGCTACACAATTAAGTACAATGAATGAATACAACGTGCGTTCATTAAGTGCCAGGACGTACAACAAACAATAGTGCAACAGACAAATGAGGGACTGAATGGCTTTGTAGAGTCTAGGTGAACTCTGAACAGGTGAGTTGTGAGTCGTTTGCGGAAGCTGGTGAGCGACTGCGGTCCTGACTTCGGCAGGGAGCTCGTTTCTTCACTGTGGTCTCAAGATAGAGAAGAGTTGTAATTTAGCTGATCAACCTTTGGTTGCTCTTGGTGATGGCGGTACCAGACCTTCAGCTGAGGTAGTTGAGGGATCGAGCTGGGGTGTGTGGTTTGACCAAAGCTTGGAAGTAGGCAGGGGCAGTTCTATGCCAGTGTATGCCAGTACCATCGTCTTGAATCTGATGCAGGCAACTACAGGGAGCCAGTGGAGGTGGCGGAAGAGGGAAGTCACATGGGAGAATTTAGGTAGGTTGAACACGAGGCGCGCTGCTGCGTTCTGGATACGCTGCAAAGGTTTAATCGCAGAGACAGGGAGTCCAGCTAGGAGCGAGTTGCAGTAGTCCAGGAGGGAGATGACCAGTGCTTGGACTAGAAGCTGAGCTGCTTCCCTTGTTATGAAGGGCTTGATCCTGCGGATGTTGTAAAGTGCAAATCTGCAGGATTGGGCAACTGTGGTGATGTTGGCAGTGCAACATAACTGGTTGTCTAGTCCAAGGTTTCTGGCAGTTGGAGACGGAGATACAGTGATGTTCTCGACAGTGACCAATAAGTCCAAGTCCATAAGGCAATCTTTCCCCGGTATTAGGAGGAGCTCAGTCTGGTTGAGGTTAAGCCTCAGGTGATGGGCAGATGTCCAAGTGCAGACATCTGCCAGACATTCAGATATGCACGTTGCAATCAGGGCTTTGTCAGAGGAGGGGAAAGTGAGAAATAGCTGGGTGTCGTCGGCATAGCAGTGATATTAAAAACCGTGTGATGTAATTACAGAGCCTAGAGATCTGGTATAGAGGGAGAACAGAAGGGGTCCCAGTACAGAGCCTTGAGGGACACCAGTGGCAAGTGTGCAAGGTTTGGACAAGGAGCCATTCCATGTCACGTGATAGGTGTGATTCGACAGGTAAGATGTGAGCCAGGATAGGGCAGATTCAGCAATGCCAATTTTGGCAAGAGTGGCAAGGAGGATCTGGTGGTTAACCGTGTCAAATGCTGCGGACAGGTCGGGGAGAATGAGAACCGATGAGAGGGACGAGGCTCTGGCAGCACGGAGGGACTCAGTCACCACAAGGAGAGCCGTCTCAGTGGAGTGTGCCTTCTTGAAGCCTGACTGGTGGGGGTCAAGCAGGTTGTTAGATGAGAGATA
>JAOPUD010000112.1:748298-765192 GCA_027122715.1 Trisopterus minutus
CGTCTAGCCCCATTGACTCCCATTCATTCTGGACTCGCCCGCGATCACCCCCAGTGGATGTCTACTGGAACTACAACCAAGATCGGTACAATGGGGCGTATAGGGAGTGCCCAGGCTCTTCGTAGACGGGCTCTGGCTGCAGTCAGGGGTTACTCAATCTTTGACACTTGAAACATCTTTGGGGTGGAGCGTGGAGGGACATACAGGCTCACACCATAACACATGTAGCCAATGAAGATCTTTTCCGGAAGCCTATCTTTATCAAAGATGATTAAAACCGAGAGACTATCCGTTTTAATACCATTCCTATTTGCTTTCAGACGTTTGACCTCACTTATTTTTACATTTTTTACATTTTCTTTCACTTCATCAGTCGATATTCTTACCGGAATCCCTGTCACAACTCCCCGGACCAACCTTCTGTTGCTCATCAGAGAACAATGCACTTTAGAACAACAATTGCCATCAACTTTACTCATCCGGACTGCTTCTAGCTACTCGCTAGATTCAAAACTCCCTCCGCCACTTACGTCCACCTCTCCTAACTCACTACCTCCTCCGTCACTTCCCTCCCTCCGTGCCGTCTCTCATCCAGTCACAGTCCAGTCAGCGGGTCCAAACCTATATTTTACAGTCTATGGTCCAAACAAACGTCTCATCCCCCTCCCAATCGGCCAAGCGAAAAACAAAGTTATCTCACGTGTAAGATGATGTGATAGGTTACAGGGGGAGCTCCGCCTTATCCAAACAGTTTGGATTTCGCAGGTGTATTGAAGAGTTGAGCGTTCAAAAATGTCACTAATATGGACGTTCATACCATAAAATACCACATACCACATACCACAACCGAGCTATTTGGTTTTACCAGCAGAGGTCGCCATTGTCGATCTTGTACGAGTTCACGTGTCATTGGTTAATGGTATGTTCCAGATGCCTCGGACACCAGCCTTCCGAGTTTCATTTTCAGTTTCATTTACGTAATTTCCTTTTAAAGACGAACGTTCCCGTTCGTCTTTGTGATCGTGCCATGTCATCGGCTAGTCATTGTTATTGTTAGCTACATTAGCCTCTTTAGCAAACCAGCTCGAAAACGGACGACACAACTTTACATTGTATTGCACTCACAGCAAGACTGCGCAATGCATACATTGGTGACTTAAATAAAGTAGCAATGTAATCAAGTGTGTAAGCGCATTTAAAATCGACATTAAAATGACCAACGTGTTACAAATACAGAGAAAATAAATCTCTTCACGGGCGCAGCCATTTTTGTTTGGTGAGCCCACACATTTAGAGCTAAAAGTAACACCCAACATGGCCGCCTGGTGAGCCCACATTCAGTATTTAGATATTAGGAACTACCAACATGGCCGCCGGGTGAGCCCACGTCCTGCCGGAGGAATGCGGTGGGCGGGGCGGTCGGTGTGTGTCAGACTTGGGGATGACAGGAGCGCTGCTGCTGCAGGATCGCGAGGAAGGGAAGTGTCGCCCTCGGTCCGGCTGGAATTACTTGGAATTATCTTCCCACCCAGTTTTTGGACCGAACATCTTTCCTTCCCAAACAGCGCGGCTCAGAAGACCTTCAGTCATGTCGGAGGACCTGAGCTCCCAGCCCTGGTCCATCAACAAAGACGACTATGAGCTCCAGGAGGTTATCGGTAGGTGAGCCTAGCCGGTAGCTTCACAAGATGTTCTCTGCATGTGTGTCAGTATCCACTGAGGGTATCGCGTCTCTAAGCATCGCGGTAGATGTTTTCTTCAGTAAGCTGTGTGGATGTCCCCCAGACAGGCGGGGTGAGACAGGGTTCCTGGTGAGAGGCAGACCCCTTCACCCGGGGTGAGAGTGGGGACGGTCCTGGGGAGAGGCAGACCTCTTCACCCGGCCTGAAACGGGATGGTCCTGGGGAGAGGCAGACCCATTCACCTGGACTGACATACTATAGTGGGGCTTTAATGTCCTCACTAGTTTGGGCTGTGAAATAGAATATGCATTAAACTCGTTGGTTTAACAATTTTACTTTAAGAGAATGTGCCTTTTTTGGCCTGAAATTTTGTTTATTGTTGAAAATGTAAAACTTATACAAAGTCACAGAAACCAAGCGATTTAATACATAATTTAAGAATCGAATAGAGCAACTTAATCCAGTGTTCCCCGAGGAGATCCAGTCCTAGGAGGTCTTGGGTCCCGGGTCCTCGGTGGTCCTGGGTTGTCCCGATTCCTCAGTGGTCCTGCGTGGTCTCAGGTCCTGGATGGTCTCGGGTCCTGGATGGTCTCGGGTCCTGGGTCAAATCACCCGGGAAAATCGGGTGATTTGAATTATTTGAGCATATCCCCCTGCTTTTGACATGAGGAGTAGGCCTATTTAAAGTTTTTGCCCTGCATCTCTTGGGCTTTGGTCAAGCAAGTTTTTTAATACATAGGCCCCTTATGAGGTGCTAATTCTTGATTCATAGGTGAATGCAAAGATTACATGAATCAGGAAATATATGGTAATTGTCTTTACTGAGAAGTAGCTGCAGACACCTATAATGAGCTCACTGTTGTGTTGCCCCCGGGGTACTGAACGGGTTGGTCTTTATGCAAAACCCATTCTGCACACCATTGTGTATATTTGTACAGGAGTTGAATTTAGCTTACCTGTTCTTCACATCTCCCCTCGGTTTCTGTAATCGTTGGGGGAATCTCACTGATTAACGCCCTTCTTTTTAGCATGCACACAACAGGTACTGTTCCTCTCATATAGCAACTCGTTTGGTAGCATTTTAACTGTTCAACACCTAACTGTTCAGATTCCGTTCCTGTGCAGGTACTTGAATGCACACATCCTCCTCAACCCAAAGTCTGTCCCCTTTACAATTGTTCTTTTAACCACTGTGATACATTTGGAAATGTACAAATGTGTTTCACTCATTGGAAATGCAGACAAAAGCTACAGTCCAGCCACTGTGTTTGTGTAGAGAGACAGACGTTAAGGGTCTCTTCAAACAAGAACTCCTCCTGTCGATGTCTCACTCTTGATTCTCAATGGCAAACAATGTTCAGTTGGTCTCTCTTTGTCCCTCTCTGTCTCCTGTATCTCTCTGTTGTTTGTATCTCTGTCTCCTGTATCTCTCTGTCTCCTGCATTGCTCAGTCTCCTGTATCTTTCAGTCTCCTGTATCTCTCTGTCTCCTGTTTCCACACTCTTTCGTCACTCACTGTAATTTAGTCTGTCATAACTGGTCATAACCGGTCATATAATGTCATAAGCTGTCATAAACATGGAATGAGAGTTGGGATTATGAGGATGGCCCTGCATTTTTCACAGAATGCTTCACAAACTATTGTTTTAGAAAGTTCCCTAGGGTTTTGGTTGGGACATGGTCCAGCCCACTCTCTCCTCTCCAGTGGTGATTGGATCATATTTGACTAGACTCAGGCTCTGATCTGGGTTTTGCCCAGCTGCCTAGGCCAAACGCTCAAGTTATGTTGTTCTGTATCCACTCTGTAACTAGGGCTGAACGAATAATCAAATTCAAACTGAAATCGTGATCTAATAGAACGCGATATGCAAATCGCAAAGGCTGCGATTAAAAAATACAACTTATTTTTTTTCGATATTTTTTTTGGGTGTGTTTTGTTACCTTTACTGTCAAAAAATGTATTTTACAATTCAATAATTAAATAAAGATGTTGTATCAATTCACCTCAACACATCAGCCTGGCCTAAAGGAAAGAGCAGTTTATATATTGACTGCTTCCAATGTTGTGTTGGTAATAGTAAAGAATGATTTATTGCTTTTTTTGGTGAATAATACAGAACATAAGGAACTTGGTAAATATTGGTCAAAATAATTGCAGTTAAATTATTTCGCCAAATCATTCAGCCCTACCTGTAACCATGCTTTTCTTTTTTTTATTCCATTCTAAAACATCTGTGCCCTGATCCAATCAGACCCCTCCGAACATCAGCAGACGCCCTCTGATCATGGTCGGTACTGCACTTCTTACAACCGTCTTTCCAATGCAACACAAGTCCAGGCCCCCTGGCCCCTTGCCCCCTGGTCAGCCAAGGGAGGAATGGTGCCCCCTAAGAAACCCGCCGGCCAAGGGGTGGATTGCGAGACGTGTGTCACATTTCTGGTCGTGCTTTGGAATAAGGTTTGGAATGTGGGCGCGATATGCAAGGAGGTGTAATAACTGAAGGCTTAGTGGCAGGACGGCATCCCGCAAGGGGCCTGTCCGACCACCACAAAGAGGCTGGGGGCCCATTGGTCCTCTCGCTGTTAGTCAGGACCTTGACCCGCCTCCCGTGGAGGGCCTTGTTGTTGCAGCTCATTCTCAGTCATGTATTCTCATGTCATGACTCTGATTCCTAGACTCTGATTCCATGTGCTGTACCAAGTAGACCTTGGTCATTGGTGGCCATTCTGGGTCAGCCAATCAGATGAGAGGGTCTTTACTCTGACTCTAACCTGGGTTATCATGGCTTTCCAAAGTCGCCTTGAGGGAGGCATGTTTCCAGCATCTGGGTTACAATGTGTTTATACAATCAAACCTATAATACAATCTGTAAATGATATGGTTTGATACATTGCTGTTAATCGTTGCTTATCAATTTGTTTAAGTCTATCAAGTTATAAAACATAAATAACTTTTCTGATTTTTTTCCTAGGCTCGGAGTAGGCTCGGTAGTGTAATTAAGTGCTAGGTTATATAGGTTACCTAAGAACTGCAATAAAAAAAGTACTTAGGTTGGAGAGCTATCCTGGAAGCCAAGCATACTGACAGCATGACAGCGCGTCATGTCTATTCCTAAACAAGGCTGTGACCCGGAGTGGACCACCTAGGACCAGGTCCACTCTAATATGTTCAAACTAAGTTTAATTAATTAAGCCTAGCTATTTAGAGAAACAAACAATTCTCACAAGTTAAATGTTTATTCCGGATCATCATAATGTCCCTGAGTAATGGCAGGGGGAGCCCTGGGAGCTAACGTTGATAGTGGTAGTGTGGTTCTGAACATGGGGTTCAGGTTCCCCAGAGGGGTATTCCATCAACCAAGCTAAGCATAAAGCCAGGCTTATTTCGCTTAGCTGGGCTTCTTTCAGCGAGAGTGGCGTTCCATGAACGTGACGAAGCAAATCTCTGCTAAGTAACCATGGTAACTTATCCGACCAACCTAACCTGGTCGGGAGCAGGTTAACTGTCAGGCTAACTTGAGCGGTGTTGCAGAGAAGTCCATCTGTCGGCAACAAGTGTACCATCAGAAGGTTCCACCAAGCCTAGTCCTCACGATTTTGTCATAAATGTACATATATGAAGTATAGACAGCATATATTTTCACTAAGGGTCTAAGATTAAATGATGCAAATAAAATAATTCAATGAATTGCTATCTATTGTTACCGTGGCTAGTTTATGATTTTATACAAATTTATATATTATAGTGAGACAAGAAAAAAGCAGTTGGGTGAATGGTCTAGCACTAACTCTGTGATACTCAAGACCCGAGTTCGCGTCCAGAGTATATCGTAGAATTCTTGGCTTTGGCTTAATTTTTTAATTCCCTTTATTAATTTTATTAATTCCCTAATTTAGAATATTCAATGAAATGGAAAATAAATGGCAAGAAAAGTTTTTTGATTTCTCAAATAATCCTTACTATATTATTAGTTGCGTGGGGATTGAACCCCGGATGACTGGTTGCAAGTCCGACGCATTAACTCAAGACTATCTACCTAATTACAAATCCATGGTCAATATTAAATTAAAAAATGTTACGCTTAATACTACTTATGCATTCAACAGATCTGCGATTTTTTTGCCGGTGTTCCCTGCCGGCAATGGCGGTTCTAGGATTTTTCTGAAACGGGGGCCATTAAGGGGCCACATGTTACATTCAGGGGCCAAGTACAGGGTACATCCAAGCACACAAATATTTTTTTCAGTATGGTGCAAAAACAGTTTGACAGTCATACCTTTTTCAAACGCTCTAATATAAAATGATGAGCCAGTTAAGTTACTTAATGAATTTCTCATTTATTTACTGTGCATAAAGGACACAATGCATAAAACTCATCTATCTATCTATCTATCTCAATACATACAAACAAAAAAGTATTTTATCAAGCAACAGTTTCCAAATACAATATAATTTACAGTGTGGATATATTTGCCTTAACATTTGTTTTTCTCATCTTTTTCACTTATTGTCAGAAAAACTAATAGCATTTTAAGCCCTTTTTGTGATGAGAAACGATTTTGAACATGCAAAGCAGCATTAACATACTGTAGGAGCAACAACTTGCACCTCCCAGCTTAAACATTTGTCTCTCTCTTTATCTTTCTCTCAAAAAAGAAGAATTCTCTGATTGCTATGCTTCATGCTGAAACGCCTCACAAATTCATCCAGATCTAATGACCTGGCACGGCGGGATTCAACGCTTAGGACACCCAAGTGACTCAAAAAGGGTGTCTCCCATGGTTGTCCTCAAGTGGTTTTTAATAAGCGCTAGAGCTGAAAAGCTTCTCTCACAAGAAGCACTGCTTACTGGTATTACTACAGCAATCTTGCCGAGCCTGAAAAGCTCATGGAACACCTCTTTGAAAAGCTCTAGAAAAGTAACAAACTCAGGGAGCGTGGTCAATCTCCGCATTCCACTTTTTTCTTTCCTATCCAGCACTCTCTTGATCTGATACAGCTCATTTGACAAGTCCTCAACATTTGAGTCAAAAATCTTCGCAAAGGAAAAAAGAGCCTCTTCATGTAAAAAGGTTACACTTTGGGGGTGAGTGCTTAATTTTGCAGTTGGGTTTAGAGAACCGTCTTTGCAATGGGTAGTACACATGTCTCTTAATGCTTTCCCCGTCATCTTTATTAACTCTACACTCACCAGATGGTGCAGTTAATATGTAATCACACAATCTGGTGTTCATCTTCAGCTACCTCTTCTCAGTCGTTTCCAAACTGAGGTCACATTTTAGAGCCATTTCCTCAACCTCTTTTCACAGAACCTCAAAATAGGCCTCACTCCTGTATTGCTGCAATGTGTCCAGCAATGATTCTACAAGAGCCGTTGCTAGATCTAGTGAGGGGGACTGTAACATGTCAGGCAAAATTTGGACTGTCCCAGGACTTTGTTGAATCTCACTAGAAGACCAATGAAACCAACATCAAGTTGTGCTAATAAACCACGAGCATCTGTTGCCCGATAACCATCCTTTTCCTGCCCAATTTGTTGAAGAACACGGTAAACTGCTGGAAGTCTATCAAGCATATTGTGACAGGCTGAGAATCTGCAAGCCCACCTGGTGTCACTTAATGAAGGCATTTCATGGGGCTGACCACCATACATTTCTAAATGGCATGTATGTCATGCCATTTAGTGTGCACATAAGATCCTGATAAGAAATTATGTAATTTCTGCATGATTGAAAAAAAGCAACCTGCCTCAGTCACAGATTTAACACTATCCACAACTACAATATTTAAGCAGTGTGCCTTACAATGCACATAAAAGGCATATTTTGCTACCTCCTGAATTTTGTATGTGCTTGCCACTCATGACGGCAGCTCCATCGTAGCCCTGACCAACAAGGTTGCTATGATACTCCAGCCCATGCTTTTCTAAGCATTTTATAATCAGAGTACTTAGACCCGCTGCATTAAGCTGTTCGGCCTTCACAAAGTCAAGAAAACTCTCATTGATGGTACCATTATAATAATACCTCACAACAAAAGACATCTGCTCTTTCTTTTGCAGGTCTTTTGTTTCGTCTGTGATTACGCTGAAGACATTCTTTCTTTGACTTCCTTGATTAATTCAAGTTGAACCATCTCTGCAAGTGTTTCTAAAATTTCATTCTGAATGTTCTTACTAGTGTATTTTGCATTCCCATGCGCATTCATGCGCTTTTCAATTAATGGATCGTGCTGTGCAATTGCATCCAAGATGGCTAAGAAATTGCCTGGGTGATCTGAGCCTTCAGATTCCCTGTGTCCACGCTGAGAAATGTTTTGAACAGCGGTTAAGAGCAGCACCTGAGCAATGGTTTTGATATACATCTGATTGTCTCTTACTCTTTTTTCCCTTTCTTTGTTTATTGATTAGATCATGGAGGATTTTTTTTTAATTACTAATTTGTGCTGTGTCCATGCAAACATGGCACTTCTGTGATGTTCTGATTTGCAATGGTCTCTAAAGCCACCATTTCTGCACAGTGGTTTTTTCCAATTAGAGAAGCCTGATTTGGACCTGAATATAGACATTGGGGCATTTGGGAGCGAAAAGTGGCGACAAGGGTAGCAAAAAACAGAGTCTCTAGAGACAGAATACTCCAGCCACGTAAAGTCTTTGTACCAGGTCTCATTGAATGTTCTCTTCCTGTCTCCGTGCTGTGTCTTGGGGAAAGCCTAGAGGACAGGTCGCACTGGACCATCTGCTCTGGACTGGGAAATGTCTGGAAAGAAGCAAATAAAATATATATTTTTTATAACTTCTTTCTGAATGTCACTTATAAACTAAAAAAATAAAAAAAAATAATTGTAAATCAATGCATAGTTTGTTAAATGTCCATTGACAACTTCAACAGGATGAAAATATAGGCATACCATCAGGTCCAGGTGGAGCAGCACAACTTCTCTGCACTGAGCCCTCTGCTATGCACTGGGAAATGTCTACAAGAAGAAAAAGGAAAACAATGAAACATAACCACAGAGTCAGTACGACATACATTGCCTGTAATGTATCTCTCATTTAAAATATGCAGTGTAAGAAGAAGCAGCTTACCGTTGGAAGCAGCACTATCTGGGGACTCTGGTCTGGGTGGTTCTGGAGATTGTGGTTCGCTCTCATTCTGGCTGTTATCATCTGAGCCTGCGCCATCCCATAGAGCTAAAACAGAAATATGTGTCACAAAAATAATTCATGCTTCTTTTCAACATGCCATCTGAAAACTTTAAATTTAGTTATTTTAAAGAAATAAAATAATAAAATACAATTACGTATATCACTCAATACAACATTCACCATGTTGACATCCCCAGCTAAAGTTGAACTGTATACTTGACATTAGCTATACATCAGCGAGGCATGCAGTCTTCTGAAAATTAGCTAAACATGAGCAGTTACTGCTAACATTTTTGGTATAGTAGGCTAGCAGCTAGCAGAAACATCAATTTTGGCGAGCAAACAAGGCTAGCGCTGTTATTTTCAGACCCTCAGTAAACAGTGCATTTCTCCTCATTGCAATTTCACATTCAATGCATCGCATTGTTTGTCTGTCGTCTTCTGGCTTTGCCTATATCATGCCTGACCTGCTGAAAAGGGGTTTACCCTGGTCCTCAGCATGCGGTTGTCGACCGTCCTCTGATGCCTCAGCCTGCTGCTTGATTCTGTCCCTCTCTGTGCTTAAACCCTCACTTTCAGTGGTAACATTGGTTCTTTTCGTGGCTCCATGTGTCTGGCCCTTTTTTTTCATGCTCTCTATATCTGCCAAACACGATAGTTAACATTATCACAAAGTGCTAATTACATACAAGGCGGTTAGTGCATGCAAACAATCTATTGCTAGCAGTATCTTAGCAATAGCTAATTATGTTAACATTGCTAACAAGTTTAGTGGCTTACAAGTTTAGTAGTTACTTAAGTGCTCACAATTTAATTAACAAACCTACAATTTGTGAGAGCAGCAGCTAAAGCACTTTAATTTATTAATGACAACCAACACGAGAATTTGTTGCTTACCAAGAATTGTCTTCAAGTTGTCTGTCTCCCGCCTAGGATAACGTCCGAAAATGTCTTTCTGGTAACGTGCCAAGACCTCCACAGGGCCGCTTCTTCTCCTAAGTTGCATTGACACATTACTGCCCCCAATAGTTTGGGTGTGGAATTGCATCTGTGATTGTTGAATTCTCCGGTTGTTCTTCTCGTCAATTGATTGACGGAACAGGGGCACGTCAGGGGCCAATTAGATTTCAGCAGGGGCCACGGCCCCTGTGGCCCCGCCCCTAGAACTGCCACTGCCTGCCGGTGTTCCCTTTTTGAGTTATTTTATGCTTGTGCTCCTCATAGACCTCCACAAGCAACTTCTGTTCACCGCTGGAAAAGATCCCACTCTGTCCTTTTCGGACATTTGATCCATGATTCGACATTCACGCTGATGGGCTGGTTGCATATCTCGTGAACGTGTGTAATCCATGATAACATAAACCTGGCTTGAACTAACCTGAACGAGGCGCAGCTGAACTGCGTTGATGGAACGGCTTTAGCCTCAAGTGGAAGAAGCTGCTAGTTCTAACCAGGCTTAATCGACTAAGCCGCTTTCGTTAGCGACTTTGATGGAATACCCTTTTGGAGGAGGTTCTCATAACGCTAAGAATACAGTGCAGTGACAGATGAATGGAGCTCTTCTCTCTGTAGAAGAGTGTTTATTCTTCTTTAAATTCCCATAACGGCTATTGGAGTAATTATGGACTAGAAGTAGGCTACTTCAGGCCAAGGGAGTGTTATTTAGCATTGGTTTAAGAGATTTAGAAATGGATCTGGGTTTCTCAGCTCTTCCATCCTGAATTGAATGGAGAATGTTGGGGATGGTAGTGGAGTGGTGGCCCTGCCCAGAGGTCCTGGGTTTGAACACTCATGTTCTCAGTCTACCTGTAGGCAACCTGCTCATTAAGGACGTGTGTTTGAATAAACCACAAATCTATTGATTTGGATATACTGTGACAACCCGGCTCGGGGAGTGAACTGCCTTCCTCCAATCAGCACACGATTCTCTTAGTTGTTAAGCCACAAAGGGTTAATATATGACAATAAATAATATATGAATACATTAGATATCTATATATAAGCACATAGACGTATTTGTATGAGCTAACCCCTGAAAGAGGACTGTTTTCCAGAGCTTCTTTCTCGTGCCTTTCTGCAGTTCAAGAGAGATGAGTTTGGCTATGTGGTGCCTACTCTTTGTAATGTCGAAGTGGTCCACAGCCTTGTTCCGTGTTCCGTGGAACCACCCCAGCCACAACGGCTGGACTCTCCTTGCACCCAAGGGAAGAGAGCCCTGAATGCACTTTCGAGCAGGCTATTTAAGGTCTGCTCTCCCCTGGTCCTCAGGTGCTCTGCATCAAGTTGATTGTCAAGGGTCTTCTAAATTAATAATTTGTCCATTTTGATCTATTGATTCTATTTTGGGCATTTTTAATTTAACCTCAGTTGGAATGTAGGCTCCTTCTCTCCGTCTGAGTTGGAAACTTGGAGATTCAAAAAGTAAAAGTCTGTACTGCTGTGCATTACATCCGCCATCTGGACGTGCTCATATGAACACCAGAACAACATGACTTAGTGAAATGACCTAGCTCAATGGTGGTCTGGATCCAAACGGTCAGGACCTGCCCTGGTGAAAATTAAATGAACTAAGTATACTTAGGGCGCATTCACACCTGCCTTGTTTGGTTCAAACCAAAAATCGCTGGTGCGGACCTTTTGGGCTGGTGTGAATACAAACTATCGAACTCTGGTGCGGACCAAACAGTTGTGTCACCAGAGCCACCAGAGGTTGTCTCGGTTCGCTTCGAAACGAACCCTGGTGTGGTTTGCTTAAGAAGAAGCGAACGCACCTCGGTCCGATCCAGTTCTAAAAATCATACACCTCATAGGACGTAACTAAGTCGCGCACATTATGGGAATTATTATTAATTGATTTGTTTTTTGTTGTTTGATATTGTTTGATATTTGGTCCGATATCCAATAGACATTCCGTCTCCTCTGCTCCATGTTGAGCCACAACTCATTTTTACCCGACGGTCCGACAAAAGCACGTAAAAAGTATACTGGAAAACATACATAAAAATGCTGATGCATTTAACACATTCGGCACCAGGATAAGGGAGAAGGAGATCGACCGGTCCGCAGATCGATGTATATCACGCTGGATATCCATTATTTTTTACTTTCACCCCCTTTTTTGTATTTAAGGCTTTACCCCGCCCCATACCTTTTTGTCCAATGATTGAACAATCATTTCACACATGTGGGTTTGTTGTCAAATTCTGCGACTGTTGCGAATTTGCAATGTGAAAAGGAACCACACCAAGTAAACATTGTATTTTGGTCCGGACCAAAGAGAGCGAACTAAAGGACTTTACTGCTGTGAATACACCCTAAATCTCAGTATACTCAATGTGCTTACAGCACACTGAGCCAGTATATCTATATATTTTTTTTTAGAATATTTGGTGCATTTAAGAAATGAAATTAAGTAGTACTATCTCTATACTTTCGGTATACTTCATACTACAAATGTGCTAAAATGAAACAACTTTAAGTGTGCGCACATACTAAGTACACTTCAGTGTCATGCTTCATTTCTAACATTCAAGTTCTCTTAAAAAGTGCTAATATTATGTTACAAATACACTTTAAATATTATGGAAATCAACACAAAGCACACTAACTGCACATTTCAGTACTATTATAAGCTATTTAAGGTTTTTAGATTTAATTTAGAATATATTTCAAGTGCATTGAAGAAGTACTTGTAATGTTGTTAGAGTATATTGCAAATATAAAATTACTACATTTCAAGTGTGTTATTAGTTTCCTCGATTTGGTGTATCTACTACACCTTGAACATACTTTAAACAAGTGTGTTTCAAGTGTTGTTTAAGCATTATTTAAAGGCCCACTATGCAGGATCAGCAATTTCTTTGCTGTTTTCTCTCGGTTTGGACTCACATTTTTCTCTACAGAGCTCCCCCTACAGCTTCAGAGTAGATATCTTACAACATAGTTGTAACAACCTGTTGACGAGCCTCCCCCACCCACTTCTACGCTAGCCATGTGCATTTGTTTTCAAAGAAGCCGGCGAATGCATGGAGCCATGTCCAAGGTAGGTGTTCATAAAGAGTAGACAAAGTTTTACATTTTGAATTAGTGTATTTTTGTGTTACAATAAACATAAACCCATCCTTTTTATATAGTTGACATCGACAATTGTTTTATCTTTGGTTGTTGAACAGAACGATAAGTGTAAGTGTTGGCCAACATAATACGTAACGATAGCAAGAACAATTTGCGCAGCAATCGTACATTTCTGTATTTGCTCAAGTACGTGTAGTAATCTAAGTAGTAATTTTTTCATTCAAAAAAGGTAGGCTTAAAACGTCATATTTACATCAGGTCATTGTATGATATTGCAGGAATCCACTTCGACTGCGTCGTCCGAGTAGGCACCTCAGGCTATAGGCCCCTCAAAAGCCCAGAACTCCACGGGGGATATTCAAAGAGGGGGGGAAGGCTGAATTGACCTGTACTCTGACAGCCAGAAAAGACTGCAAGAGCTCAAGAAGCAGCGCACAGCAGAGACAAAGGTTTGTTTGCAACTAATGTTTACTGTTTACAATTGTTTACAACCCAATAAGATATCAGTTATGTTTGATTGAATAGAAAAAAACTTTGATTTGTTTTTCAAGGAAAACCTCTGTCTGGAGCCTGGCCAGAAGGACAAGTTATAGTGAAAAATCCTGAACAGGTCCCCAGAGATGATGTTTGATGTACTGTCTTTGCTGGAGGAACCCCTGAACCCTGAACCAGATGGAGCTCTCCCTCACTGGTGCACTTGTCGGAATTGCAGGGAGATGGATTCCGACATCCAGAGGGTATGCTGTCGCCAGTCCCCGCAGCGCTGCATAAGTGCCATGGCGTTCATGCAGTATTACGTCTTAGACAAGGAGGTGTTAGGTGGACCCGGGCTGCATGGAACGATATCTTTGCTCTTGATGAGAGCCAAGAGCCAGGAGTGGAGCCAAGACAATTCAGGCACTCAGCATAGACAATTTGTGCTGTGGCAGCATGGCCACCTGGGTGTGGGAAGGAGAGTTGTCATAGACAGCAGCTGTGTGGAAGATAAGGAACACATTTCCTGACCCCAGGGCCCACTACACAGGCTTCAGGGTGCGCCGCCTGGACGTGTAGATGTTTGTAAATAAACGTTGTAAATAAACATCATTGTATATAAGATGTTTGCACCACCTTTCTTTCAGTTGTTCAATAATACACACTTTATGGTTAGAAAAATATTTATTTGGGATATTGAAAAACATGTGTCAGTGCTTCATGGTTTGTTTTTTGCCTTACGGCTATTGTGTAGCATCTTCTTGAGGGTTCTCTGGATTAAGGTTTCCTGTGACACTACCCACAGTTCGGATGTGGGTAATAGCTGTACTGGGGCAAGCAGGCCGAGCCGTCTTGGGTCATCATGGCGTATAGATCTCAGAAGAAGTATACTTTTCCAAAAGTCTACCTTAAATATACTTAACATGAAGTATATTTCTGAAAAATGTACTTGGAATGAATTATGTACTTAAAATATAGGAAATATATTTTGAATACACTTTAGTGCACTTATTTTTCACCAGGGCATGGACTGCTACAGAACATGGGAGTGCCGCATGCATGTTTCTAATCCTCCCTCTCTAATTACTTAGTATCTGCATGAAAGTATCTGCTTAGTAACAAACCAACTGCAGTATAGTTGGCCAATATATATCCAGGCTATTCAACTAATCTGATTGTGAACTAAACGGTAGGTCTTATCCCCAAGCTCAGGGGTGTCTGACCCCTAATTTCCAGGGGTGTCCCAGCCCTTAGTCTCAGGGGTGTCTGCCCCCTTAGCTCAGGGGTGTCCCACCCCTTAGTCCCAGGGGTGTCTGACCCCTAAGTTCAGGGGTGGCTGACCCCTAAGTTCAGAGGTGGCTGACCCCTAAGTTCAGGGGTGTCTGACCCCTACTCAGGGGTTAGGAGGGTTGCTGTTGATCCATGGAGGCTACCCAGAGCCCAAGCTCCCTGACAGCCCTGTTCGGGCGGGGCCCCCAGGAAAAGGGGTATTTGGCAGTGCTCCCTGACACGCCTGGCCAGGCGGGGCCCCCTGGGAGAGGGGTGTTTGGCAAGGCCCCCTGACAGCCTTGGCCAGGCAGGGCCCCCTGGGAGAGGGGTGTTGGGCAGGGCTGCTTGATATTCAGCCATTGTGTGGCGTGTGATGGCCACTAGTTGATTAGACTAGTGGAGGTTACTTTTTTTTGGGGTTTAATTTGTAGTACTCCCTGATGCAGGGTGTGGCTGTTGGGGGCATGGAGGGAAGGGAGGGCCTAGTGTCTCTGAGGGACTCATTGGTCGATGTAACAATGCAAGGCTTCATAGTGTGTTGGAGTGTGTTAACATTTCAACTAGAATTCCTGGTTGATCTCCTCTTTAGACTTTAAAGTTGTCTGCTTGTAAAAAGTCCTGTGTGTGTGTGTGTGTGTGTGTGTGTGTGTGTGTGAGAGCAATAGTTCAGTCCTCTAACCCTGGCCCCCTCCCATAGAGTGGTGGTTGGGGAGTGGAGTGTTAGGGCTGTGATCAGAGCAGTGGTCAGAGCATTACAGGATGGATGTCATGCTACTGTGAGATGTGACTTCCGATCTGAGCTTTATGTCTGCTGGGTTACCTATTTATGAGTGGATGTTAGATTTGTATTATTACACGGCTCTTCTCAATGCTGTGGAACACTCCGTTCACTTGCATGGGCCTTCCCAACTTCCAGCTGTGAATTATTTTTCGATAATTGACCGTTGCTAAGCATATAATGACTGCTGTCAAGGAAAGTGGAATTTTTGTCTCTGATTCACGTCTTTCGTATCACTCCACGAGTAGTCTGGTAACTTATCATCCCCGGTGATGTCAACATTTTTGGCTGACTATTTCTCTACTAATTAACACTACAAATACTGGTAACGGGAAAATCCATCAATGCCGCCAAAGATAACAATGTTGTAGCTGAAAGGTAAAAGGCAGAATTTGTCAACTGTACATTCTGCAAGTATGAAAAAGTGTTAAAACAGAGAACAGAACAGTTGCTTACATTGCTTAAGGTCAAAAACATCTTAATTCACTTGCATTTGTTTACAAATAATTACCGAATCAATTTATGGTTTGTGTCGATATGAATCAACGACTGGGGACCTGGAACTGAATAGGTCCGTCGAGCAATACATCCTAAATGGACCATTCGGGAGATGACACCAGTGGTGTCAACACGGTGCATGGACGCTCGGACACGGTTATACTGCACCCTCAGTCCTCTGGCTTGCAGAAGTCCCTTCACCATTCGGTATCCAGAGTGAGGCTGTCGGGATTTAATCTCGCTCACACACTGGTCCAGCTCTGCATCTGACATGGTGCTGTATAGTGCCTTTACTGAGAGATCATACTCAGCCATGCGCCGGTAAACTGTCCTTCTTGACATCCCCAAGAGTTTGGCAATACAAGGGACCGACAGATTAAGTTCGAGAAGTTGGCGAAGGTAGTCTAGGGATATGACCATTCGCTGGCGCCCAGCTGGCCCTTCCTCAAACTGCAAAACTGAAACATGTTGCTTCCTTTTTTCTTTTTCTAAATTGATTTCACTGTATAGCTGTGTTAGTGCATCTAAAATTGATGGACAAACAGCAATATCAGAGGATGCAGCATTTAAAAACACAAGTTCTTGTGTGCAAGTGAACTCCAAGTAGTCCAGATCCAGAGGCATGCGACCCAGAATATGTTCCAATCGAGAACGGAGTCTTTCTAACAGGTGACTAAGCAGCATTTCCTAAGAGAAGGAGAAAAAAAATATGTAATGTAAACCAGCAATAGATAAAAAACTCATGACTTTAAGAACAGTCTATAATTCAATTGATGCATCTACAGCTGAAATCTGCTGCAGTCATAGACCTAAATATTAATCAATAAAAGAAATAATAAAAAAAAAAAAATCAATAAAACAGAAACAACCCATACTAATGGCATATATATATACATAGAAAAATGTACTCACCGAAGCACCATTACTGCTGCTGTTTCCGTTGGACATGGCTAAATCTGTTATGCCTTCCC
>JAOPUD010000112.1:847968-859716 GCA_027122715.1 Trisopterus minutus
TTCCCATGATCATGCTCTAAAATTAAATCAAATATTTCGTTGTCTGACGTGTCCTAAAAGAAGTTTCTCTTCATCACAGACCAACACCATTCTCAGTTCAGTCCATACTCATTTTATTTAAAGTTAAATATTTACGCCAGCCCGGGCAACATGTGTGTGTTCAGCAGTACGGCTCTGTCGGGGGGAACTGGAATAGAGCACACCGAACCAGATAATCTGAACCAGATCTATACAGGATGCTACACCTGAGCCTTCTTATCTGTGGTCTGTGTGTGAGTGTATGTGTGTGTGTGTGTGTGTGTGTGTGTGTGTGTGTTTAAGGCTATCCAACCTTCCTGCTCGGGCTGCGAGGTGGAAATTCAATATAACACTGTTGAACAACATAGAATACTGTGACCAATTTAGATCAGCATTTAAAAAAATTTGATGTTCAACAGTAACTCAGTAAATTATAAATTATTTCTGTGGGATGCCATCAAAGGTTTTGTGAGAAATAACACTATTTTGTTTGCCTCTGCGCAAAACAAATCACAATTGAAGAAAATTAATGAATTCCAATCTTCTTTACTCTTACTCGCCAACAGCAGCGCTGTTTCGATACAAGAATAGAACAGCGCCTCCAGCTGGTCAAAGCTGAATCTATTACTCAGACAGCGGTCTGAATTTCTGATCCATAGAGCAAGACAAACTCACTACTTAGATGGTAATAAACCCAGTTACCTACTTGCCAGCAAATTGTGCAACAACGATAGCTCTGTGGACCTGTGATCCATTCAATATAACAATTACATTTTATTGCATGACCCATCCTTAATTAATACTCAATTTAAAATGTTTTATCAAACACTTTACACTTCTGAAGCCCAGCCCTCTAAAAATCAATTGAATGCCTTTTTCAAGGGTCTGATTCTACTCTGGCTTTCCATTGAAGAGCACAGCTGTTAGACAGTCCTATAACCTTGATGAATTATACCTTGCGCTTAAAGATATGAACAAAGGAAGTCTCCAGGCTGGGATGGCATCCCACCGGAATTATACCTGTCCTTTTGGCCTGAGACAGGACCACTCTTATTGGAAATGATTCATACAGCCATCCTAAATGGCAGTTTCAATAGGGATGTTAATACTGCAATCTAATCTACTCCATAAAAAAGGGAAAGATCCCACCTTGTGCGCAAGTTATAGACCTCTATCACTTATTAGTAATGATATCAAGCTCTACGCTAAGATCTTAGCAAAAATGCCATTTGTCCCTGTCGTTTCTCATTTAAAATATCTTGGAGTAGAAATCTACTCCTCTCTTGACATAATTGGAAAGAAGAATTTGAAACACTTGTATAATTGTATAAAGGAAGACCTTGCCTGATGGTGTGATTTAACTATCTTTATCAGGAAGAAGATCCCTCATTAAGATGGATATTCTCCCTAGAATATATTTTTTTTGCAGGCATGCTCCCAATGCCAACCCCACCTGAGTACTGGGAAAGGATACAAAATCTTGTCTCAGACTTTATCTGGCGAGGGGAACGTCCCAAAATATGTACCTCCATTCTGTTCATCCTACTAATGCAGGTGGTTTAGGACTACCGGATCTTAAACTGTACTACATCAGCATTATAATTCGTCCCCTATCTACAAATAGATCATCCTTCTTGGGTAGAACATAGTGTACCCTTATACACTTGAAAATATTCTATTTGCGGCACTCTCTTCAAAACATTGTCTTTAGAAATATGGCCCCATTATTGCAATTTATTGCTGGCAACAAATTGAGTCTTTACTCGGATGGAATTCTCCTTGGCATACTCAAACACCCATTTTCAAAAACAATAGCTTAAGGTTAGGCGTGAAGCCCATCATCTTCACACAATGGTCAGAACAGGGAATCAAGATTCTCCCTGATCTTATGGATGGAGATGTTTTGAGATAATTTACAGATTTGAAAAACTCATTTAATTTACAAATTTTTAAGTTCACTCTTATTTTTTCTCACTCTTTTTCTATTTCCAAATTAGAACTGCCATGAAAAAATACGGTGTCCCTTGGGGTCTACCACTACCTATACATCCACTTATCAAACTATTTGAACAAAAGGTGAGCAGAGGCCTTGTCTCCAGCTTCTACAAAACCCTTCAAGATGCAGTCCGTATGCCCATGGGGACAACCACTGTATGGAATACTGATCTAACCTATCGCCAATCCCAAACCAACTGGAAAAGGGTTTGGGATAACAAACTATAATAATAGTTTAATAATAATTATACTGCTACCACTATAATTGTACGGTTGTGAATCCTCCTCATAAAGTAAATAAAATAAAAAAAATATATTTTTTATATTGTTCAGTAGTATATGTGCCATACGGCCTACATGAGGCCGTATAGCACAGAGCTGAGGTGGTGACATCCGCTGCTGTTCCAAATGCAGGTGCTTCCTCAGAAGTTTGTACTTGGAAGTCTGGACTTGCCAAGTTCGCACTTCCAAATCTGCGAGTCCGCAGTTTGTGTAGTACTTGGTATTGAGAAATGGCCACTGTCTGCTAACTCTACAATAAACCTGCTTTCAACATTTCCTCCTTGTGTCTACGTGTCATTACAATAACAGTAAAAGTCACACTCCGGGAACTATGGGATCTGGATATGTGTTTGGGTAGTGGGACCTTTACAATAACAGTAAAAGTCACACTGCGGGAACTATGGGATCTGGATATGTGTTTGGATAGTGGGACCGTGTCAGTCATTTGACTAAGTAACTCTCTTGACCTCAGGGTTCAGAGGGTATCCTAGCATCATAGAGCCAGAGTCTCGTATCATGGAGATGATGGGCTTCTACGGAATGTCAAATCTCTTAACCTTTTTACCTCCTTTCCTCCATAACCTTTGTGGAAAACGTCATCAGGTCAAGGAGAGATGAAAAGGTGCTTCCTTTCGAACATAGGAAAAGACAGCACAGTTTAAAATGAATTTGACTCCACTTTTCCTAACCGACGTCATTGCGCCGCAGCGGGTATTGCTGACCTCTAGCATCTCTAGACTGAAACTACAATTTCCTGAAGATGGACTACAACAAGCACTCTTTGATCCAAGCATTATTTTCGTATTGATTTTAACCAGGTTGTCACCAACAGTGAGAATCACACGTCTGACTTGGACAACGGGAATATTTAAGGCCACTTGAATCCCAATTCACATGTGACAAAAAGAGGCGTAACTTATGTTGATGTTGAAATAACTGCCCCCAGTGATCTTTCTTATATGTGAAGTGGCATTTTCCTTTCTTATGGTGTATATTATGTTCTTACTAACGAGCAATAAATGAATTAATTTCGATTCAAATAATTATGTTTCAGGATAACTCAGTATTGATTATTATCAATTGTATTTTCTTCTCTTCTCTTAACCGCATCTTTCATGCGTCGTGAAGAGTCGGTAAACTTCGTCGGTGGCCTGTTTCTTAAAATATTGCCGCCGTAAAGGATTTTGGGATACCAATACCTCCTTTCATTTCATAAAGGTTGGTCAGAAGTAATCAATGCTAAAGGAGGGTTAAAGGATGCACCGAGGCACCTTTCCTAAGCATTTTTAGAAATCAAATCACCTTTCCTCCAAGTACTTCCATACTTCCATAACTCATATGCACCCGGTTAAGTATATGGCGTGCGCTTTACCCTACATACAACAACAGTGTGCGTGCAGGCACATTTCAGTACCGTATATGCAGTGTTGGGAGTAACGCGTTACAAAGCTAATGCAATTACTGTAATGCATTAATTATTGCTGTAACACGGTAATGTAAGGCATTACAAAAAAAAGGTAATAATTTACCCAGTACAAATCTCAGTAACGCACGTTATAATGCATTTTAAACTCGAAATGAATTGATGTGTTGTTTTTATACAAATTCGCAAACACTGCGAGATTCGCAGAGGAGAAAAAAATCTGTGCAAATGTTTACTTCCTCTTACTGCTAGCGAATCAGTTGAGGAGAAGATGACGGCAGCAGCAGAATCGGACTCTACGTTCATGAGATGGATATGCCCTCATTATTTACAGTTCATCAGAAACAAGGATACAAACAACATTATAGTTAACTTTCCTCCTTCCAACGGAGTGCCGCTGCCTTCCAACGGAGGAGCATGCAGCACTGATGCCTGATGCCCCTCAACCTGCCGCGGTCACTCCAAAGTGAAGGAGGACTTTTTCTCTTTATGAACAGGTCAGTGTCTCGGCTGATGCACCCATGTCAGTGGAAACAGAGGTAACATCTTACTTGAATTTTGCCCCTGTGATGGAAAGCTTCCATCGGTTTCCAAGAATTAAAAGAATCGCTCTCCTTTACAATGCACCTACACCAGTACCAGTCGTAAGACTTTTCAGTCTCGGGAGTCTTGCTTCAATCCAAAATGTTATGGAAATTGCATTAAATGACTAGAGACAATTTTGCACATTGAGCACACAAATGCGTGGCTTGTTTATTTAGTTGGAAAAAAGTCAAAACTCACAGCATCACAACAAACCCTGCATCAGGCTCTACATCCTGAGAGGTTAAGATAATTTAAAGGGGCAGCGATCCCTGATCCCTGACAGTAAATTATATAAATAACAGTGTGTAGAACGACACTAAACAACACAGGTGAATTATGTGATAATTATGTATTTGACCTCACTACACACGTCCCTCCAGAATCAGAGGAAAACAAAAAACAGTCAACGGGAGAGCGGGCGTAGTAACCAACCACAACGGCTGTGCCGCACAGGTGGTCGAGGAGACCCAACTGCGGCAGGTCTCTCACCTCGACATGGACGAGCGGCACGGAGTGTGGGAGACGTTGGGGGGATGGGAGCAGGGGGTGGGGGCAGAGCCGGAGGTTGTCCACGTTGTGGGGGCTGGGCAAATTCAATGGGCCTGGCCACGTCCAAATGAGCCGGTTTGAGGCCGTCAATGGAGAGGCGCTGTGGCTTACCGCCCATGTCCACCACAAAATGTTTGTCCACCGTCTCCAAAACACGGAATGGGCCCTCGCAGGGTGGGCATAGCGGTGCCCTGTGGGCGTTGTGACGAATGAAAACGTACTCAGCTGCCCGAAGCCCAGTGGGGATGTGCGACTGAGGGAGGCCGTGACAGGAAGTAGGTGTGAAAAGCCTTGTATTGTCCAGCAGCATGGACCGCTGGAGAGTCGCAGACCAAGGAACCGTGGTGCCAGGGACAAAATCCCCCGGAACCCGCAGCGGATGGCCATAAACAAGCTCCGCGGATGAGGTCTGCAGGTCCTCCTTTGGTGCCGTCCTGATACACAGCATTACCCACGAGACCTTGTCGACCCAGTTGCCGTCTTTGAGGTCCGCCCGAAGAGCAGCCTTCATCAACCTATGAAATCGCTCACAGAGTCTATTAGCCTGTGAGTGATACGCAGTCGTGCGGTGGAGCCTCACACCAAGGCTCTGTGCAACAGCGTTCCACAGCTCAGACGTAAACTGCACGCCCCGGTCAGAGGAAAGTGGAGTGCCGAAACAGGCAACCCAGGTGCCGATAAATGCCCGTGTCATCTCGACGGATGCCAGCGACGCCAGTGGCACAGCCTCCGGCCAACAGGTGGTCCAGTCAACCATGGTTAACAGGTAGGTGAAACCGTGGGAGGAGGGCAGTGGGCTGACCAGATCCACGTTCACATGGTCAAACCATCTCTCTGGCACCGGGAACAACTCCAACGGGGCTTTAGTGTGGCGGTGTACTTTGGCCCGCTGGCACTCAAGACAGGTGTTAGCCCAGTCCCTGACGTCCTTCTTGAGGCCATGCCACACAAACTTTGCTGCAACCAGTTTCTGCAACGCCTTCGAACCCGGGTGGGAGAGACCATGGATGACATCAAAAACTTGTCGCCTCCACTCCGTGGGAACGATAGGCCGAGGACTGCCTGTGGAGACATCACACAGGAGCGTGGCGAAAGTCAGTGGCTTGTGATCGACAAAAACGGTTAAGGGTCGACCTTTCAGCACGGAACGGAAATGCCTGATGGTGAGGTAGAGGCCCAGCAGCTCACGGTTTAAAGTTGTTTTCAAGGCCTCGTGCAGGGGCTGCATGAGCTGGGTGGCCTGAGGGATGAAACGGTGGTAAAAATTCACCATGTCAAGAAACTCCTGCAGGGATTTGACAGTGAGTGGGCGCAGGAACTGTGCGACTGCCTCCACCTTCAATGGGAGAGGGGCTGCCCCGCTCTTTGTAACTCTGTGTCCCAGGAAATTGATGATGGAGAGCCCAAACTGTCTCTCCATCATCAATTTCATCATCATCTCTCTGGCAGTTGGCGGGGTTAACAATTAGCCCATGTTGGCTGAGCGGCTCAAAAAGTGTTTGGAGGTGCACCAGGGGCTGAGATTTGGACACGCTCGCAACTAGGATATCATCAAGATACACAAAGAAAAAAGGCAGTTGCAGACTTAGCTGCGTTTTTAAGGCCGAACGACATTCGGAGGAATTTGAAAAGACCAAATGCCGTGATCACTGCCGTCTTGGGAACATCCGATGGGTGCACAGGCACCTGATGATATCCACGGCCGAGGTCCATCTTGGAAAAAATCACCATACCAGCCAGGTGTGCTGAAAAATCTTGGATGTTCGGGACTGGGTATCGGTCAGGTGTCGTTGCCTCATTAAGCCGCCGGTAGTCAGCCCCCGCCGGGCTTGGGGACGATGTGGAGGGGAGATGCCCACTGGCTGTCGGACCGGCAGATAGGCCAGTTGGAAGCAGTGACATGGCATGGGGATGTTTTTTTGAGGAAGCCAAGTGAGACAAAACCTTTCATTTACTCATAGAAGTAGTGTACTAACATTACTTAAGGGTTAACAAACAATGTACAGTGCTTAACTAACACATAATTCATGATGAATTCACAATGAAGATTATTAAACATGATGAATTCATAATCCAATATGGCGGAACATAGCACAAAGTAACGTGATAGGGGTCATTGAACTTGGGATGGTCCAAGGATTCCGTCGCTATCTAAATTGTGATAATAAATAGAAAAACGGGTCAAATATCACACACATGTATGCAATTCCCATTTTGAACTGGTGTTGGCGGTAGAGCCTATTTGATTGGCTTTCACAGGCAAATAAAGTTGACATTTAAATGGAAAATTCTGACAATTATCATTTGTGCGGCTCGGTCTGAAGGTCATCTCCGCCAAGTACCGTGAAAAGCAGATGAAATTTGTGATAGCTGAAACTTTGCCTAGATTTTGGATTAAATCCAATATGGCGGAGGTGCAAAATGAGAGTTACGTAGTAGGGGGTCATTGAGCTCAGGCTGGTCCAGAGATTCCAACGGTACCTCATTTGTGAAAATCAGAAGCACAGGGAACCCTTGGGAGAGTAACGCAAGTCCAGTTACAACCCATTGGTGGCACTAGAGTGTTGGGCATAGAGGTCTGTAAATTGAGTGATCATGGGACGGTCCCGAATCAGTGCGCCGAATTTCAGATCTGTCAGCAAAGCGATTAAATTTTCGACCAAATTCTTACCCGTTGGTGGAGATAGACGGCTGGGTTTAGTGGTACGTAAATGAGTGTGAGTGGTCAGTGAAGTGTCCCGAAACTTTCATTCAAATTTCAGCACTTTTTACCAAGGCGTTCTGTGGGCTGCCATTAATTTCAATGTCAGACGAATAATAATAATAAGAAGAAGAAGAATAAGAAGAAAACATAGAAACACAACGGGTGTCTCGTAGCTTTTCTGCTTGACCCCCAATAAATACATGACACAAATGTATTGCACGGCACAGTGACGTTCAATTTGGTAACATTAGAATAGGTTTACTGGGTTTAATAGGTTTACTCGTTGCAGGGAACAAACTAGGCTTTCTGTTAGTTAATTGTTTTTGTTTATTGTTCTTTCTTTCACACACACACACACACACACACACACACACACACACACACACACTTCATATTCTTTATTTTAAAAATACAGTTGATACTAATGAAACATGTGCCTGTCTTTGTATCAAAACTTTAAGATGAGATTGAATTGTGCAGGAAACAGTGCTACTACATAGGCAGATCTGTTCTAGAAATAGAATAGACACTATCCTAGGATCGTTTCCAAACCATCTCCCTATACTGTACTGCCTGAATGTGATCATATATGTTGCCTGATGGAAATGTTTCAAATTAATTTGTGCCATAGAATTGGGGTCCTTATAGCGACGGTAATTATTTATGCATGAAAAGTATGTTATAAGTATGAGTAGGAATGTATCATAGCATTTTATGTTTGATTAAGGTATTTTTTTTTACCTGATTTCAATATTTAAACAAATATTAACAAACTTAGTTCATGCATTAAATGCATATTACTGTTGTATGTAAAGGATACATGCTTCATTAAGTCAGAAGATCACAATGAATATCGTGGTTGCAGGAAGTATGCTCAATACCGGTATTAATGTGTGGGTGGCTCTTAAAAGCCAGTTTGGGTTTACTGGTGCGCTACCCATTGTCCATGGGACGTTTCCCTCTGCAGAGAAGTAGGATGTGAAGGCTTCCCAAATCCTGATGGCTTCCCTCCCTGAATTGTTGGCAGCAACTCTTCCCAGACCCACTGGGAAGAGTTTGTCATTATTATATTGTTAATAAAAGTGGCGTCATATATTGTGTGTGTGTGTGTGTGTGTGTGTGTGTATGTAAAGTGTTTCATAGTGTATATTGCCTCGTCAGCAGCGACATGGTACGTTCCTTTGTTCCTGACTGCAATTACCGCTTGCGTGTACTATCAATGCTGGTTCTACAGGTTCCCAAAGAGTGTGGTTGCTAAGACACGTGGATGGTTATATACAGGAATAGTGTTACTCGTTTTTAATACATGTGTATTTAGTCTTGTATTGGAATGGGGCTGGTTTTAGACATCTGGTTACCTTTTAGACTTTCTCTGACAGTCCAGGGATTTATGGGAGGGCAAATTACACCATCTAAATAAAATTTACAAACCTAATGTTGATAACAGAAATAAGTGAATTGTATCAGGCTTACAAAGAGTAAGCCTGTGGGTTTTGTGTGGGACATTGGCCCCAAAGGGCAAAACTGATGTTGGCCCTGCATGGGCTTTTCTGTGGGTTGCCTACAGAAAACCCTCATGGGGCCAAAGCCCCAGCTTGCCACAATAACCCCACACGGGGGCCCTCCATGGGCTAACCCACATGGGGCCAATGTGGGATCAGTGGGTTATCCCTGCCCACACTGCCCGATAGTAAACCCAGTGGACAGGTTTGCTGGGTTTGATCCCACAACAGTCAACAGGCCATGAAGAAAGTCACCCAAGGCCAAGCTGAGTTTACCTTTTCATTTCTGCAGGTTTGGCCATGGGTTTGTGGTCTTGGGATTAGTTTGGTGTTGGCGCCATCTACTTGGCATGTATATTATTATATATCATCATACTTTTTTATCACCAAATCACAGAATTGTTGATGATTTTGAAGAAAGAAAAATCAAAAAAGAAAATGTCACATGAACCCTGGATGGATTCTTGTGATCCTTAGCAAAGCTAATTCAATAAATGTGCCTACACCATAATGTGAAGCACAGGGTTGAATAATTCACTAAATGATGCTAGGATCCATCATCCAGGTAAGTCACACATTAACTTTCATAAATGCATTTTCTCTAGGGCTGTTATTCCTTTTGATCTAATTTTCCTATATGGGGCAGAGTAGACCAGTATCTTTAAACCGGCCTATGCTTTATCCTTGATTGGAGGATTCTGCACCTGGTGACCTCAAGCCCTCTGGTCCTGGTACTTCCAGCCATACACTGGTCTGTTCACCCTTCTGTACTTCAGCATAACCCTGAATGGAAAGTGGAAGGAGGTCCTGAGGGCAGCCTCAAAGAAGAACAAACTCTGATGCCGTGCTCAGCCAGGTAAGCTACCAATGGGAGGGAAGCCACACTTCTCCCTCCCAATAACGAATACTACAAAATCAGTGACCTACTAGGTAGATTTCAAAAAACAATACTGATGTTGATGTTCAAGGTATGAGGTGTTATTTAAGAAACAGGACACCTTGAAGTAACACTATTCCCAGGTAAATGCCTCGAACTCCTCCCATCATTTCAACATCGAAAAATGAAGGCATGTCTTCTTATATCTAATAACTAGAAGAAAACAAATGAAAGGAAATGTGGTTGTGACATTGGGAGTTTGAGACATTCATTCATTCATCTGATGTAAATTCAGTCCCCAAAGTCACCTGGATCTCATGAATTCCTTTTTATAACTACATGGTTATATATGGGCTAGGGCCAATAGGAATTTAAAGGCATGACCCAAGCGTGGGATTGGTCAACATGCAGAAAGAGTCAGAGTCTTTTTAAGATGATAGATGTTTACATTTAAATTGTTTTATGGTTCCAGGCAGAGTGGGGTAGGTCTGAACTCCATGTCTTCGTATCGGGGGCATCCTAGCCCCTCTCATCAGGCTGGTAGACGTGTACCAATCTCTGCCATTCCTTTTGTTACCCAGGACGGGCCTGGTCTCTTTCTAGTCTTCACAGAGGTTTGTCACCTGTTTGATGAGCGACATTGTGAACCGAATGGAGAAAAAGGCCAACAGAAGCCCGGAAGTATAATCCAGCACAGAAGTTAACTTCCCAGGACCGTTAGTGAGAGAGGGAAAGTCTTCATATCACCATCTGTCACAGTAAGTGCGTTTGATTGGACAATGTGTTAGCGGTTAGCTGATAGTGTTTGTGTGTGCCCACTAATCCGTTATCTTGGCAAAAGCCAGAAACGTATAGAAAATAAAGCATTTTCAGTTTTCTCAATTTAACACCAAACACAAAATTTTTTTATAAACGTTGTGAAGACCAGAGGAGTCTGGACTCATGGGGAGGGAGCAGAATTAAAACCTTCTTGATTAAGGTTTGAGATCTTTACTGTCAGAAGAACGAGGCATGTTCCGAATGATTTGGTTGCCTGTAGCTTTAGATTAAGCTCAAGATCGCTAGTATGTGTGTTATTAAGTAATATTATTGTAGCTAAGCTAACCCTAGCATTAATTAATAGTAATTAAAAAAAAAACTGTTACCTCTATTCCATATCTCCTACACAAATAAGCAACATGTATAATCATAAAATCGTAAAATCCTGTTGTCCATCACCAACAGCGAAAGAAACAGAATTGTACGGATTGGTTTGGTGTTTCTATGTGTAAAAGACCTCCTTGTGTTTGGTTTACCTCCGAGAGAATCGGCTAAATGGTCTCACATGAGGAACAGACAGATTTCAGATTCCTGTGACACTTTTATCATTTTAATTTCTTGATATTATCAAGGTGTTCCAACAAAGATCAGGTGAAACAGTCAAGAGAGACAACGCATGTGGTGAATCCAGTCCAGTTGAATCCAGATAATTTAATCTCTTGTCGACCAAGTTTGATATGAGATGTGCTCCACATTACATCATGGTCTAGTACAGTCTGTAGTGTGCGTCTCCTCTCATTCAGACAGTAGCAGCTTTCATCAGCGATTGGTCTCCAAACAGCTGCTTGAAGTGGACCACGTGTTCCTCACAGTGTTCTCCTAGGACACACATACACACACACACATTCAGAGGAGACACTGTACGAGTATGAGTGTGCAAGTATGCCAGCCTGTATGTGGTATTGGTGTGTTTGTATAGGTCAGTGTGTGTGTGTGTGTGTGTGTGTGTGTGTGTGTGTGTGTGTGTGTGTGTGTGTGTGTGTGTGTGTGTGTG
>JAOPUD010000112.1:892806-904050 GCA_027122715.1 Trisopterus minutus
GTGTGTGTGTGTGTGTGTGTGTGTGTGTGTGTGTGTGTGTGTGTGTGTGTGTGTGTGTGTGTGTGTGTCTGTTTGATGACCCTGGCCCCCCATACATAACGAAGGGGCCTCTCAGGATGCCAAGAGGCCTCCCCCCTGCTTGACCATGACCAAAACCCCTCTACATTAATCTTTATTGTTGCCGTGACATTGCCTCTGATCAATCATTTGTGGAAACTCAGTAATGTTTTTCGTAAGGGGCGGTTGTGTTGGGGCCATCTGCCATAGAGTTCACGTTACACCCTGCGCTGTTGACACAGGAAAGGTCAACAATTAGGTTAGATGTTGTTTGTTTTGAGATGTTGGTTTTTCATGCGGGTTATGAGGTAACTTTTTAAAGCATCTCTCAGACATGTTATAGAAAAATGCGGTCCAGTTGGTCCAGTATTGAATGAGAATACTGCAACAGTTCGCTTAGCCTCGCTTTTTTCAGCTAGAGTTGCGTTCCATTAACATGACTTCTCCACTAAGTAGTCATGGCAACTTATCCGTCCAAACTAACCTGGTCGGTAGCAGGTTAACTGTTAGGCTTACTTGAGCGTAATTCAGAGAAGTCCATCTGTCTGCAACAAGTGTACCATCAGAAGTCCCGCCAAGACCAGTCCTCATGATTTTGTCATAAATGTAGGCTACATATATTAGGTACCAACAGCATATTTTCACTAAGGGGCTAAGATTAAATTATGCAAATACAATAATTCAATGAATTGCTATCTACTGTTATCGTGGATATTTTCTCAACACATGTTTATATAAATCTATGTATTCTATCGAAATCGGAAATCAGCAGTTGGGTGAGTGGTCTAGCACTTACACGTGACGTGAATTTGCGTCCTCAGTACATCATAGAATTCTGTCTTACAATTTGCCTAGAACCCAAATATAACGGCAAAAGGTAAAGTTAATGTTAATATTAATGTTGCTGATAGACATACTGTATATTCCATTCAGGTGAGTTTCGCGGCAGGCAGCCAAGGCCACCTCTGTTGAGATGAATACTATTGTCAGTCAAATTAGAATATTCAAATGGAAATGGAAAATAAATGGAAATAAAGGTTCTTTGATTTCTCCAGTATTCCTTCCTAAAACACTAACTGCGTGGGGATTAAACCCCGGACGACCAGGTGCAAATCTGACACGTTACCTCGAGACCCTGCCTGATTACAAACCCATGGTCAACATTCAATTAATATATGTTACGCGTAATACTACTTATGCATTCAACAGATCTGCCTCCCTGTTTTTATTAATGGTTACGGTGTTCCCTTTTTGAGTTATTATATGCTTGTACTCCTCATAGACCTCCACAAGCAGCTTCTGTTCACCTCTGGAAAAGATCCTGCTAGTTCCTCTTCAGACATTTGATCCATGATTCGACATTCACGGTTCTGGGCTGGTTACATATTCCGTGAGCGTGCGTAATCCGCGATAAAGTTAGCCTGGTTTGAACAAGGCGTGGCTGAACTGTGTTGATGGAATGACTTAAGCCACAAGTGGAAGTTGGAGTTAGAAAAAACTAAGTGCCGCCTTCGTTACCTACTGCCTATTATGAAGAGAACTGGCACTCTCTGGTGACTTCCGGTTTCTGAACTGACATCTCTGTCCATGTGAGGGCGCTCGCCAGTGAGTGCAGAACGAATGGGAGTCGACAGGGTTTCACCCTCAAATTCCACTTTTCTCAGGGTGTAATTTAGGGTTAGAAAAAAGTAAGAGAGTAACATTCAAAAGGGGGGGGGGAGGGGGGGTTAAAATAATCCACACAAAAATCTGTTCAAAAAGATGATGACGTCACTGCCGGAGGTCCTGCTTTATGGCATGTTCTGAGTCACTTTGGCACTTCCGCATATATATATATATACATCAAATATATAACATTTTACTTTGACGGAAAGTCCTCTTAAAGATATTGTTTCTGATTCTGCTTCAGCTTCAGATGCCATCTAGAGGGTCTGGTCGTAATCAGTCGTAAGTCCGTCCCTGACCTATCAGCATTCATTAGCAGAATGCTAGCGTGAACGGCCCAAACTGAAAGAAATCGAAAGGACATAAGTACTCATTCATTCGAATTTTGAGCTTTAATCTATTTTGAACTTGTGGAATCTACAATACAATCTGTGATATGTTAACGACAAGCAGGTGAAAGAGACACATTTAGCCGTCTAGCCCCATAGACCCCCTTTCAATCAGCACTCATTCGATCATCCCCAGTGGAATTATAATGGAACTGCAACCAAGAACTGCAAGAACTACAACCTTGGCACCGAGAGTGCCAAGGCTCTCCGTAGACGGGCTCTGGTGTGACTCAAGACAAGCGCTTCATCAGTATTCCATTAGACCGTTAGACCGAACGATAGATCGATGGCTATATATTGGAACAACAGTTATATTTTAGATAAATTAATTATATTGAAAGTAACTTGACAGTATGGGCCGTTGTGTTGCACCACTAGGTGGCAGCAGAGTTGCACCAACTAGCAGTACTACCTTGATTACTGCATTGTGTTCCAAACAAATGTACAACATGTAGGCCTATAGGCGGAAACATTTACTACATGTTTCCTAACCGCTTTCTAATCCTAGTGAGACATTTTAAATCAAAATGATTGTAGGCCACTCTGGTAGTTTCACATGTAGTCTTGTATGTATGATTGAATGAAAACGTTTTTTGTTTTGAAAATCCATCCCATCGTTTCGCCCATGCTTTAACAGCGGGCTGATCATGGACTATGTAATATATCATTCATTTAGTATAATATATCCTGGTTCACATGTTTTTGTTGTTTTCAATCAGGGTAAAGTAAAATATAATTTTAAAATGAGGCTTTCCTGCACGATAGTATGGGGACAGGCCTAACAATATAATGTATTTGAACGGATTTAAAGGCTAGTTTACGTGGTTGCAAAAATCCCATCATAAACAAAAGATCATCCGTGCTTCGAAAGTGACTAATCATCTGAGATGTTGTCAAAGGAGCAAACAGGAATGAAAAACATGGCTTCCTTTGTTTTGTTTTAATGTGTTTTATTCAAATTGATAATCTACTGCATTTGCAGAACGAAACAGTTTGCAATAGTTACAGGTGAAGAAACTATCAGAAGATCAAAACTCTAGGCTATAAGACAGACATCTTTATTGTCTCATTGAGGACACAAGCTGTGCCAATTTAGAATATGATCGATTTTATAAAGACCCCAATACCTATACAATCTACCTACATGCAATATGTAGCCTACACTAATAATATGCCAACTGTCAATCACTGCAGAAGATTCTGAAAATAATGCTAATGCAAATAATCATGTATTACAGATTACTGTAGATTCCATTTTATTTTGTACTGTTTCAGACGACTGGCAGCCTAATAATATCAGCATGATTCTCAACAATCCTATACTATTAGCATATCTATATATGGCCATTATGGCCACCATAATGTATCCGCAGAAGGAGGCATCCCCGCTCTGTGCCTTCTCAAGGTTTGTTCACTCCATACACCGGAAGTTGGAGTTTCACCTCAATGGGACTTGCCTGGTAAAATAAAAGTGTAATAATAATAAGACTACTAAGAAGACTAATGTGCTCATAACACCATGATGCAGGTCATGAAGGCGCCACTCCGTGTGCAGCCCCCTGCTCCCTGCGAGAGGATGAGTTAAATGCAAAGAAGAAATCTCCCCAGGGGGATTAGCGAAGTATGTCATTACCATTAAACACTGTGATCCCCTGGGATTTGCCAGACCTGTCACTCTTCAAGGTAAGTCCTTGGCAAATGTTAATGCTATTGATACTTTGTACTATTTTATGAACCACTCAAATATGATATGATTTTGTTTTTTGTTTTATTTTTTGGTTTGTATTGGAGACATAATTTTGATTTCATTCAATTATAATATACTGTATATTAATTCATCAATGCGACTGATGTACACCACTAGGTGGCAACAGGATTCCACCAAAAGGGATCGTGTTCCGTTGTCCAAGGCGTCGTGTTGTCGTTACTGGTCGGGGCCCCTCGGCGCTTTCCTTCAGCGCACCCACAAAAACGAAATGGATGCCAGGAAAACACTTCCCAACATTTTAACCTTGCAGGGCAGTCAGATTGAATTAGGGTCACATGACGAAGTATCTAGGTATTTGATTGATACCATTTAACTTTAAACTTCACATTGGAAACTTAGCAAAGAAACTGAAGCTCAAGCTCCGTCTTTATTTTTGAAGCAAATCCTGCTTTTCCTAGGCTGGCATGAAAAAATAGTTTGAGGCAATGTTCCTTTCCTTTGTGGCCTATGTAGTCTAGTTGTAATTTGGTGAACCCAGAAATGTTGAGTACCCTTAAGGGCAATTTGCATAATTAGCATAATAAGCCAATTAAGGCGAGACATTACAGGTGAATAGGGTAAAAAAAAAAAAAAATCTATAGATATCATCCCCATGAAAACTTCGCAGTTGATTACTTATGTGACGATGAGAAAAAAATGTATTGCATGTTTTTTTTTATTTGATGTCTAAATATGTAAATGAGGCCATGTCTCTAAATATGAACTCATTTGCATACACACAAAATCAGATCGTGAGTTTAAGCCAGACTCAAAATTATTTTTCCTAGGGTAAACATGTATACTTTGGTCTGAGTTGGTGAAAACCTTTAAGGAGTGTGTTTCGTATGTATTGTGAATGAGTTGCTGCAGTGGACCTCATCCCCTTCACACTTGCAGTAGTCAGTGCAACTGATACTTGCAGCATGGCAGCTGCAGTTTCATTTGCTGCAGGCCTTCAATGTGCTGCAGCTACATCTAGAACATCAAGCTAATTTACTGGAGCCACTGCCTGGATGGCAAGAGTTGGCATGAGCCCCTCCATTGGCAACCTCCCACCCAAATTGAGTTATGAGTTATACCTGCAGCCTTCCACAACATGACCTGGAGATTTGCACACCGAATGTGCAGCGTCAGGTTGGCATCAGTTGGAGGAAGCTTTTTAAGTTGAGGAGGCTTTTTGCTGCGACTATTAGAGGTATTGTCATTCACAGTGGGAGAGGAAAGTGATCAAGTGGAGAGTAGCCTACAGTAGCAAGTGACTAAATAGGATACTGTAAAGTAAAAGTTAATTACACCTAATACCATAGCCTGGTCCATAAAACAATAACTCGTAACGTATCGTAAGAGAATGGACCACCGAAACTAGCAACGGTCTAATAGGTGAAAACTGCCTCCTGACCAAGTCTCTTCAAAGGTTTTCACCAACTCCAGACCACCATTTGCATATTTCAACAATAAAATGCAAGAAACATGCAATTCATTTTTTCTCATCTAAAACATAAGTCGGCTAATCAATTTAAAAAGTTTCACGGTTATTACCTCCGCCAAGGAGGTAATGTTTTCGCCGGAGTTTGTCTCTCTGTCTGTCTGTTAGAAACATAACTCGAAAAGTTGCGGACGGATTTGGATGACATTTTCAGGAAATGTCCGCAATGGGACCAGGAACAAGTGATTACATTTTAGGGGAGGTCCGTTCACGCTGTCACTCGTTATCACACTCGCTGTCTGCCTGCTCTCTGAGTGCTTTAGTAGTTTCTATTATTTCGCCTTGATTGCTTATTTATGCAAATTATGCAAATTGAACAAAGTGCAACGTTGAATTCCAGCCATTAGACCTATAGATGACATTTGCTATTGGGCTTATGGGGATAACGTTACGAAAGCAAGCAACGAAAATGGTCTATTAACCCGCTCTATTAAATCCCAAGAAAGACGACACTATACTTGCTCTAAAAATGACGTTTTTTTTAAGTTGTTAAATAAGAGAACATCATTACATGGTTACATAAAATAACATAACATAAAATAAAATCAATGGTTTTATAGCCATGATTTAAACGTCATGCGAGGTGCTGGTTTCAGCGTCCATAGCAACCGTCATAGCAACCATGTTATTATATTTCTGTCCTGCAATAGACCTGAAATATTCTTCGTCATAACTATTAACCAAACATCCTACACATTCACCGAGCGTAGATTATGAAAGTAAATTCGCATTTCTCGCTGAAAATGTCTACATAGACTCTTTTAATGGCGTTACTATACTATATGAGAGGACTTGTGAGAGAGGACTGTTGCGGGGGGACTGGTGAGCGGTAACTGATGGGAGAGGACTGGTGAGAGAGGACTGGTGTGAGCCGTCGTGCTGATCATTATGGAGCAGAATGTTTTTTCCCTGACAATGAACGGCTGTTGGAATAGTAGAAAAAAAAAGACAAGAACGACTAGTCTGTACCGCGCAGACCCAGGTGACCTGAAGCTCTCTACTCGCAGACCGAGGTGAGCTGAAGCTCTCCTCGCAGACCGAGGTGAGCTGAGCTCTCTCCTGGCAGACCGGTGTGCTGAAGCTCTCCTGGCAGACCGAGGCGAGCTAACGCTCTCTCCTCGCAAACCGTCTCCTGCTGCCTTTTGTCGGACGTTTTCCCTGCGCGCACAGATCAGCGCTCCCGCTCTCCTCCAGAGAGGAGAACTTTATCTCCTGCTTCTCCCTCAGACTCACCTGCGCTCCGCGATGACCGCTCATGTGTTCTGCACTGGAGAATAGATCCAGGTATGTCGTCTCCGGTCGCTTATTTGCCTTTCAAAATAATTGAGTTTATTTTCAACAAAGTAGAAAAATAAAGAGCAGTGCATAGCTTTACAAATGCTATTATTTCAACCGGTATTTGTACTTGATCGCGACATCAATATCAGCATGTCGACTCTTTTTTTGTGTGTGCGTTCATCTGGTATCAGAGCAAACATTTGGACACATTCCTGTTTCAGTTATTTAGCCTTTTAGTGGTAGAGGTTTGGCCCCATGTTCTCCGTAGTGGAGGTTTGGCCCCTGCATGTTCTCCATAGAGGAGGTTTGGCTCAATGTTCCCCGTTGTGGAGGTTTGGCCCCATGTTGTCCATAGAGGAGGTTTGTGTGTATGTATGCATGTGTGTGCGTGTGTGTATGTGTGTGTGAGATCATATGGGGTTGTCTGAAACCTGAGGATGCATTTGTACATGATCTCCCTCCCAGCGGTCCTGCCGAAGACTGGTATACCAGAGAGAACTCTGGTATACCAGAGTTATAGAGTTCTATAACAGATCTGACCCCCCTCCCTGCAGTCTCTTTGTGACAGAGCTCAGACACACAGTGGGGCCGGGCCGGTCGTAGGGCCGAGAGAAGGGGGGGAAATAGATTAAGTGGGCCTGGTTCTTCACACTCCCCTCGCCACCATTGTGGAGCCGAGGGGAGTGTTCGGAAAGATAAATGCTCTGTATAATTTACATGTAGTGTTGGTGTGGGGGAGGAGAGGAGTCCGGAGTGGACTAGAAATAGGGTGTGGAGAATTTAAACAGTGGAGTGAAGAGGAGGAGTGAGGAGTGGATTGAAAGTGGAGTAGCATGGAGTAGAGAGGAGAAGAGTGAAGCAGGAGTGTGGAGTAAGGGAGTGAAGATGCAGAGGTTTGAAGTGGTGATGTGTGACAGAGCGGTTGGTAATACATGAGGACCTGCTGGTTTACAGCTGTTTACAGCTGTTCACCCATGGTGAGCAGGTGAACAGGTGTGTGAAGGCGGACGCACCCGATGTGGCACCCAGCTTCCATGCAGCAGTGGGGTCATCAAGGACCTGAGTCTGGGATCAACGGCAGCAGAGCAACGGGAGGAAAGAGTAAGAGGACTCTGGGCTTAACGCCAAAGCACACACAGACTCCTTATAGTGGGGATAGACTGCTCGGCTGGCCTATCACCCTTTATCTGTTGAAGAAAGTCCTGGAAGAGCTGAGGGGCTGGTTGTCATAAAGTAGGAGTACCAGCCATGCCCTACCGGGCGGCATCACTGAGGACAAGCATGAGGCAATGCCTAATGCACCGTTTTGGACAAACACTCACACTGCGCACGCGTGTGTGTGTGTGTTTCTGCCCATGGGTCTGTGTGTTTGTGTGTGTGTGCGCATGGGGTCGTGTGTGTGTTTGTGTGTGTGTGTATGTGTGTGTTTATTTATTTTACCGCCTCTTCTCTCTCTCAACTCCACCTGCAGGTGGAGTTGAGCTTTCGTCAATCTTCCCTCCCATGTCAGCAGGCAGTCTACATGGCGACGTTCAGCAGCATGGCCGAGCGGTTGTGGAACGGTTCGGATGGCCCGGACGTGTCGGGGAACGGGAGCAACGGGCCGGGGGCCTGGGGGCCAGGTGGGGCTGGCGGCGGCTTCAACTACCCGGCCATGCTGTACTCCTTGCTGATCCTGGCAATCATGTTTGGCAACGTGCTTGTGTGCCTGGCAGTGGTGCGCGAGCGCGCCCTGCAGACCACCACCAACTACCTGGTGGTCAGCCTGGCCACAGCCGACCTGCTGGTGGCCTCGCTGGTCATGCCCTGGGCCGTCTACCTGGAGGTGAGGGAGGGAGGGGGGAGAGTGGGACAAAGAGTGGATCGAAAGTGGGAGGGTGGAGGAGGGTGGATATGGGTGGAGCAGAGTGGAGGTGGCGTAGGGCTGGGGTGTGGCAGGAAGCTGAGACGGAGTGAGACTTGGAGGAAACAGGGAGATGGAGCTGGAAGGAGAAGGCAGAGCAGGCAGAGGCGGGGAGATTCATTACGCCGGTGTCTGAGGTCTCGTTCAGGAGAAACATTATGGATGACTGAGTGGAGGAGGAGGTGGTGTGCCGGAGTCCTGGGACCCCAGAAGAGTTGTTTACACCAATTAACATGGAGGAGATGCGCGAGCCACAGAAATAGACAGGATACAGTGGAAGGAGAGGAAGATGTAGACAAAGGCTATTAAAGCAGTGTGAACGATGGAGAGGGAGGGATGGAGGGAGGGAGGGAGAGAGAGGTGCATAAAGAGAGTTAAACTAGTGGGTTCCTGGTTCTAGGCAGGAGTGCAAGCGCCCCCTATTGGTAGAAAGTTGGACTTGCATGGAGACATTGTTTTGGTTTCATTGTCTGGAAATCACTTTGATACTAGTGTATATATTTATACATTTATAATGATTTAATACAAGCTATATCAACATTGCATCTCCATGTTCTAGGTAGGCGATTTAACAGATATGGTTTTCCTTTAGCCATCATGCTGATCAAAACAGCTTAACCTTAACATATATTACATTGAACTTTAAACAGCGCATCATTCTCTGCAAAGGAAGAGAATTTTACCACTGTTTCACAAATGCTGTGTGTGAAGTGCAGAAAAGGAAGGAAAATGGAGGTGAACTCCCAGATTTTCATAAACTCAATAGTCTTCACAGAGTTCAATGAAGTGAACACAATATTGATTCGGATGACAACAAAAAATAATTGCATGCTACGTCTGCCGCGAGGCGGGCTGAATGAATCAGGGGAGAAAGCGGCTTTGAGGATCTATGGCCGGGGCCACAGACCTAAAGAGAGCCCATTGATTTTGTCATGTTTGTGTTCAAACTAGCAATATTCACGGTGGGTGCTTATTTAGGCGTGGCTACCATCGAGCTACACGGCTAATAACTAGTTACGTAGCTTGCATCGAGCTACGCGGCTAGCATCGAGCTACACAGCTAGCATCGAGCTACGCAGCTAGCTCCACCGTGTGCATGGTGGCTTGAGGCCATTGATCCCCTAGTCCGGGTGACGTGCAGCACCCAGGCAGTTGGGAGTCTGCTTGGACAAAGGTTTACTGGAAGCCGCTGGGTATAAGGGCGTACAACAGTCAATCTGAGCATCAGCATTAACCAACGTTGACCTTGGACTGGACCACAGCACCCCCAGCTCACTCGTTAACATTTAGCTGTGTCTTTGTTCTGAATAGGAAACAATGGCTGAATCATCAGAAATGTAAAAAGAAGACTCATTAGTGGAGTGGATGGTTGCTTGTTGTTATTATTAAAACGTACCATTCGCTTGGCAGACTGGCTTCACTCTCAAGAACTACTGACATTTAGCATTGGTGATTCGGCGGTTGCATGAAAAAAAGAAAAAAAAAAACGCTTTAAAAAAATTTATATATAACAGTGAAGGCTACTGATGTGCATTATGTCCCCTATAAGGGAATAATACATTCCCTCACAGCTCACATCAGCAATGTGTTATGTCATACGTCCTCATCTACATCCAGGCTCTCATGCAACCTTTCAATGCAGCGGTGGCCCACCATTTGCATCCCTCTTCCCGCCTCTGTACGTCGCTCTCTCCATCCTCATTACCTCCCTCCCCCCTGTACCGCTCCCCTTCCCTACCAAGCAGTTCCCAAACACTGCTCCTCAATCCACCGTGGGACTGTTTTCCATTCCATGGTGGTGGTCGTTCTTGTGACTCTATTCTCCTCCCCTCCATCGCAGTGTGTGTGTGTGTGTGTGTGTGTGTGTGTGTGTGTGTGTGTGTGTGTGGCATTCGCACCGAGCATTGTGAGGCGATCCAAGGCTACGACGACATAACCAGGTGGAGGGCCATTGTGACTAGCACAATTTATCGTCTGCTCCCGAGCAGGAGAACCGCGTTCAATAACGTGCCGTGAAGATTAATCCACAAACCGCCCCTCCCACCCCCACCCCCACGTCTTCCAACACCAGAGGCCGGGTGGGAGGGGGGGGGGGGGCAAGGCTGTTACTGCAGGGTCCCCCTGCCGGGTAATTTATACACGCAGCAGGTAACACAGCTCAGTGGCGGCGGGCCTCAGAGCAGTTAAACCAGTGTGTATTAGTAGTTCCAAACCGTTTAATTACACTTTCAGCTTTCCACAAGTCTGACAGCGTCGTAAATTAAAGTCTGTGAAAGGTTGTGGCATTGGACCGTACGTTATGACTTTCCTCCGCACGTTGACTAATACCGTGTTGGTTCTGTGACTTTCCGCGGATGGGCCGCGGGAACATTCTCCACCTGGGCCCCCTTGTGTTAGCATAGTCCATTAGTGAGTGATTTGTGTGCATGGGCCGTGTGTGTGTGTGTGTGTGTGTGTGTGTGTGTGTGTGTTTGTGTGCGTGCCTGCACGTTTGTGTTTACATCAACACGACGCAATCCATATTCATGAAGGTGACAGGATGATATTTACATAACGTACGTACGCACACTTCCTTTGAAGTCGGTCGGCGTCGCCATCGCTAAATCCGTTCCCTTCCGCTCAGAGATAACTGTCAAACTGTTCAACCAAAGCACAGGGTGGCGCGTGCGGAAGTGGCACGTCTGGAAGAAAACTGTTATTTCCCCTCCCTCACCCCCCC
>JAOPUD010000112.1:906701-918817 GCA_027122715.1 Trisopterus minutus
TGTGTGTGTGTGTGTGTGTGTGTGTGTGTGTGTGTGTGTGTGTGTGTGTGTGTGTGTGTGTGTGTGTGTGTACTTTGTGCAGGTACACAGCAGTGGTCCTGCCCATCCTGTACAACACCACCCAGAGCTCCAGGACGCGGGTTTCCCTCATGATCGCTGCGGTCTGGATCCTGGCCTTCGCCGTCTCCTGCCCCCTGCTGTTTGGACTGAACACTACAGGTGTGCCCGGCAGGAAGGGGGGGAGCAGTGTGAAAGTGGAAGTAAAGTAAGGCAACCATACCAGTGTTCCCAGGTCAGATGGGACCAGCCCAGCAGAGGCCCTGGTTTCATTGTCTCACACTGCAGTCTGACTGTGGGACCTGTTTCTCTTTCTTATGACAAATGTACTTATAGTAAGTCACTTTCGATAAAAGCACCCCATAAAAATGCCCTATATGTAAATGTGTTCAATGATGCTGTTACTCCTTTACAGGGTTTGATGCTTCTTTATTATTGAACTGTCAAACTTAGTAAAGGCTCCACATGAACAACATAAGAAGGAGGGAGATGAAGAAAGGCTGAACCCCATCACGGCCATGACAATGTAATCCAGATACAATCAATGAATAAAACATTGTCCTGAAATATCTTTTCTCTAAAATAGAATACTTCTATAAAGCAAACACATCTAGAATTCCTATACATATGTAAGTAGCCTGTGTGTACACACATGCAACCCCCCTTCATACACAACCTACATGGAGGGTCTGTGCCGGGCGTCCCTCTACACCGACAGTCCTTGCAATGAAATTATCAGAACCCCCCCCCACACACACACACACACACACACACACACACACACACACACACACACACACACACACACACACACAGGGGGATTCTTCCATCTTCCTGTGTGATGAGGCATGATGGGCCCATGATGGATCCAGAGTCAGGGAGGGGGAGGAGGGTTAATAGGGTGTTAGATAACGTCGTGTTTGTGGGATGGCAGCACTGACACGCAATATGCATTCCAACAGCTGTGGTCTGTGCCTGCAATAACGTTCTCTGTATATCTTCTGATGAAGTAATAAACCTTCACCAGAAGTAATCTCTGGACAGAGGTATTCTCTCCAGGTATTCATTAACATGTGTTTGCACAGAAAAAGCGCCACAGGTCATCGGCATCCTAATTTACTTCCCTCAGGATTGTAATACTGGGGAGGAATTGCAGAGTGCTATGTATATGAACATGCAGTCAAAAGACCGGTCACTCAGGTCACTCTGCTGCCTGGACACCGTATGTAATCGTGGCTGATACATATTGTTCTTGGGTGACATGGTTTGAATTGCATGTTGTTCCTGGGAGCATGGTGGTCTTGCAGCATCAGGGTCCATCCTCACTGGCGGTTGGGTCCGGCCCGCCCTGCTCATGCTACAGGCTGGTGATGAGGGTCAGGTGTTGCACGGTTCACAGCATTAAGCTTGATGAATCCGCTCTGTCTGAACCAGCAAACCACAACAAAGAGTCATTGTACAATGTTTCTGTTACAAAATTAATCAGATGTGATCATGTGATTTCATCTGATGTCCATTTCTTTGAAGCATAATTGTCAAACACACCTTTTTAGTCTATCGTCACTTATGAGGTAGTGTTGAAGTGTGATCATCAAATTATTCTCTGCTCTCGTCTTTTTCTTTCTTTCCTTGTATTTTAAGCTCTGTTTCACGTTCTATAAATAAAGTTTCATTAATAGATGGCCCCTCCCTCCTTCTCCCTGACCAAACAGACGACCCCGCGGTCTGCTCCATCTCCAACCCAGAGTTTGTGATCTACTCCTCAGTGGTGTCCTTCTACCTGCCCTTCATCGTCACGCTGCTGGTCTACATCCGCATCTATGTCTTCCTTCGGATGCGCAGGAAGAGGATCGCTTTCCGCCAGGCGAGCAGCAAGGTGCGGCCCGGCCTGACCTGCCAATTTGTGGTCGGCCATTCAGCACTGGCTAACGAGGCCTCAGGACTCCTGAGGCAGCAATTCGGTTGGCTGGTGACTCCAGGTCGTTCTGGGCTTGAAGTCCGATTTGTGCAGTCTGGCTGGAGACATTAGTATCAGGATAACTTTATGATGGATCAACATGTTCTCTCCAAAGTCCCTTTGGATGAGAGGGTCACACACAATAGTATGCTGAATATAGGAAATAAATTATATGTCTTTTTTTTAACGGTGGACTGAAAATTATTCATGTTTTATTGGTGTCCAAGAGAGACTGAGACACTGTTGTTATATTTGATCCATAAGTTCTGTTTTGGTAGCTGTGAGGTGCTGAAGCCCAGATGAAGTTCTGAGGAGTTCTGATGGAGGACCATAGGTCAGCTTCTACCTGTATATGCTAAACATAATTAGCTTTGTATTCCCCTTCCTCCCAGGAGACCTGCCTACAAGAGGCTCCCCATGTGAGGACAGACCTATCACCTATCAAGATCAATGTGGTGAGTGTTTGTGTAGGTGTGTGTGTGTGTGTGTGTGTGTGTGTGATTGTTAGTATTACAGGCAGCATGGGGGCTACAGGGGGCAACAGACAGAAGGGGGCTACAGACAGTAGGGGTCTACAGGGGGCTACAGACAGTAGGGGTCTACAGGGGGCTACAGACAGCAGGTGGGGGGCAGACCCCGTCCTCAGTCCATGGGGGGTGGACGGGTCCGAGGCCCGTGGTTGAGATGGGGGGGCTCCACGCAAAGCATATCCCAGTATGTGTGCCTCTGAGTGTAAGTGTGGGAGAAGGTGGGGTGATGAAACAACGAGATGCGTGCGTTTGGATGAAAACAGGGCCGTCAGGTGTAGTCAGACGTTGCCGCCGCTGCGAACCGCCATGATGCTGCCATTTATTTGTCCCAGCAGGGAGCCGAGGAGCCGGCCGGACCCCCCAAGTCTAACCTGCTGTCCAGGTGCCTCCGTCACACGCGGCCCAAGACGGGTCCGACGGCCAGCCCGCCGTCGCCCCCGGTGGACACCAACCACTACTGTAGCGTCAGCCACGCCTCCTATGGACACACAGACCTGGGGCAGGGGAAAGAGGAGGAGGAGGAGGCGGCCCGGAGGAGCAAGCGGTTGTCAGTGAGGAGGAGCTGGGAGGTGAAGGAGCTGTCCAACGGACGGTCCCACACCGCCCTGCGGCCCGCCGGCCACGCCGGCCTCCACCAGCCCCGCCTCCACCAGCCTCGCCTCAGGAGCATGCACGCACGCGAGAGGAAGGCCACCCAGATGCTGGCCATAGTCCTGGGTGAGGAGGTGGGGCGGGCGGGTCCTGGTGAGGAGGTGGGGCGGGCGGGTGCTGGTGAGGAGGTGAGGTGGGTGGGTCCTGGTGAGGAGGTGGGGCGGGCGGGTGCTGGTGAGGAGGTGGGGCGTGTGGGTTCCACAGCAGTGGCGGCTGGTGGTTTTTAAAGTGAGGGAGGAAGGACTGCGTGCTTGGTTGCCATTGGCCTGCTTACACTGTTAGTGGCGTATGCTGTCAAAAGACTCAAGTTGTTTCCGGGTGTTTTGGTGAACTACAAAATAGCAGGGAGGGATAATTATATGAATACAATTGATACAAATCCACCAGTGGCAGCATTGTACTTTGAAAGCTGGTGGGCAGCATGTCTTGGACTACAAGGGCAGAAGGAAAGGATGCAAAAGCAATTAGTCAAATCAGGCCTACTCTTGATTTGTAAAACAAAATAATAAAATCTGGGCCTATCATTGGGGCCATTTTTGCCTTCAATGACTGAAGCTATTGGTTGTAATTTGGCTATGTTTATTTGCAGCTACATGTTTTAAGAAAAATTTGACCAAAAGTGATTTTAAAATGCCATTTAAAATGCATCATGCTCTGAATCATTCACTAACATCCTTTCCACAATATCAAACAGAACGGTCAGAGTAACAAACAATGCTTGAGGCAAATGTGAATGTTATGGATGTTTGGATGTTTGGATGGATGTTTCAGAATGTTGGTCATGGTGTTAAGCCAATTAAGATTGAGGGACTTAATTTATAGATCAAGTCAATCCTCCTCGCTGTTAGTGTTGCAAAGTGTTCCTCCACGTTTTCGCCACCCCAACAGAAGAGTGTCGAATAGGTAGGCTCAGCTTGTTTATATCGGTGGACTTTTGGTGGTGGAAATGCCAATATAAGCGAACTAAGCCGCACCGAACCGCACCGCTCAGTGGAAACGCCAATAAAATCGAACAGAGCCGCACTCTACCGCAAAAAAAGGTAGCGCACCACTCGGTGCATACGTGACATATGACTGAGCGGGTTTGTTGGTTTTTGTAGCCTAGAGACTTGAGGGGATAAACCCTCTCTCCGGGCTGCTCCCCAGCCAGAGCTCCTGCTTATTGGTTCATAGCGCAGCCAGGGCACCGGCCTATCCAATAGACGTTGACATGATTCACATCCCTTAGCTAGTAATATTCAATAGGCGATAGGGGGTGCTAATGTCCCTTTACCCAGGGAAATGAACATTACATATACAAAGACGTTAAAGTAGTCATATTTAAGGGCATTAATTCTTTACAGTACTCTGGGCAATCTACACTTTATATTCTCAACAATGTAGAGGAGGATCTTCCCCCCATTCCTTACTGGAGAAGCCTCCACTGAATGTGTTTTGTTGTAACCCGGCTCTTAGAATGACCCGCCTCCCCCAATTAGCACACATTCGGTACGTTAAAGCTGTAAAAGTGTGTTTATTAAAAAATAAGTCTAAAAGAGTCTATGCTCTGTGAGCCTTAGAGGAATATCCGGTCGTGTCCCTCTGGGCGGAATCATGTTCCTCTGGGAGGAATCAAGTCCCTCTGGGTATTCCTATTTCTCTCCACCTCGAGGACCAGCCTCTCCACACATGAACCACGAGATCCCGTCTCTCCCACTCGAGGATCGGTCTCTCCCACTCCAGGACCTGTCTCTTGCATTAAAGGATCGGTCTCTCCACACAAGAACCACGAGAGCCTTGAGAGAGTCTTGAAGCCGGATAGTTAAGCCTTGATTCTCCACTTGTTGCTCGGGTGCTTTGCATCCCGCTGATTGGTGCCAGCTCCTATGAGCTCACTGGCGCTATCTGGTGGGCGGTATACACCGGCTACCACCTCCCCCCCCTTGGCCGTCCAGGGCGCTGGGCCGGAGCCGGGTTGCCACAGTGTATGTGTGTAGATATAAAAATGAATGTAAAGAAGCCTTTATTCTCCCTGGTTAATTTCAGGATTGGAGGCCAAAGTGGGCAAGCTGAAGAGGGACCGTTGTTTGTGAGTGATTTGTGCTTTCTGTTTACCCCTGCTGATGCATAATTTCAACCCACTCATATCTTCCTCATTGTTTAAGCCAATATCATTTAATCATGGGGGTTAGCTTTGTATCAGTGATCTCTTTGGTTATCATAGAGATGCCAAGAGACTGGAAGAGTTTTACAGTCGCAACCAGCAGCTGAAGGAGCAGAACAAAGCCCTGCTGGACACAGTCAGCCACCAGGAGGAGAGGTAAGAAAAGGTCCTTTACCCTGTAAAGGACCTTGACTTTGTTTTAGAAAAAAAAATGTTGTGTGTGTGTATATATATATATATATATATAGAATTTTTATTTTTTTCCTTAGGCCCAGTGCAGAAGCGTGTGACCGCTGTGCTAGCCTACAACAAAACTTCGCAGCCAAACAGACAGAATTCGAAAACATTAGTCAAAAGAATCTTTGCCTTATCGCCTCCCTCAGTGAGTATTTGGACTAAATTGAAATTCACAATATGTTGCACTTTCTAGGCAGCAGAGCAATCTATGTGGCCAATCGTATTGATATTTAGTTGCTATAGGATGAGCATACGAATACTGGATTCCATATAGTACCCAACGATATTTGTATTTTTTTCGCAGAAAGTGAAAAGAATAGTCTTAGGGATGAAAACCTGAGGCTAATCATAGAGTTGGAGAGACTGAAAGCTTCTATGTAAGTTTCTCACTCAGCACTTTTCTTGATTTTTAGGTCTTATTTATGTATTTTGCCTACTAGAGTCACAATACATTTCTTACACCCATTTCAGTTCTGACAAATGCATCATTTTGTAAATAATTACTCAATCATGGTAATCATGGTCAAAATCCAGAGTTCTCGCGAGAGCACAATTTGAATTTGCTCAGCAAGTCACTCTGGGAACAGGCAATTAAATCCCCCCCTGATGCCCCTCTCCCAGCACATTAACCAATCACATCGGTGTATCTGAAATAGACAGGCCAAAAGCATTGCTGTTTTACCGATCGGATGCGGCAAGAGGCATCTATTGGTTAGCTCCGCTGGTCTGGATACGTCACCCCTTGTATTCTTCTGATTGGTTGTAGTGTTATCCAATTGCGTGCAGTGATATTTTCAAATGCATGCTTGGGGCCGCCCCTGGAGTGGGGCCCTTCTCGTTACTGGTTGCCAGACCCTACAGCTTTCTAGATGTGGCTCTGGACTTCCAGGCTATCAAAATCCTCTATAAAGACCACAGAACTAACCAAACAATTAATGCATGTCTTCAGAAAAACATGTTAAGTGGAAGTGAGTGGTCACAGTACGACTGGTGGTTCAGATGGGAACTGTGGGTAAAAAAGGTGAATTGTATGCCTCTTGATTTCAACATAACCATGCACAACCTTAACCATAACCATTATTCTATTACATTTCAAGGCCAGAGGCTTTGGTAAAGTCAAAAGGACATTTCTTTGCTAGACCATTTCTTGTTCCATTCCCTAGACCATTTCTTTGGAATGTCTTTAGGCACCGACTTTCCTGCAGATCCTGCCTCTGTATTTCCCTCGGTTTCATGAGACACTTCCTGTTTCAACCCAGCCTGATAAGCCAAACTACTCCATCCAGAGTTTCCTAACACAACGAGGCATGAACAACTCACGGAATAGACACCAATCATGGATATCGACTAGTTGATATGGGAGACTTGAGTGTGGAACCTGCTATGCATCCTATATAACGCTGCTCTACAAGAACATGAAATCTGACTTCACAAAAGTACGGACTGACCTAGTTATACAAATTCAAGCCAACACTGAATCTTTGCAACTAGCCATGACAATTGCGAGTCAACTAGTCCTATTGTTATACTAACGCATACGCACCGAATGAGGTTAAATGTCACCGGTCAATACATCGGTCACAACAAGGCACCAGCACTTTTAATCACTTCATCTTTTCACCCTCTCATCGTTTAAAGATACTTTCTCCAAATACTAGTTACACGTACATTTTAAAAACTAAGATCAACTCATTGTGTAGGCTAGATCTACCAATATATGAAATACATCAGTTCGGCAAAAGGGCTATGATAGCCCGGTTGATGTTTATGAGATCACTGGAGATCAGACATGGGGAAGTTGGGAAGGAAACGGGAGAAGGAATGGCATCCATGACCAGGAAATACCCCAAGACAAAAGACACATCGTTAGACTGGAAGCAGGCCGACGTGTCGGGGTAATCTGAACGGGAACAGTTAATAGACCATACATGATGGTCCACGGCTATCTCTGCCTGGCTCGTCCTTAACGTGGAGCGTGTTTTAGGGTTAGGATTCAACACTTCAGGACGGGACTGAGCAGCACCTCCGGGTCACGGCGGCGGACGGCCTAGCCCTTCAGCCGGCCTGTAAGCCCTTCAGCCGGCCTGTAAGCCCTGGTGTCCAACACACACACGCCTGAACACATCCTCAGTCTGAAGCGACGTTTGTTTTCACTGTGATTTAATCGGCCAGCCGGTTTTCAAACCCATGGGTTTGCATGTGAACGTCTGCCAACCACCAGCAGCTTCACCACACGTTGCCTCAGTCCGGTCGGCGGCATTCATTCATTGACACATTTACGTGTTATTTCCAAATGACATGGCCCTGCATTAATAGCATGGCCCTGCATTAATGGCACGGCCCTGCATTAATGGCATGGCCCTGCATTAATGACATGGCCCTGCATTTAAGACACGGCCCTGCGTTAACGGCGTGGCTGGTCGCCTCTCCCCCGGTCCCCGGCGGTCCGCCGCCAGCCTAACCCCACCCCACACCGCCTTCTGCCGCGGTCCGAGCACCCCGTCCGGAACACCTCGATAAACATACCCTATTCAATGGTTTTCGAAGAGAGACACATCTTTCCCTATTGCCGTATAACCACCGCAGGCCAATGCTTAGGAAAACAACTGGGATTCTCCGGAGCTTCCCGAGTGATTTAGCATCTGGCTCCTCCGGCTATCCGGCTGCAGAGCAGCCCTGATTCTAAACCGAGGCATAGTATTACAATGAACGATCAACCCTTACCTTCTAAGATATACAAAAAATACTCCGGACAGCCAATTAATAAAACACAGTCCAACGTTTAACCAATTGATCCAACACTTGTTGAAACCGCGGTTGACAACTCGCTTGTGTTCTTCTCCCAGCACTGTCACTGCTCGGTTCAACGCCCTCCCAGAGCCCGCCTCTGATAGGGCGAGGCAGGAACCGCAGAGTGAGCAGCAGCCCTGGTCTCCAACCAGCGCCCTCGGATAAGGGAAGGAACTTCCTGCCCCTGGGCTGCCAGTCTGGCCCATTGCGTCACACATCGCCAAGGTACAATGTAATGCGCAGAGGGGACGCACTGTGTTTACGCACTGTATCTACGCACTGTATTTACGCACTGTGTTTACCATGACATGATGGGGCACCGTGGATCTGAGCGGCATTCATACTATAAGCACCATCTGAACTCAATGTGCGACGTTTTATCTGAACTGAACACATTTATTCATGCGGTTTCATTATTTATGGCGTGAATCGATTGATGAAGATGTGACTAATTATGGGACAAATGGGAAATGTAAGGATCATTTCCACTCTATAAGTAAATATACATTATGTATGTAGGACACCACAAGATGGCAGTAGATTGTGAAGGAAGGACAAAGCTTCTGTTGAATAAATGGCAAACATCTTTAGTTATTTTTTCTTCTTTTAACAAAACAAAGCATCCCCTAAGTGTTTTGATTGTCAGAGCTAAACTGTATCCTATCTCACAACAACGTGTCTTCTAATGGTCCTACCTTTCCGTACAGACGGCTTCCTCTCCAGGCCTCGGTCCGGGGACTTCTTAACCATGTCGAAGGCTGCCTTCATCTGGGCCACCTTCACAGAGGGGGCCGGGTCCAGAGGCACGTCTGGCTTGGTCTCAGCCGACTTGGGCAGATCATGATGTAGTTTCTCATGCAGTTCATTTGTTTCCTTTATGAGTTCAGAAACAGGCCTGGACTTGGGACCGGCCTGAGATGGATCACTCTGCACAGCGGCGTCTGCAGCGTCTCTGGCAGCATGCTTAGCTTCATCGTGTGGAGTCTGTTGATTCTCAATCTTCAGCCTCATCCTAACCCCACCTTTATCTGACTTGAGTGCGTTAAGGGCCTCAGAAGTGGGGGCATCGGAGGGATGCTGGCCCGTTCCCATGTCCAGCCCAGCGGTTTGAGTCTTATGCGTCTTATGGGGGCCCCCCGTGTGCCCCCCATGCGGTTCCTCTAGAGACTGAGAGGTCAACTCAGAGACAGGTGGAGGTTTGAGTACTACTGGAGGTCTGCTCCCCCCAGGAGCCCCGGGCCCCATGTGCTCTGGGGCGGTCCTATCCCATTGGCTATGCAGGTTTGATCTCATCTCAACTTCCCCTTGGACTAAAGCATCTCTTAATTTGACGTTGTGTTCTGCATTGTTGGATTTGATGGCTGCTGAACCGTTGGTGTTGCTGAGAGCCTCTCCACTGCTCTCTTCTGCTACGTCAACCTCTTGGATCTCAGAGAGTCCTGGAGCCGCCTCCTTTCTGCTCCGGCTCAGCAGCTTCTCCAGGATGGAGCTGGGCTCACTGCGTGGCGGAGCCGGGCCGGGGCCTGGAGACCACGCGCTGGCTGGGCACGCCTCCCCCTCGTCATGATGAGAGGGAGCGACACCCTGCTCGTTGTCTTTGATAGCGTGTTCTTCAAGCTGCTCCTCTCCTCTCAGAGTCTCATTCTGACCTTGGGGGTCCCACAGCGACGACCTCTTCTCCCCGGCTGTAGGACCCACATCCTCAGCTCCTTTGCCACGCCCACCTTTTCTGATCTTGGACTCAGAGCTTCCACCGACACAATGTTCTACCCCAGCTCCTCCATCACAGTTCAGGTCAGGTGATAACGATGGTTCCATCCTCTGTCTCTGTGGCTGCTCCTCCTTCGTTCCCCCGCTCTTGGTTTGAATGAACTGCCGGTTTTTTCTGGGCCTCTGCTCCTCACTCCTCCCTCTACTCCTCGGCTTCTGGCTCCAGTCCGACTCCTGGGTTACAGAGGGAAAAGTGCTGCCTCCCGCTTCCTCTACTTCGCCCTCCTCTCCTCCTCCCCTTTCTTGGTCATCTCCTCCCTCTCTCCCTCTGCATGCCCTGGAAGGACTCACCCTCTGTCTCCTGGGGTGGACACTTTGCTGAGTAGAAGATACAGGTGGCTCCTCCTCTGAGCTTTGGTCTGAACCCAGGAGGCTGGCTCTACCTGAATATTGTGTTGTGTTGCCGACCTCCTCCTCCCTTGTTCCTCCTCCTCCTCCTCCTCCTCCTCCTCCTCCCACCACACCGCCAGCCTCTGTGGGCAGGTCTTCAGCCCCAGGTTCACATCCTTCACCCCCTCCCGGTTTGTCTTGGACTTGTCCCATGTTGTCCTGTTGGGAGAGACATGCTGTTATTTTAATGATCCCTGGTTTACATCCTGGTTTAGTCCATGTCTTTGGCAACGTAGACAAGTGTTGTTTACTCCTTTTAATCTGTTAATTCTTTAATTGTCTCCACATTCTTAATGTAGTTAACATGGGCTCTCTCGCTCTCTGTATCTCCACAGTAACTCACCCTCGCAGTATTCTAGCCTAGAACCTTTTCAATTATGAACCATGTTGATATCCAGGATTAATATATATATTGATATATATATATATATTTATATATATATATAATCCTAAACTGTCTCCAAGGTCATGCTGAAGTCAAGGCTAAACAAAATAAAATGCCCACTTATTGTAGTGTTGACTCAGTGGAATACTCATGCTCCTCAACTGCTCTGTTGTAAATCAACCTTAGGAAACAAATGAGAGTCACAAGATTAAGCTGCAAACTTACTTGTGACCCTTGAGGCTCTGTCTGCACAATCAATGTATCTATGAAATACACAATGTCACAATGCATGACATTTCAAAAGAAAACGTTTGCTTACTGCTATTTTATATTAAGTCATATACTGTGAATATATTTATTAATACATAATATTTTATTTTCACTAATGAAACATCTTTATCAATGAAGAATACAATTATGAGAAACAAACCAAAAAAAAGCAAATTCTGTGAGATAATTGAGTTTGTCCTACTAAGAACTAACATGACATACGCAATCCCCCTAGCGCAATCTTAACCCACGGCAAGAGGTTTCAGGTGAATACTCATCCATTTCTACCAAATCAACAGTCGAATAAATAAATCTTCATGAGGACTGAACCAAAGTATGGATTGTATATACTGATGAGTGTTTACAGTAGCTGTGTTGGAAATTCACTCACTCACTATTCCCTACATAGTGTTTATGATATAGTGAACTATATAGGGAACCAAAAACGAGAATTCGGACACTACACTGAACATTTCTAACATTTCTACATTTCTTTTATTGTCCACTATATAGTGAATGAAATTAACCACTGAGAAGGGATAGGGGACGATTTGGAACACAGCTAGTGTGTGTCTTTCATTCACTGGAGTATATATGAAAGTGTGTGTTTACAAAATGGCTGTTTTGTGTCTGCTGTGGCCTTATGACGTCTGACGTCTTAACGCTCAGCAGCAACGCAACAACACAGCTGTGTGACGTCACATGAAGTCCAACTGTTTGATTTGATCTCAGAGAGACAAATCTCGGCAGATGAAAGATACGCACAAATATGCACAAGAGTGTGGAGCTGTTGTTTAGAAACAACCGCCTCAGTCCTCATCTGATCATGTGTGCTCCTGATGCTTGACACACCAAGGGTTGATTACCACCACCACCACCTCCACCACCACCACCACCCCCACCACCCCCCCCCCCCCCCCCCCCCCCCCCCCCCCC
>JAOPUD010000112.1:935888-952719 GCA_027122715.1 Trisopterus minutus
ATACTTTTGATACTTAAGTACATTTAATGTGAGCTACTTTAAGACTTTTACTCAAGTACATTTTTTTTAGGTGACTTCAACTTTTACCAAAGTAATTTTCAGTTATGGTACTTATACCTTTACTTAGTTATTTTTTTCACGTACTTTATAAACCTCTGCTTCCCAGTGTTAAGATGCAGGATGTTCTGTGACATCCACCTCTTCACAGCAGCCACACATGACTCAGTCCCTTGATTCTACAGGAATAAAGAGTCTGGTGTCATCCGCATAGCAGTGGAAACTAATTCCAAAGCTGCGTATAAAGTCGCACAAGGGAAGCATGTAGATTGCAAAAAGCAATGGACCAAGGACCGACCCTTGTGGTACACCAAAGCGTAGTTGGAAGTGCTTCGATTCTGAACCCTCTAGCGCACAAATTGTGTTTTGTCTGTGAGGTAAGATTCAAGCCAGCAAAGAGCCGTACCCAGCCAACATAGTGCTCAAGACGGTGAAGAAGAATGCTGTGGTCGATCGTGTCAAACACAGCACTAAGGTCGAGCAACACAAGCATTGAGCTCGTATTTGTATCCAAAGCAAGAAGGATATAATTCACCACTCTTGCAGTTGAGTGGAAAGTCCTGAAGCCGGTGTTCCGGACAGTGTTCGAAGAGATCGTTCCTTGTCAGATAGTCGACAGTTGCTTTGCTGCAATCCTTTCCTGTATCTTGGACAGGAAAGGGAGGTTTGATATAGGCAGATAGTTGCTGACTAATTCAGGATTTAGGCCAGGCTTTTTGAGTAGCGGCTTTATCACTGCAGCCTTGAAACTAGAGGGAACAATTCCTGTAGAAAGTGGGAGATTCATAAGTGAGAGGATTGCAGGCCCCAGTTTGAAAAAGTTCCTTAAGAACTTTGGAAGGGAGAGGATCCAACAATCAGGTTGTTGGTTTTGACGTCTTTATTACATTTTTAAGTTCAACCAGAGTGATTGTCTTGAACTCCAGGAAAGTTGCCTCAGAGTTCCCCATCCTATGGGGCAAGACCCCATCCTGCCCTGCACGTGTGGAGGACAAGAGGCACAGCAAGCATCAATTTCCTCTCTAATCGAATGAATCTTGTTTTCAAAGAAATCCTTGAATTGGCCTGTGAGGGAGGAGCCTACACTCTGAGTCTATTTTTGAGTGAGACTCTTTACCGTGTCGAAAAGAAACTTGGGATTGTTTCTATTGAAGTTGATGATACTGGAAAAGTAAACGTTCCTGGCAGTAGTAGTGCAACCTTATAGGTGAGCAGACTGTTATGCCACGCAAGACAAAAGACCTCAATTTAGTCAAGCACCATTTGTGTTCAAGGATTCTGCATCCCCAGACATTGTTGAGTTCATCTGTAAGGCACTCCACAGAACCCCTATAGTTACAGAGGGGAGCAAATTAAAGGGGTAACTTATCTGCCATAGCTGTAGTGGTTGCAGGGGTGATGTGACGACAGCTGAAAGTAGCCTGGTGATCGTCACAGAGGCAGGATACGACCACCTGGAAAGTGCGCAGAAAATAGTCTGATAAAGCTGAGGTGTAGGGAGAGACAACCATGTCTGAGATGTCTACGCTGCCGGTCAAGACGAGGTCCAATGTGTTTCCAACGATGTGGGTTGGGTGCTGGATGAGCTGTTTAAAGCCAAGCATATCTGTAACGGGCAGGAAAGCCTTCACGAGGCCGTCAGATGGGTTATTCACATGAATGTTGAAATCCCCAATAGGCTAAATATTTTCTGAATATGTAACAAGATCAGCTGCAAAATCTGAAAACTCTAAAAATCTACAAAAGGTGAGTACGGGCCGGGGGGATGGTATACTACAGCTATAACGAAAGTCACTCATATAGTTTGTCGGGGAATTGAGGAGCATACAGCAAGTACCTCAAATGATGTGAATGTATATATTTATTTTTTGGCTTTAGTTTTAAGCTTTTAAAACCACCTTTTTTTGATTCTCTAGATATTTGGGAGCCAACATAAGGGCTCATTTAGGGCTAGAAACTCATCTGGTTTTATTCAGGTTTCAAAAAGGCCCAGGATGAGGAGGATCTTATTATCCGATTTATTATTTTCAGAGGGAAAATAACCCTCCCATCCCTCTCCTAGGACACTGTGTGCCCAGATGAACACTACTTCATCCAAACACCATCAATCCTGTTCTCCTGGCTCACAGAAAAGGACAAACTTTTAAAACAAGCTCATAGGGCAAATGGAAAGAGCAGGTGTTCCTTTTGTCATCATTGATGCAGTATGTATTCTAGGTTCAAGTAATGAGTCGCTTATTAGGACCGCCTGGAAAGCCTGAGTAGGCAAGTAAACATGATGGTGAGTAAGGTAGGAGAACATCTAGAGGTAACGTGTTGGTAAGTAAGACAACTTGAGAACATCTGGAGGTAATGGGAGAGTGAGTCAGGAGAACATCTAGAGGTAACGTCAGTGTTTCAGACAGACAGAGCGAGAGCGACGATACGCGAACACAGGAACCCACCGATGTCATCCGTCGCTTAGCAACCGGACACGCTGGGGTTGTAACTACTACGGAGTGATAATAACAAAGACGTGAATCAGGCAATAAATCCACTTTCCTTGACAGCGGTAAAAGTTCGGTGTGCATTAAAGTACAGACGGAGTGGACCAATTGCGAACTACTGCAGCTGCTCTAAGTTAAACCCCAAACTAATCGGAATATGTGTTTATAGCGGACTACACCACCTCTTATATTCCGCATAGAATTCTATTCCGAACAGATAATTGTGTATGAGTTACACGCGCACTCACTGACGGCTGAGTCGCCCGCTCCTCCTGTCCACGCGCAATGCTTGAGGTCAATGGAAAAATATATTTGGCACAGAGAAGACGGTCGGCGACATTTGCAGTTTACCAAAGGTTAGTATGATATACTGTGGTCTAACACACCTGCCCACATTTTTTGTTAACTCAGAAAAGGTAATCCTAGCTTTATGAACTCAACGTTATTGATATTGAAATGCGGTTATAGTTTAGATAGGCCCCTATAAGGTGCCCATATCAAAAAAGAATAGAAAACATTTATTACATTCTATTCTTAATATTATTTTATTCTGACTCTGAATGTTTGTTGCTTTAATCCAGATGAGTATTGAAAAGTTTTTTCTGCGCCAAAAAAGCCCTCGTCCAGACGAGACGTAGCAGCTTGAGGAGGTAGTTAGCTTAGTCTGAAATTAAGTTGAACAGTCAAATGGCTGTGGCTAGTAAATGTTTATTAAATATATAATACATTTATCCTAGGCATCAAACAGTGCTGAACAACCCAGTGCTTCTCAGGGGCCGGGCTGTTCAGGAGAGATACTATTATATAGGCCAGGACAGCAGACCAAATGTTGCTGAAACAACATGTGAGGTGGAAAGATTAGTGTAGATAAAAAAATAAATTAAAAAAAAGTAGGAAAAGTAATTTCGATCCTTCTGTTCCTGGTAGAGGTGGCAAGGAGGAGAACTGGAGGACACAGGGGCGCTGGATTCAATCCAGAATGGTTAACCATGCCCCAGTTTAAACCATGGCTATACCATAACCAGCATGATTTTATTTTATTTTTTAATCTATTTTTTTTTACACAATTGTACATTTTTAATTTAGCAAATTATATTAATTAGTATATTTCTTGAAGTAATGGGCATTTTAATACTTTATTGACATTACATTAGATTTTATCCCCAGATAAGAACATACCTCAGGAACAGGCTTCAAGGGGAACACCTGGCAGCCTGCTTAAGAATCTCCATAAATGGGCCAGAACCGAATGAGATCCCTTATGATCAGGCACTTGAGTTCTTTTTCAGGAACCCAAATAGAATTAGGTGTTCTGATGGGGCCTGCAAGCTTTGCACATTAGGCTAATGCAGTTTCATTATTTTAGTTAGGTGCCTTGTTGTACCTAGTAGTATATTGTTACTATTTATTTTATTTTTTGGTTCAGGTAGGTCTTGAGTTTATTTGTACTTGAAATAAAAACCTCCCCCCCCGCATCACACATTGGTCCTTGGTCTGTGGGAAACACTGAACGTGATGGTGAGTAAGAATACATTTTTCACTTTTCTCACAATGATGCTATGACAAGTCCATTGCATGTCATAATAAATCATGTCCAGCAGCAGGGTCTACAGCGTCAGACCTGCACCACCCTCTGAAGTCAGCTGTATTTGCTGATGCCTTTTATCTGGGGTGGAAAGCAGAGGTTTTCTCTTTCTGTCAGTGTCTCCCAGGCAGGTGGAGGGGTGAGTTGAGGGACGGGGAACAGCTAACCTATCTCTCAGAAACCCCTCCCCCACCCATCACACTACGCATGTTTGGGACAGAGCACATATCCATGCTGAATAACAATGCAATGATAAGAAATGAGAATGAATAGATTCTTCAATTTATTACAGCTTGTGAGACTCAATCTCTTGGTAGGCACAGCCAAGCATTAAAAACATTCATGAATATGAGTCAAATGTAGACGGTAATGTAAGAGCAGTAGAATCGATACGCTGCAACAACGGGGAAATAGCCGTGAAACGTCACGTCTTGGAAACAACAAAAACAACATTAAGTTTTCGAGGTTGAGTCATCGTCAAGCAAAAATTAGTCGATGTCTTACATATCTTGGAGATAAAAAACAAACCCAAATCAGCCATTGGGTTAGGGTCTAGGGGTGCACCATTTGCTTGTTCTCCAGAGACTGTACATGAGGAGGAATACTGCAGGGTAGTTATTCTCTGAGAGATGGGAGAAGGAGGCTCTTGGGGGCCCAACTAATACCTGCAGGATGCATGCAGGTAGTAGCAATCAATACTGCCAACAACAAACTCAAAACTCATCGCCTCACTGTCACCCTAGAACTGCTCAACTTCTCCTCTCCCCCCGCCTCGTTGACCACTTGAACTCTATGTGGGGCTCATGTGTGGCTCCCTGAGCTGCCTACACAGACCCATCCCCTGTCCCTGGGGGGCCCTTTGGGTCCACAGGACAGACAGACGGGCAGAACATCAAGAGAGGCCCTGTGGAGACAACAGTGGTACTTGTGGTTTTAGTTCCAATGCTCAACAGAAAGCTGACTGTGGGTGGTAGGTAACAGGTAGAGAGTAGTGAATGTGGGGTAGCAGAAGAGGGGCTAGCTGTCCTCCTCGGACAGACCCACTGTGGCTCTCTGGTCATCTCCCTCCTGGTCATTCTTCACCACTCGTTTGCTACGGAGAACTCTCGTCTTAAACAGCTCCAGTTGGTCGCTGGCCAGAGCGGCTCGCAGGGCCCTGAAGAAGGTGGTGTACTGGGCGGTGTTGTGGAGCATCAGCAGCACCCCCGCCAGCAGCTCATTGGTCACCAGCAGGTGGTGCAGATAGGCCCTCTGGTGGTTGGTGCAGCAGTAGCAGCCACAGCCCTCCACCAGCGGTCTGAAGTCCCCCCTGTACCTGGGAGGGGTTGAGACACAACGCACAGGGTGGTCTTCTTTAGGCCAACACTCTGCAGTGGCTTTGGCATAACATCAACAACCGTCTAGCATAGGCAATGAGGAAAAATGCTGATAGCTTCTTCCACCACGCAAATGTGTTTCTTTCAGTAGAATATGTCACAAAACAGGAATCAAGGTGTCACGCTTCCCCACTCTGGTCCATCTTCCTCAGAAGTTCTGCTGTAACTTGGTAGGACTGCTGGAACTTCTGATCCAGCAGTCCTACTATGTTACAGCAGAACTTCTGGGGAAGTCTGGCTGGATCAGAGGCTCTGCTATAACACAGTAGGACTGCTGGATCAGAGGTTCTGCTATAACACAGTAGTACTGCTGGACCAGAGGCTCTGCTATAACACAGTAGGACTGCTGGATCAGAGGTTCTGCTATAGCACAGTAGTACTGCTGTATCAGAAGTTCTGATGTAACACAGTAGGACTGCTGGACCAGAGGCTCTGCTGTAACACAGTAGGACTGCTGGACCAGAGGCTCTGCTATAACACAGTAGGACTGCTGGATCAGAATTTCTGCGGTAACACAGTAGGACTGCTGGATCAGAATGTGTACAGTAACACAGTTGGACTGCTGGATAATACGTTCTGATGTAACATAGTAGGACTGCTGAATAATACGTTCTGATGTAACACAGTAGAACTGCTGGATCCCAGATTAAGACTACCCTAAAGAGAAGATTCACTAATGTGTGGTTTGAAAGTCATTCAAAAGGAGACACGCTCTTAACAGAGAAACCAGACTGACTAAAGCCCCACGGTGGAGGTGAGTGGATAGAGTGAGACTCACTTGGTGTCCTTCAGATCCATCTCGAAGGGCGTCTTCATCTCTGCTCTGTCTTCCAGCTCAGCATCTCCGCTTTGCTCGGGCTGCCACGTCTCATCCTGCTCCTCACCCAGCTCCAGCACTGAAACACGCACACAATAATAGTTTGTTAATGTCTGCGCCTTGCTCCTTGGTATGCTCTACCTGTCTATTCATCGGTGCGATAAGTTAGACATAATAATGAAATGTCACTGCTGTGAATGCTTCGTTGATGCATTAAATATAAATCAATAAATTTTGCTTATTCCTCCTGCTCTATTCTCCTCTGTCTCTCAGGTGTTCCTGATTAGGGGGTGGAGCTACGACTACTACCGCTACTTAAGGCGTGGGCTGTGTTCCCGCAAAGGGTCTCTCTCACTATTGGCATCTTCACGCTGTTCGGATCCCGTCAATGGAGGTGATGAACGTGATAGGATAGGATAGGTTTTTTTTCGTGTTTTCTGTTGTATCAGAATCTGGGAATTGTAGGGTACGAGGAGGAAGTCCTGGCTTCGACTGCCCAATGTGTGGCTGGCCCAGGCTTCCAACACTTTGTTTGTTTTTTGGTTAATTAGTCCTCCCGTTGTTGGGAGTTTGGGAACGATTTTACCATTTGAATAAATCAACATAATTATTTAAAGCTTAATCCTTTTTACTGTGTTTTGAGTCATTGACATGGTTCCGGATATTCCCACCACACTGGCTATAGGGTTTGATTAGCATATATGCTAATATGCTACACTAAAGAGAAGTAGCCTAGTAAAAAAGTGAGATGTGACAATCCCAAATTCCTCCACCCACGCACTTACTCACCCACCCGTGAACCATCAAAGTTTTACAAAAGTAAAACTTCCCTTGACAAACAAGCCCACACAAACCCAGTTTTGCCATTAAATACTGCACTGACCTAATTTAATACTGGCCCATATCTTTTTGACCCACCAAGCGACTACATATGAAGATTGTCAAAGGGACACTATGTCGCATTTTAAATAATGTATTAGCTAAAATGAATGTCTTCTTTCATTAATATTGGTTGGTATAAAATCCACCTCTTCAAATAATCAGACTTTATCCTCCTGAGCGAAGAATTTCTTATATTTATGTTATTTTATCACATTGAGCTGGTAAGTCCTATGGAGACATTTGCAATTATGCATTAATATGCATTATGCAACTTACAATGACAATAAGAGGAAATGGACGAATCCGGCTTCAATCCTCTGGTGTGTGTCGTAAGCCTTTATCTTTATCTTTATTTTTGAGCTGAGATAACAAGATCTCCCCCTTATGACATGAAAGCAATAGGAGAATCCATTGTAGATTCCTCCACAACATCACAGCTGCATTGAAGCCTTCAGCTTCCAAGGAGATGTTGCAAACGTTGCTCATCTATCCCCGTCACACATCTAGGTGGACACGCCCACCTGTGATGTCATAAGGAGCAGATTTCCAAAACAGCTTGTAACGGCTAATGACGCCACACCTGGTGGCTTGTCATGGGACCTTTTAACAGGTGAAGTTTGAAGCTGAAGGTGGTGGTGACTAAATCGGTTGAAAATCATGAAAATCATGCAAATCCGGAAAAAAAAAATCTGAAAAAAAACCCAGAAAATCATGTAATTCAAATGTTTATACTGCTGGCTCACAAGTGAGCTGCAAAAAGAATATTTGTGCCCCAATGTTTACGACAGCATAGCCTCAAAAGCAGGGTGAGGAGACACTGCCGCACTGCTGCACACCTGGGGGGGGTTCGATACCTGCTCTCTCTGGGTCCGGGGAGAGGTCCAGGTCAAAGGTCAAGGCGCAGCCCCGCTCCGTCACCTGGAAGGGGAAGAAGCTCTCGAACAGGTCCACCCCGGCCTCCACACACGCCACCACCTCGTCTGGCCTCCCGACACCCTGAAGCAGCCTAAGAACCAACCACACACACACACAGTTCATAAAGCTAAGAAGACATCGGTATGCAGATATATTCTGGAATCTATCAAAACAGATAGGTCTTCTTTACAGCAGAACTATTGGTTGCAACTCAGTTTGAAGTCAATCAAACAGGAGCAAGGAGAATCAATCCATCACAGCCACACACACACACATCCATCAGCTCAAAGCAGGTCTACTGCAGAGACCAGACCATGTCCCATGAGGTTTGATTCTCTCTCCTTTTTGCCCGGATTTGATCAGACCAAACTCAATCAATTTGATAATGACTTCATTATGGTGGACACCCACTGCCCGTCTCTCTTGCCACACGTTCCAGTGACGTCTGATGGTGAAAACGATAGTGAAGACCAGAGAGAGCTCTAGGGCTCTATGCCCGCAGCCACTCAGTGGCTCCCCCAGCCCAGCTCCCCACCTACTTCATCCCTGCACCTACAGCCCAGCTCCCCCATCCCAGCTCCCCCAGCTCCGCTCCACCAGCCCACCTCACCCATCCCACCTCACCCATCCCCGCTCCCCCTCTCACTTCACAGGGAAAAAGGAAAGCAGGAGGAGGCCAACTGGGAGGTGTTCCCTGGTGGAAGGCCATTGAGAGGACACGCTTCCTGAGGGGGAGAGATGCCTATGGAAGAGGAGACTCCTTCTCCTACGCCCCAGCCACTACCCTGGAGAGATAAATGCAAACGCCACATGGAGGCCAAGAGAACACAGAGTATAATAAGAGACGGGACAGATGAGGGGGAGGGGAGGCCTTCAGGAGGCTGGGGTATGGACGACCCCCCCGCCCCCCTCGTCAAGGTTGGGCTGGACAGAGAATAATGAGCCCTGGTAGATGCGGCAGCTGAGCGCATTGGAAGACGCAGGCCTGGGCGGACGGAGGCTGGGAAGCCCGCTGAAATCCTCCACCTGATGCCAGTGGCTCAAGGTTTTTCAGGAAATCATCGTTACACGATATGCCACGTCAAGGTCAGGACATTGATTTCTAGATATGGAGTAGACAGGAGATAGGAGGTATAGAGACAGGAGTTGTAAAATCACTTTCATTGAATAAATCATTTTCATTTAATGAATATGAATGATGGTATTGCTTGGCTAGAGTCCTTAGAAGAGGACATGGCGGAGACTGGAGAGAAGGGTGGGTTGTCCATGACTGGAGGGAAAGCTGATTGGCAGACCAGGACTTGGTGATGTTAAATTATCCAATAAGGTCACACAGATAGACAATGTTTGGGTCAAGGTGGACGTGGAATTAAATTAGCATGTGGGGCTTTATGTGGGAAAAGGGCAGAGTGCATGTGTGTGTGTGCGTGCGTGCCTGCCTGCCTGCGTGCGTGTGTACTGCCTGCTGTAGCTCTCTGCCACTCAGTATATACTCGTACTACTAAATATTAACAGGAAGAAATCAAATGACAAAAAGACAAAGTTTCGAAAGCACATTTTTTTTCAATGAAAATAAGTAGCAACATTGTTAATGTGGTAAATGACTAAATGACTATTCTCGCTGGAAACAGCAGATTTTTTATGGAATATCGACATATTTGTACACTGTCAAGCGACCATCACTCCTGTGTCCTAATGGTCCAATTGTTTAGCTAATTGTGTTAAAAGGCTAATAATGATTAGAAAACCCTTGTGCAATTATGTTAGCACAGCTGAGAACTGTTAAATAAAAGTTCATGGAAAACATGAAATTGTCTGGGTGACCCCAAACTTTTGAAAGGTAGTGTATACACAAGGGGTGTATAGGGATATATAGCTCTGTTTTTAAGTCACGGTTTGGTATGTTTTTCAGTACATCAAACAAATGCCTTAAACACATGAAAAGACATCAAATACAATTGAGGATAAAAACACAATAATGTCCCGGACTTATTTCCATTGTGGTCCTCAACACAAAACATCAGGGGCCTCATGTACAAAGCTTGCTTACGCACAAAAAAGCTGCGTAAGCCACTTATCACGCAAACGTTCGGATGTACAAAGACTGACTTGACGTGAGAAAGTGCGGTTCTCCACGCAAACTAAATACCTGTCAACATTAGGCCTACTGGACCACGAGTCATTAAGTAATATTGCAATATGAGGCTAGTTCAAAGTGGATTTGAACGTCGGGATGCGTTATCTTAAATGCACTTCAATCATGCGTTATTGTTGTTCAGACGCATAATGTGACACTGTTGTTGATATTAGGCTAAACTTAAACAAAGCCATAAAACTAAATTGTCTATATTGGAATTAAAAGGAAATTAAAAGGAAGCCCAAGCAATATCATTTTCAGTGATGGCTTATTTATTAAACGTTACATTATTTTCCGGACCAAGCATGACATCTGGGCTAATTGATCTCTCTTCACGCATTTGTTGTGAAATTCTTGACTGCAATATTATGTGATGTTGAGTGGAGTAAGCCCTTGTTACTTAAAATCAATCCATCAATGAACCAGTCGGACAATTTCTAATTATGTACATATTATTGACACCTTGGGTGTATGGGAACAACCTATCGTCAGCATGCATCCAAAGAAAAGAGAATATAAAAGCATGCCCAAAATGTGGCAATAATTGATTGGTTGACAATGGCAGTGTTGGCCTTATTAGAAGATATTGCGAATGGTCGCATTCGAAATGAACGGGTGTTCCGCGACTATTAAGATTTTTTGGCTCATGATGATGACTGGCTTATCAGACGATTCAGATTTTCCAAGAGCTATCCTCTTGGAAATCTGTACTGAGTTGGGCCCGGGTTTGGAGAGGCAGACGGCGAGGAGTCATGCATTACCAGTTCCAATACAAGTCCTGACTACGCTTGGTTTTCTAGCAGCAGGATCATTCCAGAGGGAATTGGCTGACCGGTCAAAAATGAGTCAGGGAGCTCTGAGCCGCGCCATTTCGGCTGTTTTAAACGGGATCAACCGCATCTCCGCCAGGTATATACGATACCATATAATGCAGTAAACCAAGCAAACATAAAAGCGCAATTTGCAGAGATAGCCGGTTTTCCTAATGTAATCGGGGCAATCGACTGCACACACATTGCAATAAAGCCGCCATCTGAAGGGGAATATTCGTACGTAAATAGGAAACACTTTCATTCCTTAAACATGCAAATAATATGATGCCCAAATGCGCCTTACGAATATCGTGGCAAGGTGGCCTGGGTCAACCCATGATTCATTCGTCCTTACTAACAGCTCGGTTGGGAATAGGTTGGAGGCTGGCAGAGTGTGTGATGGGTGGCTAATTGGTAAGCAATTTAAAACACTTTAAAGTGAATTTATTCAACTCTAGACATGTTGGTTAGCCTATGCTGTAATTGTACCAATTCCTCCTAAGGAGACAGCGGTAACGCCTTACGGCCATGGCTGTTAACCCCCTTCGCCAACCCACAGAATGTCTGAGAGCAGAGATACAACAATATCCATGCACGCACTCGTGGAAAGAGCGATAGGGCAGCTGAAAAGCCGGTGGAGCTGCCTTGACCGGAGCGGGGGGATGCTGCTCTATCACCCTGAAAAGGTGTGCCGCATTGTGCAGGTATGTGGGGTTCTGCACAATACTGCGCACAGGAAGGGTGTGCCATTACGCAAGGCCCTCCCAGACCAACCAGACCCCTGACCAAACAATGTGCAGCCCAATGTAGAAGCCATTCAAACTCGGCAGCAGTTAATAGCAAGAATATAAAAAACTATTTTTTTTACTTTTTTAGTTATTTTAATGTTTGATTAATGTCTGTTAAGGCCTCAGTTATTTATTGCAGGTTGGAATTAATCTCATGAATGCCCTTGACGATCTCCTCCTGTAACTCCAGCACAGCGCGTGTTAAAACCCGGCCTCTCCCACTGGCAGCAGAAGAAGGGGGGCATTGGGCAGTGGAGATGCCGGATGCGCCTGGCTGGGTGTCATCCTCGGGCAATTGTGCGCCACTTGGTCCTTGGCTGTCTGTGAATAAATATGTCTATAAATTACAATCACATTAAGGAGAACGTGTTTTATTGCTGGCTAAACATTAAACATGTGGGAAATGCAGGCTAGGCCCTACTAGCAGGTATAAGAAAGTTCTTAAAATATATAAAAATAATTGTACCTTCCGTGGGATCCTGGGCCAAGTTGGAATCCCTTCGGCTGGGGGGATCGCCGCAAAAAGGAGCCGATCCCCATCACAGCGGCTGCCCTTTGCTCAAATGGGACCAGCTCCCTGACTCCGGCTCCGCTGCCCGTCTGACCCATGCTTCGCCGGTGGGCAGAGACCTTTCTTTTAACGTCTACCTTGATGTCCAACCACTTTTTTTTTTATGTCGGCCACAGTTCGGCTTTCTGCCCCAACCTCGTTGACCGACTTTGCAACTTTTTCCCACGCCAGTTTTTTTGTTTTGGTGCTGATTCCGGAGGAAAGAGAGCCAAACAAGATGTTATTTCGGGCCTCTTCCTCCGAAATCAGAATCTCCAACCTCGCATTCACTAACGTTTTTTTTTCTTCCTTTCTCCATTATCTCCTTTCTCTATTTATACTAATTAGCATATTAAATGAGGGAGGAAACTGGAGAGAGTCGGGCTCGTGCATGTGCTCTCAATTTCACGGTAATTGGGATGTACAAAGAGAATCTGCGTGAAATCGTGCTTCCACAAGGATTGATACATCCGGATTTGTTTGTGCACTGCAGCTTTGCAGATTTTGGCGTCCGCAAAGTTTTAGTAAGAAATCCACGCAAGTCTTAGTACATGAGGCCCCAGGACAAGATAAGACACTCAGAGCTGTGATAATCAATAAAACTTGATTATCACACACACAAAGAAAAATTCAGTTCGCACTGAAATGAAACGTGCATCAAACCGTTAGACCCATACCAAACATGCATATCGTTACACCCCTAGTGTACACATACACACAGGCTGGCTGTCTCCCAACCCCTACTACACTGTGGACCCTGCTCCCTTGGAGTAGAGAGGCGGAGCGGAGGGGCTGACCTGGGCTTGTCTTCTGGCAGCTCCCCGGCCACGGCACTGATGAGCTGGGTCCTCAGCGAGCCGTCCATGGAGCCCGTCTGAAAGCCGTCCAGGCAGAAGCCGCCCACGGGCCGCTTGGCCGTCTCCCTGGCCGACCGGACCCTCTCCACCAGGCTGTCCCCTCCCTCCACCACCCCGAACACCTCCGCCCCCTGCAGCTCCTGAAACACACACACACACACACACACACACACACACACACACACACGGCATTGGCATTATTGCTTCTCATTGACAGGGAGCGCGAGGGGGGGGGGGGGGGGGGGGGCTGTCTCAACGTACCGCTGTCTGTTGGTGGAGGAGCAGACACTCGTCGAGATGGGCCAGAGTCCGGTCCACTGATTTGCGGAGCCTCTTCCTGGAGGTGACATCCCCCTGCCAGGTCTCCCCATCAGCCATGCTCTGGTACAGGTCTGGCCTCAGCGCCTTCTGCAGGGCCATGAACCGGCCCACCGTCAGCTCTATCCGCCCTCCGCTGCCCCACACCGACACCGTCTGGACCACAGGGAGCAGGATCAGCCTGCTAGAGAGGCTGCTAGCAACATACTCATGGACCCTGTTGGACCAACATACTCATGGATCTGTTTGGCTGGTGCAACGATGTGACAGTGATTCTGCAGCACTGTTCTCCTCATCTGGAAACTTTTATTATGAACTACAAACCATTTGACTCCCCCCGTGAGTTTGCTTCATTCATCCCACCGCAGGTAAACGTGCAGAAGGCACAGCGCCTGTTAGCCGACCAGATCCTGAGTGTAGAGCAGACAAACCCGGAATCCTAAGTTATTGTCCTTGGGGACTTTAACAAAGCCAACCTCAGCCACAAACTCCCCAAATATAAACTGTTTATTAAATGCCCGACCAGAGAGGAGAATATTCTGGATCACTGCTACACCACAATAAGCAGTGCATATCACGCCGTCCCCCGCGCTGCACTGGGCCTCTCTGAGCACGTCATGATCCACCTGATCCCCACATACAGGCAGAAACTCAAGCACTGTAAACCTGTTGTGAGGACATCGAAGCAGTGGACCAGTGAAGCGGTGGAGAACCTTCAGGCGTGCTTGGACTGCACCGACTGGGATGTGTTCAGGTCTGCCACCAACTGTCTGGACGAGTACACAGAGGCTGTGACCTCATACATCAGCTTCTGTGAAGACTGATGTTTTTCATCACACACCAGGGGGAGTTACAACAACGACAAACCCTGGTTCACAGCCAAACTCAGGAAGCTACGGCTGCAAAAGGAGGAGGCGTTTAGGAGTGGGGACAGAGAAAGGTTTATAGAGTTGAAGTACACATTCAGCAAGGCGTTTCGTGAAGCTAAACGTCAGTACTCTGAGAAGCTCCAACATCAGTTCTCAGCCAATGACTCTAGATCTGTTTGGAAGGGGCTCAAGCAGATCACCAACTACAAACCATCCCCCCCCGCTACATCAACGACCTGCGCCTTGCAAATGAGCTGAATGAGTTCTAATGTCGCTTTGAAAGACAATGGGACAGACTGTCACCATCCTCCATGACTCCCCCACCCCCAGCGCAATAGGACCTCCACACCTTCACACCTCTGTGCCCCCCATCTCCCCCACCATAGTGACGACTCTCTGCCTGCAGGAGAGGGACGTCCACAGGCTCTTTAAGAGACAGAACCCCCGCAAAGCAGCCGGTCCAGACTCTGTCTCTCCATCCACCCTGAAGCACTGCGCCAACCAGCTGTCTCCAGTGTTCACGGACATTTTCAACTCCACGCTGGAGACCTGTCACGTTCCAGCCTGCTTCAAAGCCTCCACCATCATCCCTGTCCCTAAAAAACCAAGGACCACAGGACTCAATGACTACAGACCCATCGCCCTGACCTCTGTGGTCATGAAGTCATTTGAGCGCCTTGTGCTGCCCCACCTGAAAGCTATAGCCTACAGAGCCCACAGGTCTGTAGACGATGCCGTTAACATGGCTCTTCACCACATCCTCCAGCATCCGGACTCCCAAGGATCATACGCCAGGATCCTGTTTGTGGATTTCAGCTCTGCTTTCAACACCATCATTCCGGCTTTGCTACGGGTCAAGCTCTCCCAGCTCAACGTGCCTGACTCCACCTGCAGGTGGATCACAGACTTCCTGTCCAACAGGAAGCAGCGTGTGAAGCTGGGGAGTCATGTTTCAGATCCCCAAACCATCAGCACCGGATCCCCCCAAGGCTGTGTTCTTCCTCCCCTACTCTTCTCCCTGTACACCAACAGCTGCACCTCCAGTCATCAGTCCGTCAAGCTCCTGAAGTTCGCGGACGACACCACGTTCATCGGGCTCATTTCTGACGGGGACGAGTCCGCCTACAGGTGGGAGATTGACCATCTGGCGACATGGTGCAGCCAGAACAACCTGGAGCGTAATGCTCTAAAGACAGTGGAGATAGTTGTTGACTTCAGGAAGAACCCAGCCCCACCCTCCCCTGTCATCCTGTGTGGCTCCCCAGTCGACTCTGTGGAGTCCTACCGCTTCCTGGGTACCATCATCACCTAGAACCTCAAATGGGATCTGAACATCAAATCCCTGATCAAAAAAGCACATCAGAGGATGTACTTCCTGCCGCAGCTGAAGAAATTCACCTGCCAAAGACGATGATGGTGTACTTCTACACCGCCATCATCGAGTCCATCCTCACCTCGCCCATCACCATCTGGTACGCTGCCGACACTGTCAAGGACAGGAGTGGTCTGCAGCATATCATTCACACTGCCGAGAGGGTCTTCGGCTGCAGCCTCCCATCCCTCAAGATCCTGTACGACTCTAGGTCCCTGAGGTGTGCTGGGAAGATTGTGGCTGACCCCTCTCATCGCATACACAAACTTTTTGAGCCACTTCCCTCTGGCAGGAGTCTGTGCTCCGTCAAAACTAAAACCTCCCACCACAAGAACAGCTCCTTCCCATCTGCTGTTGGACTAATGAACAATTCTCGGGCCCCCCACTGACACTGACTCTCATTCACCCCCTCCACATCCTCAAGTCCCTACGACTACCTACCTCATTCTGTCTACTTATTTGCACTTTTTGTTATTATTATTATTATTAATATTATTATTATTATTATCTTCTCTTCTCTTTTTGCACTATGCTTGTTTATTGTTTATTGTTAGTTTTTTGCACCACCACACCAGAAAGAATTCCTTGTATGTGTAAACATACTTGGCAATAAACAAGATTCTGATTCAGATTCAGATTCTGATTCTGATAGTAGCTGGGTGCCTCATTCTGATGAAGTCCTCCAGAATGTTTAAAAATACGTTTTCAGCCCCAGTAAGATCCTATCCTGAGGGTCGTGGGACTAGGAGGCTTGATCCAGAACCAGGAAGCGATCAGCGTGTCTGTCCGTCTGTGGCCCTTCAAGGTCATCCCTCTCTGCGTCCCTGCTCTGCTGCAGCAGGAGATGATGCTTCAGCACCAGGTGGCGCCCTCTCTGGGCGGCTGGCGGTACTGCAGCGTGGCGGCCGTATGCAGAAACACGGTGACCGACGGCCCTTACTGCGTACTCCTTACTGAGCGCTCTCCCTCTCTCTCTCTCTCTCTCTCTCTCTCTCTCTCTCTCTCTCTCT
>JAOPUD010000112.1:998086-1017222 GCA_027122715.1 Trisopterus minutus
ACACACACACACACACACACACACACACACACACACACACACACACACACACACACACACACACACACACACCTTGAACTTCATGGCGCTGAGGCGGTACAGGATCTCTCCCATGTGCTCTCGGATCATGGCCCAGGTGATCCTGTTGTCGCTCTGGGCTGTGGTCTCCACGGCGTGGCGGGCCAGGTCGTAGAAAGAGATGGTGTTGGACAGGATGCCCACCGTCTTGTAGAAGGGGCAGAACCTGAGGACACACACGGTAGGTCATGGTCAGTGGTCCAGCTCAGACTACGTACCAACAGAGATCTTTGTTTAAAGACCGTGCCATTTTCAAATGGTTTCAGAGATCTCTTCCCCTTTTACCCTTAAAAAGCCAGACTCTTAATAGGCCAATATGACAAGAAGCATACTAAATAGTGTACCTCAGAACTTATTAAGTAAACAGGCCTTGTTTACTAAATAAAATGTGTGTCTCTCCTTTTACATATTTATGACAGAATTAGCATATATGTATAATAATTAGCATAAGAAAAGGTTAGAGCCGCTGATGACATAACCAAAGGGCTAAACACAGCGTTTCTTCTAAGCTCTCCAATAACAGGATTTCGGAGGCCTTGTTTTTACTCGAGCACGATATGGAGATGGAGGTCTGATCATTATCATATAAGATAATCATCATCATTAATGTGTCAGTAAGGACGCTCGGCAGGAAATGTCATAGGTTCTAGTAAAACTTCTAAGGTGTGGAACCCCTAAGTGTCGTAAGTAGGTCTACCTGTGGTAGGGGATTTACCTGTCGTATGGAGTGTAGCCGTTCTGCTGCAGGAAGTCGTCTTTCAGCAACTTGGCCACCTCCAGGGTGATCTTATCCGTCTCGGCCAGGGACGCCTGAACAAACACATGAAGCAAACTGATCAGATACAGGCAGGGTCTCCCTCCTCCGGCTCCACTGCTGCAGACAGATGGGTGAACAGTTTCTCTCTCCTCACTACACGGTAAAGAAGAACCATGACTGACTTTTTTTCACATGTGAATTGGGATTCAAGTGGCCTAAAATATTAGCCAAGTCCAACCTAAGTAAAGGTGAAATAAAGGTTAGGAGATTTGACTATTCGTAGAGGCCCACTGACTTCCTGACTCAGCTTGGACTTTCTTAACTGCTGCTCCTCCTCTTCCTCCTCCTCACTGCCCCTCCTCCTCACTGCTCTGACCCTCCTCACTGCACCGACCCTCCTCCTCCTCCTCCTACCCCTCACTGCTCTGACCCTCCTCCTCCTCACTGCTCCGACCCTCCTCCTCCTCACTGCTCTAACCCCTCCTCCTCCTCACTGCTGTCCCTCCTCCTCCTCCTCCTCACTGCTCTAACCCCTTCGCCTCCTCACTGCTCTGATCCCTCCTCCTCCTCACTGCTCTAACCCCTCCTCCTCCCTGCTCTGTCCGTCCTCCTCTTCACTGCTGTCCCTCCTCCTCCTCACCGCTCTGCCAAGCCCCTCCCTCCCCCAGCTCCTCCCTCCCCCCCAGGCTTACCTTCCCGACCAGCTGCACGATCTCGGCCAGGTCCTCCTCCTCCTGCAGTATCTCCTTGGCCTTGGTGCGCAGCGGCACGAATTCTGGGAAGTGCTTGTCGTAGTACTCATCCAGCGCACGCGTGTACTTGCTGTAGCTGATCAGCCAGTTGACAGAGGGGAAGTGCTTCCTCTGGGCCAGCTTCTTGTCCAGACCCCAGAACACCTAGACACAGACACAAGTACACATATAGATATCATCGTACAACATAATACCATTAAAGCTAAAAATACATCTATGTCTTGGCCACAGAAGGTCTCGTTACCTGTACGATTCCCAGGGTGGCTGAAGTCACGGGGTCTGAGAAGTCACCACCAGGGGGCGACACACTGAGAGAGGAGAGAGGACAGAGAAGCGTTCCTTTTTTAACTGATCCCAGAGTTACTGCTCCAACGCTGCCCTCCAGTGGCCAAAAAGATTTACTTACGCTCCGACAATGCTGACGCTCCCCTCTCGCTCCGGGTTGCCCAGACACTTCACCCTGCCGGCACGCTCGTAGAAGGAGGCAAGCCGAGCGCCAAGATACGCAGGATAGCCGCTGTCTGAGGACACACACCCAGAAGCTCTGATTAGCCCCGTGGGCTGCCTGTGAGGGCTGAGGAGACCTAGCCCCCTTCCAGAGGAACTCCACCGTTTACTGGGGATTTCTTTCTTACAGAGTGTAGAAAGTAACTCTGGATCAAAAGTTTACCACGACTGAACTATGATACCTCTACATCATGGTCCCGTTATGAAGCACACCAACACCACCTCCTGGCCTCAATGTTGGCCTGCTAAAGGTTTTTTCACTGCATTTCACACAATGTGTTCAATATCACTAAAATCGCGATGCCTCATAAGGAAGAAGTTTTTAATTCTCTTGGACAACATCCATGCCTCCACTCAACACAAACACATCAAACCACCCCGGAAGCATGACCCATTTTAACGTACCAGCGGGCATCTCGGCCAGTCGGCCTGAGATCTCCCTGAGCGCCTCAGCCCAGCGGGAGGTGGAGTCGGCCATCATGCTCACGTGGTAGCCCATGTCCCGGAAGTACTCTGAGAGGGTGATCCCTGAGAGAGAGCACTGGGTTAGAGACACTGGTGGCTGAGAGAGAGAGCACTGGGTTAGAGACACTGGTGTCTGAGAGAGAGCACTGGGTTAGAGTCACTGAACCCTGAGAGAGAGCACTGGGTTAGTCTCACTGGTCACTGAGAGAGAGCACTGGGTTAGAGTCACTGAACCCTGAGAGAGAGCACTGGGTTAGTCTCACTGGTCACTGAGGAGAACTGGGTTAGAGTCACTGGTCACTGAGGAGCACTGGGTTAGTCTCACTGGTCACTGAGGAGCACTGGGTTAGTGTCACTGGTCACTGAGGAGCGCTGGGTTAGTGTCACTGGTCACTGAGGAGCACTGGGTTAGTCTCACTGGTCACTGAGGAGCACTGGGTTAGTCTCACTGGTCACTGAGGAGCACTGGGTACCTCAGGGAGTTTGCACTTGAAGAGGGAGTACTATCTTAACTAGTTACCTCTAGTTGTAATTAATCCCAGAGCTTTAAAAAACCCAGTCGATGTTACAAATTTCTGAGCGCATAATATAATAAATAAATATAATTAATAAATATAATAACATTTTGCATTCAATGTTACAACCTATAATATTTGGTTCACCTATTATGTGATAAAGCAAGCATAATAATTTTCTACTTATAAGCTGTTTTCATACATGTCCTCCGCATGTTTGCCACATTTGTATATCAGGAGATTCGACCCTGAGGGTGATTCAAACTTGATGCTTTATATGAATCAATGTCGTTTAGCCATCAGTAGATCAACGGGGGGGTTTAAGGGGGTGGGCTTCCCAGGGGCGGGATATGACGTAGGGTCTAAGTTCGCAAGAGGCTGAATAAGTGTGGTCGCTGTGACTGTAGTTTGTTTAGGTTTAACCACAGACAAAATGGAGGCAGAACGGGCAGAACTCCTCCTCCACACTTGACCAAGTGTGGAGGAGGAGGTAACTTGTCCGACAGGCCTGCTATTATACAGTAGTAAGATGAGTAGGCAGCAACCATGGCATAAACCACATCCAGTTCTCCTCACACATATGCCAGTGATTTCAGTGGGTGGCCTATGAGCCATGTGACAGGGCTGTCGTTGGCTACCTGTGTAGATGGAGGCTTCTCTGGCCGCCACAGGCATGTTGGAGGTGTTGGCCACCAACGCCGTTCTCTTCATGATGCTCTCTGTCTTCCCGTCCACCTCCATGGTAAGCTATTGGCCAGAGAAATGGTGGATCATCCAAAAAATGCATTTAAGGAAAAGTGACGGATGGAATAGGACCGATAGGACACACCTCTGGGAAGTCTCGCAGGACTTCTGACATCTCGTTCCCGCGCTCCCCGCAGCCAACATAGATGATGACGTCACTGTTGGAGTATTTGGACAGGGACTGGGAGATGACGGTTTTACCACAGCCGAAGGCTCCGGGGATGGCGGTGGTTCCACCCTGCACGCACCTTCACAGCGCAGAGAGAGAGAGAGAGCGAGAAAGAGCGGCAGAAAGGATGGGAAAATGAAAAACATAATTGCCAATGATAGTGCTACCACAACCGCAAGTACACAAGTATATATAATATTGAATTGTTATTAAATATAAAAACTATAAGCATGTAGCTTTTCATGTAGCATGAAAAGAAAAGTGCTAGTTTTTCATGCTACAAGCCAAACATTAATTATGGCCTTGAGACATCCACTTTGTATCCATTCATTGTCACGATGACGCCCCACAGTAGAGGACGTACGGGAAGAGGGCGTCCAGGACCCTCTGGCCCGTAAGCAGGGGGTGGTTGGCAGGCAGCTTCTCCGTGACGGGCCGGACCTGTCTCACAGGCCACACCTGCACCATGGTGAACTTCTCCTTCACACCCTCGAACTCCAGCTCCATCACCACGTCCTGGACACACAGGCAGGCCTGTCACTAGAACTCATTTTGCTGGGCCATAAATTGTCCCAGAAATGATTGCGATAAGCGATAATATTGCATTTTTTTGATTATTTTCAACTAACATAATGATAATGGCATAATAATGCTAGTACAACCTTTCAAAGATCAATAAACTGTTATTTCTAAAGAACATTTAACACGAACTGGAAGACATCTTAAATATCCAAAATAAATAAACAAAACAACCAAAAACAATAAATACAATTGAAATAAAAACTACATGAAGCGAACTACACAGTTTGAGTGTGGACCATTTGCACTGTCCTGTTTGTACTTTGTTTGTCGAGTAAAGGCCGCAGTGAATGTGGACTGTCGGGAGGAAGGAGACGTCCCATGATGTTTTTTCGCAGCTGGGAAAACTCTGATGATCATGTTTTAGGTGCAGATGCATGTTTGTTGTATTAGCACGTTTAGTTTCTACAGTTTTACAACAAATGCGATATACCGGCTCACACAGGTTAATGGTTCACCACGGTCATTCGGTTTGAATCCCACACGGCAGCTGTCACGTTCGGCTTTGAAACCAATTCATTCTTTGTTTTTCATTCCTCCAAATCTCAACTAGCGTTTTCTCTGGCTTGCTACTCCTCACGGGGCTCTCATGCTGCACTCTGGCAGAGAATGTCGTGGAGGACGGCCGTATAGACGGGCTCTGACTCTGTGTAAGGCCATGAGTCACAGCTAAACACAGGGGAACCATGGAGGCCTCTGGACGGGGAAATTAGCTGAATATAAAAGACACACACAATACAGAATGAAAGATCATATAAGGGAAATATTTTTGCAAGCAACCATGAAGGGGTCCTACTGTATGACCGACAGAAAGACCGACAGTATGACCGTATGACCAACTGTATGACCGACAGTATGACCGTATGACCAACTGTATGACCGAATGACCAACTGTATGACCGACAGTATGACCGTATGACCAACTGTATGACCGACAGTATGACCAACTGTATGACCGACAGTATGACCGTATGACCAACTGTATGACCGACAGTATGACCGACAGTATGACCAACTGTATGACCGACATTATGACCGTATGACAAACTGTATGACCGACTGTATGACACACTGTATGTTACACTGTATGACACACTGTATGACCGACACATAGACAGCCATGGGCAGATTACAGTATATTTATAGGAATATATGTCATCCGTACGCTGAGGTATGGTGAGCTTGGTAAGTATGGTAATATGGCATTGGTATGCCTTACAAACTTAACAATCATCAACCATGTTTCTAAAGCATACTTTGTCAAAATCCACTGTCAAACAGAAATTACGTGTGTACCGCTTTAAGGCCCAGCCTGCATTGTAGAGGGGCCGTGGTTCAGAAGGGAGAACTTGTTTTTTCAGATATAGTCTATAGTCAAAGTTGGCATGGGTATACTATGGAATCTCTTCTCAATAGTCCAATAGTCCCAATAGTCCTTCAACAGCTGAGCCTACGTGTTTTGGATGCAATGTTGGAGCTGTTTAAACGTGTTGTAGAGCTGTATACATATGCATGTATTTCACTTTAAAATGCATATCTCTGCCTTTTTTCGCCTTATTGCTCTGAATTTAACACCATATAGTCCCACAGTCACCTGGTACATGTGTGCCGAGTTTGCAGCTTTTCCCACTTTCGGCACCAAAGGAGATAATGTGTGGGTGTTTGGTCAAGTTGTGGTCACTGCACTATATACAAATGGTCTGACCATACGGGTTGCATATATAGTTCATTCTATAGTTCATTCTGGTCCATCCTTGAACTTTTGACCATGTCGTTTTTGAGATATGGCCGAATTTTTCAGGAAAAAAAAAAAAAAAAAGAATACTAACAAATACAATAGGGCTCCTACAAATTTTGTAGGCCCCCTAATGATAATAATAATAATAATAATAACAAATACAATAGGATCCCTACGGATTTCGTCCCCTAATTACCAACAATAATATAAAACTGATAATTAAATAAATCCAACTAACCACAAAATGATTAAGAGACAGAAATTACTGATAAATGATTGAACTTACGGAGACGTCGTAGTTTCCGGGGGGGGCCACGTAAGTGACGGTGCCTCTGTTCCTGGGGGGCAGCATGATCTTGTGCTTGATGAGGGAGTTCTCATACACCATCCCATAGATGTCCCCGCCGGTTATGTGACTGCCCACCTGAGAGGATACAAGGAGATGACTGTAGCTATAGAGCCCCCCACAAACCAAAGGCTCAATAACCCAAGGGAAACTAGAGGAGAAGAAGGTCAAACTATAACTAGAAAATGTATTTCCTAATAAGTGGCAAGTGCTGCAGTGCAAAGCTTAAGACGTAAAGAAATGATGAATGTCTTAAATCATTTGAAGGGATTTGAACATAGTCTAAATGGAGTAAACAATGTAAACATGGACACCATTTCAAAAAAAATTAAAATTGAAGAGTTACAAACAAACAAATAGCTAATGTGATCAAGGAGAATAAATTTGAGATCAAATCTAGCTAAGCTGAGCCATGTGCATGGGTGGTAGTAACTTGGAAAAGTATGTTATTGACCCTCTTCCTTCAAATCTACTTGTAAAATAATTACAGTAGATTTGCTTCTACTAGAAGTATACCCGGATATGTAGCAACCACTTAGCCTCTAGTCATATAAACGGGGGTCCCCACAGACAAACGGCCGATATATAACAATCATATTTGCAATAATCAGTAAGTTACCCGCAGGCTCTTGCTGGGCGTGAACTCCCACTTGGAGTCACGGTTCAGGGCTCCGATGTTGACTCCGCGGGGGATGTAGATGCTCTTGGTGATGTCGTTGATGTCCTTCAGGGGCCGCTGGATGCCGTCAAAGATGGAGCCCATAATCCCGGGGCCCAGTTCCACAGAGAGGGGCTTCCCTGTGCGCAGGACGGGGTCCCCGACCGACACACCGGCTGACAGCCGGTTAAGGGAACAAACTAAATAATGCTGTTTTTTTACGATTTTAAGATTTAACTACTTTTTGTTGGCCCCAGTGAGTATTGGATTGAACCTAGTACCTTTTACTCTGACTATTTTTAACACTACACTTGAACCTTCTACTATTGAAAACAATAAACTTAACCCTAACTACCAGCCAAAAGATTCAGAGTTCAAACTCCAAAGTCTGCAGGCAAACAAGATACCCTACCACTACCTGCTCATTAACCATGTGTACAGAAGAAATCACTGCAAGTCACATTAAACATCCGCTGAAAGACTGAGTAGTCCAGCAAAGATGGAGAATAAAGAAACAATGAGAAGCTGAGAGGCAGCAGACGGGCGTGTTGTGAGAGGATACAGGTCTCCTCGTAGACCTGGATGGTGGCCATGTCCCCCTCCAGCCTGATGATCTCTCCCACCAACTCGCTGTGGCCCACACGCACCAGCTCGTACATGGCTGCCCCCGCCATGGCCGTGGCCGTCACCACTGGGGAGGAGAACCAGGACATAAGTTCATTCAGAGCAGCAGACCGGGGTAAGGCAGCGGGAAACCGATCTGGATTCATAACTCAAAAGTAAATGTGCAACATGTGAAATGCAGCAGGAATTTCTGATTTGGTCCACAGAAATCTTTGGGGTAACTTATTATGACCCAAGAGGGCCTGAAAATAAAGTTTGAGAACCAGTACAATAATGGTTGTGTGTGCGAGTGTGTGTTCATACCAGGCCCAGAGACTCCATGGACGTATCCAAACTCGCTCTCCCTCTCCTCGTCCCGAATCTTCGCCAGCTTGGACATGTCCATCTTTGCAGGCTAGGACAGACTGAACTGAAAAACATACATATTCATTAATATTGCAGCATGTCAAAGACTAAACTAAGATCTCTGCAGCTCAAATAAATATATCATTATTTGACGGTTGAATGATTAATCCGTATATGATCTCGATCTCGGGATTGTAACCAATCAGAGATGAAGTGGAGCAGCAGCCATGACAACGTCACATCCTCAGCATGATGACGCATCATCACATCAGAGGGGGACCCCAGACCAGCATCACCAGTGTGTACCTACCTACTGATATACCCTCCCTCTTTTACGCATACACACATCCATCACGTAATCGAGGAGTCAACAGTCTACAGAGGCTGCTTACACTAGACAGTGCGTCGACCAGTAACCCAAACGCGACCACAAGTCACTCAGCTTAACAGAATTACTCGCTGCAGGCAGTTAGCAGCTAGCTACATAAAAAACCTACATCAATAATTATTGACTGGAAATATTTCCTCACCTCACACTATCTGGTCACTCATTGCCCCATGTATTCTGCCCAGTAGTTCACTGATGTATCATTAAAGAGTACACATCTATCTCTCACACAGAGAGATCTGATGCCCTCTTCTCGTCCTTCTAGCAATCTAGCTGATGCGCAGATCTTCCTCTTGGCGCTCGGCTGCGTGCCCATCAATTCAGGAACTAGCGCCATCTAGCGTCTAATACTGGAACTGCTCGCAACGGAACCTGAAAGCAGCTTGCCATGTATTTGAAAGAGTATTCCTAATAATGACCAGTCATGTAGGTGTCCATCCGAATTTCGTCCTTCAGCCTCCCAGTTACTCAAAGTGTCTTGTATTCTCAGAACTAAAGGTAATCAAGAAGAATATTTACATTTATATTTAGGGCATTTAGCAGACGCTTTTATCCAAAGCGACTTACAATTACAAGTAGGCTACATTTGTCATAAGAAGTGAAAGATGTTCATAGAACCAAGTGCAAGTACTAACAATCGCCAGGCCAACCCCTATTCCCCGTATACAGCAGTGATAGCTAGCTACTGCAGATGCTACACAATTAAGTACATGCTACAAAGCGGGCATGCACAACACAATTAAGTACATGCTACACAATTAAGTACAATGAATGAATACAACGTGCATTAAGTGCGTTCATTAAGTGCCAGGACATACAACAATATATAACAAACAATAGTGCAATAGACAAATAAGGGACTGAATGGCTATGTAGAGTCTAGCTGAACTCTGAACAGGTGAGTTTTGAGTCGTTTGCGGAAGCTGGTGAGTGACTCTGCGGTCCTGACATCAGCATTGTGTCAAGCTGTGGTCCTGACCACAGCTTGTTCCACCACTGTGGTCCTAAGATAGAGAAGAGTTGCGATTTAGCTGATCGATCTTTGGTTGCTCTAAGTGATGGCGGTACCAGACGTCCAGCTGAGGTAGTTGAGTGGAGGGATCAAGCTGGGGTGTGTGGTTTGACCAAAGCTTGGAGGTAGGCAGGGGCAGTTCCATCAACCGCCTTGTATGCCAGTACCATCGTCTTGAATCTGATGCGGGCTACTACAGGGAGCCTGTGGAGGTGGCGGAAGGGGGGAGTCACATGGGAGAATTTAGGTAGGTTGAACACGAGGCGCACTGCCACGTTTTGGATACGCTGCAAAGGTTTAATCGGAGAGACAGGGAGTCCAGCTAGGAGCGAGTTGCAGTAGTCGAGGCGGGAGATGACCAGTGCTTGGACTAGAAGCTGAGCTGCTTCCCTTGTGAGGAAGGGCCGAATTCTGCGGATGTTGTAAAGTGCATTATGGAAAAAAAAATCCACAATCCACACGCTATTTCTATGCAGTTTCACACATATGAACAATCTTTGACATCGTAATATTTAAATCAGGTTAATCGTTTGCATGTTTGTGCTGTGTGAAGCCTGTGTGTGTGTAAGCTTATGTTGCAGTTCCGACCTGCCATGGCACGTCTAAATAGCAACACTAACTGCGCTACCCGCTAGTGCATTTAGACCAGGAATTTTTTGGTCAGTGGCGCAATTTTTTAAGTATCATTTGCTCCGGAGCACGCCTCTGCTTTTCGCCGACACGCCTCTCCAGGCGCAGAGTAGTGGCGCCTGGTTGCTGCGGGGGAAGCTTTGCGCCGGGTGCAAACTAGCAGTGATACATGTGTCAGTGTAGAAGTCAATTGCGCTGGGTGCAAGATAGGAGGTTGGACCCTGAGGGCCTTTAGAAACAAATGTGGAGAAAATACTATTCGCCTTTTTACAATGTCCCAAAGTTACGTAGCTCTTAGGTTAGGTAACTACAAGACATATCTAAAGTCGTCTGTCACACATCTCCATCCAGAGATTTAGTCTCACATGTGGCGCGTTGTGTATACTTAATACCTTTGCATTTAACAAGCATCCAAAGACCTTTGCTAGCTACAGCTTTCTCACACACAGCTACAGATTCACACCATCAATTAGTCTATTTGCCCGCTAGAGGTAACATCACACACTTGTTAATAAAGTCGTTTTCCTGTGGCGTCCACCACATCTTCATGGTGACAAAGGTATTATTAGACATGTGTTCTGCGGCAGGTCTCTCCCACCCCCACAGCATCTCCTCCTTGGTCACACCTCAGATCTGAGGGCTATTTCTAGAGTTAGTGCAGGAGGCCCACTTGCCAGTTACCATGACATCAAGTGGATCAGGTGAGCCCTGTGCTATGTCTATATGTGCTTCTGAGCTACATTAACCCCTTGTTTACGTGGCTATCATTCTTTTACTTTCACCTTTTCTACTTAGAAAAAATAGATAGGAATAATTCAACTTTAATTCCTTCAGTTTTCTAAGAAAGTCAATTTGTCTCATCGGATTTTGAAAATAAAAAGCCATTGAAATTTAACACTGAATATTTATGCATTGAAAAAATTTATCAGAATGTCTTGCCACTGAATGTAACTCAATTCAATTTTCAGCAAATAATTGTACTTATTTTTTTATATTCAACGTTAAGATGCAGATGCAAAGTTCAATGTATGAAATTCAACTTAAACATTTTCCACGTCCCAAAATCCAACATGCAATATTCATCTGCAAAATTCAATGTATGAAATTCAGAGTTTACATCTGGGGACCCAAGGAAGAGCGATCCTAGATTCTAGATAAGTGTGACCCTTAGGGGACGCTGTTGCATGAAGTCGTTCACGTGCAGAAACATGCATAAGCTTAAAACGTAATAATTGTATCGTCATCGATCACTCGGAATGGGTGCATAAAAGTGCAATACTTTTCTTTAGGGTTGCCAGGATATGCGCAGCTAGACGCGCCCAAATAACCACAACTTTCTTAAGATTTGAAGGTTGTTTATTCCTCTTCAATTAACGGATGATGTGAACATTATTTTATTACCAGGATAGAGGAGAAAAAGGCCGGTGCGTTACCTTACAATTGTTTGCGATTGATTTTTGCTTGCTTTGCTGCGGTCTAAAACTGTGCAGCTGCATACCTGGGAACTCATTTGCCCCCACTGGCCACAGCGGTTATACATTAGAAGCCCCGGTTGATTAATTGCGGGACGGAGCTTGTATTACGCACCGTCCTTTCCTCCAACCAGTCGTTAGTCACTCATAAATCATTTAGATCATCGACAAACTATTCAAAATTGATAATGAAATGCAAAATATCCAATAAATCATATAATCATGTAATGTGGCTTCAACATTCCGGCCCCTAATTGTTCTGTATACAGGACAATTACTTAATTAAACAAAGGGAGCCAATCTTCTTTCATGTTATATAATTTCCAAGAGTACACATAAGTACATTAAACATATAGAAATCCATAGATTCTTCGACGAACAATTACGTCAGTGAAAAAGAGAAAATAAAAAAGAATGTCCATGGAAAAATGCTTGCACTTGCCTTACAAGTCCCCTGGAATCCGGTAGGGTTTCCACGACTTGTCTCATTATCCACGAGTTTCTTGGGGCTGTACCCTCAATAATGACTACAATGTCTCCTTTGACAAAGTTTCTTGTCTTTCTTGTCCACTTTTGTCATTCTTGTAATTCTGGTAAGTATTCTTTGGTCCACCTTTTCCAGAATAAGTCTGCCATGTATTGAACTTGACGACATCTCCTTCTGTTGTAGCAGTCATCCAGACTAAAAGTTCCTGGAGGTAAGAAGGGCTTTGTCTTTAGTAGTAACAGATAGTTGTTAGTTGGTGTAAGGGGTTCCAGATCCAAAGGGTCATTTGATGCTTTGGTGATAGGTCAATCATTTACGATTCAGAGCAAGGTGTTGAGTCCTTCTTCATCCAGGGTTTGTTGGTGCATGAGTGCACTGAGAATCCGTCTGATGGTTCTAATTTGTCTCTCCCAGATTACTTATCCGAGTGTTGTTCAGTCTTTGAACAGCTTCGAGAAGTTCAAGTTCTGATCTGACCAGGTTGGTCCCGTTATCTGATCTCATTACTTGGATTGGGCCTCTCCTTGCAATGAACCTGCTGATTGCATTGATGCATGAGTCATTGTTTAGAGTTTGTACTTCTATGTGAATGGCTCTGATATTCAGACATGTGAAGACTACTCCATATCGCTTAACAGTAGCCCTCCCGCGTTTTACCTCAAACGGTCCAAAGAAATCTACACCTACATTAGTAAATGGGGGATCACCTGGAGTAACTCTTTCCTGTGGTAAGTCAGCCATGAATTGTTCACCTTTAATGGCGCCGGCCTTCTTGCAGGATACACATTTAGTGAGTACTTTTGGAATGGCTGAGATAGCTCGAGGTATCCAATACTTCTGCCTCAAACGTGAGAGTGCATGACTTCTGCCACTGTGTCCAAGGTCTTCATGAATGTGTCTGATGAAGAGTTGTGTTATGCGATGGTCCTTCGGCAGGAAAACTGGGTGCTTGGCTTCTGATGGCATAGCAGACCTGTTCAACCTGCCACCAACTCTTATCAACTGAGCTTGTAGAATTGGGGCAAGCTTGTGAAGATGGCTACTTCTTTTCACCACGTTTCTTTTGCTTAAAGGTCTCATTCCACAAGAGTGGCCGGGTGCGGTCTCCAGGCGGCCGTGCCCCGGTCGAGCTCGCGCACTTCGGCAGTGCGCTCCCGCGGGCCCGGCGATTGAACCCCGCTGTCGCCGTACCCCGCTGACGCGGTCCCCCGGTGGCCGTTTCCCGGCCGAGCTCCCGGACTCCGGCGGTGCACTCCCGCGGGCACGGCGATTGAATACAGAAAGAAAAGCCGTGCATCGTGGCTGCTGTATTGTATTCAATCTCCATGCCCGCGGGAGTGCACCGCCAGAGTCTTGGAGCTCGGCCTGTGCATGGCGACCGGGGCACGGTGACCGCATGGACCAAAATTTATGAAATGAATGAAATGAATGAAATGAATGAAATGAAATACATTTAGATGTTCATAGAACCAAGTGCAAGTACTAACAATCGCCAGGTTAACCCCAGAGTGACAGCTAGGAGTGAGTTGCAGTAGTCCAGGCGGGAGATGAACAGGGCTTGGACTAGAAGCTGAGCTGCTTCCCTTGTGAGGAAGGGCCGTATCCTGCGGATGTTGTAAAGTGCAAATCTGCAGGATTGGGCCACTGCGGTGATGTTGGCAGTGCAACATAACAGGTTGTCTAGTACCACTCCAATGTTTCTGACAGTTGGAGACAGAGTTACAGTGATGCTCTCGACAGTGATCTATAAGTCACCAATAAGTTGTGGGCAATCTTTCCCCAGTATTAGGAGGAGCTCAGTCTTGTTGAGGTCAAGCCTAAGGTAATGGGCAGATATCCAAGTGCTGACATCTGCCAGATATTCAGATATGTGCGTTGCAATCAGGGCTTTGTCAAAGGAGGAGAGAGGAATAGCTGGGTGTCGTCGGCATAGCAGTGATATGAAAAACCATGTGATGCAATTACAGAGCCTAGAGATCTGGTGTAGAGGGAGAACAGAAGGGGCCCCAGTACAGAGCCTTGAGGGACACCAGTGTCAAGTGAGCAAGGTTTGGACAAGGAGCCATTCCATGTCAAGTGATAGGTGCGATTCGACAGGTAAGATGTGAACCAGGATAGTGCAGATTCAGCAATGCCAAGTTCTAATAATGGTGCAATGACACCTTTAAAGCAGTTATCTCCTCTGTAAAACATGTTTGCTGACAAAACTGAAGGATAGCCACTTCAGCTTCCTGGAGAGATTGTGTGTTAGATTTGTCCTTTTTATTTCCAAGCAGTCCTTTTTTCTTTGCAACTGCCATGCTTAGTGCCGCCTAAATGTGAGTTATCGAGGCCACAGCCGTTTTGAGATGGTGCCACTTGAAATACCGCAAGACAAGCCTGTTGAAAGGTGTCGTTTCCTTCAATGGCAGTGACATTTACTGCAAGCACCTTTACCTCAGCATCTCCGACCGTAAGTCAAACCAGGAGCTTTGGACCAGTCAGACTCATCTTGATGGAGGAATTCTGGGCCGGATATCCAAGTTTAAGTTTTCAGGAGGTTATGGACTAAGACACCTCTGGAAGCACAATCGGCAGGATTCAGACTGTTTCAGACTGTTTGTATACCTCCATTGCTCCAATTGTGACGCAGCTCTGATGGTGGCTACTCGGTTGGCCACAAGGTGTGGAATCTGGAAGTGTCATTCTTTATGTATTTAAGCACTGATCTGCCGTCAGTCCAAAAGACTGATGGTTCAAGAGGGAGTTCATTCTCCTCTTGCATCATGCGATCCATCCGTACAGCAACAGCAGCTGCTGTAAGCTCCAATCTGTGAGAGGTCACAGGTTTCAGGGAAACAACTCTACCGTTTCCCATGAGGAAGGCACAGTGAACTTGATGGTGCTGGTTCATCATTCGTAGGGAAGAGACAGTTCCATATCCATTTTCACTAGCATCCGCAAAGTGATGAAGCTGCGATGAGACTGGGTGTGCAAAACCATCAGATTTAAGGCATCTTCTAACCTTGTAGTTTGATAGAAGGCCTAAGTCTCTCATCCAATTCGACCACATTGTTCCAGATTTTCAGGACTCTTCTCGTCCCATTCAAGTTTCAACCTGCAGAGCTCCTGCAAGATCTGTCTAGCAGGGAGGATGACAGGGGCCACCATACCCAGCAGATCATAAACATAACTCACTAATGATAGAATCCCATGCTGAGTGAGCGGTTTTTCTGGGAGCTGGATCTTGAATCTGAATGAGTATGTCTCAAGGCACCATTGTACACTTGAGAGTATTGAGAGTATTAAAGCTCTGCTGTTGCTGAACCACTTGTTGAGCTTAAAGCCTCCTGTAGCACACAACCGTTTGAAGTCCTTAGCAAGTGTAAGAGCTTCTTCTTCACCCTCTACTGATTTGAGGCAATCATCCATGTAGAAGTTTCTGAGCACTGTTGTGATGGTTTCCATTTTGGACTTGCCAACATTGTCCCTGGCACACTGCTGAAGAGCAAAGTTAGCGCAACTTGGTGAGGATGTTGCTCCAAATATATGTCTTCCAGTTCCTTTTCCATCAGGCCACCATAGAAACTGAAGGAAGTCTTTGATTTGATGGAACATTGCTTCAATATTGGCCATAAAAGGTGACAGGTTTCTGTCAAAATCTTGTGAGAACACCAATGAGACTACTAGTTAAGTCTGGACCTTGGAGAAGCTCGGCATTGAGACTCGCACCTCCATAAGTAGCACCACAATCAAATACTACCCGCAGTTTGAGTTTTTTTTAGGGTGAAACACCCCATGGTGTGGTATATACACACCAAACTCTCTTGATCTGGCTTGCCATAGCCATTTCCTCAGGTGACACTGGAACAGCAAACCCCTTTTCAACATGTTGGCCATAAACATCTTGTATTCCTCATGGAATTGTGAATCTTTGAGAACTTTCTCTGTTTAAGGCTCTTTGTACAGCAGCTAAGTGATTGTTGTGGAATTCAGTGTCTCCATTCCTCAATGGCAATCCAATCCTGTAATGCCCATCTACCAATTTGACGGAGTTGGAGACGCAGTCCTTGAACATGTGATCCTCTTGTGACATTTCTAGGTGTTCGTCATACTGACGTTCTGGAGAGTTGTATTTGATTTGCTGTTGCATAAACTCTTCCATCCTTACAACAGAGATCTAGTGGGCCATAACAATGGGTTGTTCAACTTTTGTGGCCCTTGTCTTCCTTAGAGATCCATTTACAGTCCATCCCAAGGTGCTATTCAACCACACGATTCCCCCTCCCTGTTAAATGAAGCTCAGCGGAGACTGGAGCAAAAACTGGGACATCTTCAGGGCTGAATTTGAAGATTACAGTTTGGCAGTGGACTTAATAGATGCACATTCAGCAGTCCAAACTGCCACTTTGAGGAGTTTAATGGGGCCAGAATGTCGATATGTGTACAAGCTGTAGTTGACGGAGGAGGATTGCAGCGATGTGAAGTAAATTCTGGAGAAATTAGAGTACTTCAAACCGGCCAATATTTTTGGCTGTTGCAAACAGGAGGATGGTGAGTCTGTTGACAATTGTGACAAGTCATGGAAACCAGGGGCACAAGTAGTCCCTGGGGCATTTTGAGTTATTCACATATTCTGAAAGTGTAGTATCTAAGCTTTCCAACGATGTGTAACACATAGAAATCTGATAATATTTGAAGAAGTGGCCATTTGAATGTAAACACATCACAAAAGCTGAAAGGGAGAAAAAGCCTTTCACAGTTTTCACCTCTCTCTCCTGGCTGGGGAGCACAATGGTGCTCATTTGCATCACATTTAGATAAGCCACACCCCCTGTCACGGACTGTCAGTGGTCTGGCAGGGCAGAAAGTGGTTTGCACAATGGTTATCAAAAGCAGTCATTAATGTTGATGTGTTATTTTCCTTTTAGTGGACTGATCAGAATTAGAAGGTACTTTGTTAAAATGGAAATGCTTTTTATTACAAAAAGGCCCTGAATATCATTCAATAATGCACAGGATAAGATGTTACTCCCTTGTGCTATAATCCAACACATCTACAACCACATCTGTGTAACACTCTGTAAAGCATAAAGGACAGAATAATAACAGTATACAGACATTTTAGCTCAACCCTTAATTCTTACACTCCTATAACAGGAATCAAATCAAAGTGGCTTTATTTTCTTCACGTCAAGACATTTCCTAATGCTCAAGTAAAGATAAAAAATACACATTATTAAAAGTACACAACAGTAATTTGAATTGTAAGATATATAAAAGATAAATAGGCAGTATTTGTAAACTATGTATGAGTGACACAACATAGATTTTGTATGGGATTGGTTACGGTAGTGCAAAGATGCTGTTGGTAATAGCAGCATAAGACAAAGGTCTTTGGGACAGTGCCGAAAGTAAGTACAGTAAATAGCAGTCAGTTCCAGTCTTAAAGTATGTAGTGAGATAAATAGTAAATAGTGCAAGTAGACAATAGTGCTAGAAGACCGTTTGTATTGTGTAGAAGTGTAGTGTGGATGGATCAGTCTGTTGCTCCGGTGTATGATCAGTGCATTGTGGAGAGGGTGTAAAGGAGAGTCCAATTATGATATCACATTTGCTTCCTCTTCTGTGCTGTGACCTTTGGAGCTTGGCATGTGATGTCTCTTGCCTCGTCAGCACTGAAAGGCTAGATTTTTTTTTTTTCCCTATGCCCAGGATGTCAGCCAGGCAGCATGATGGCATTGTGTTCTGCATAGTTTTTTTTAAATTCCACAACTCTGTTGATTCAGGGCTGATGAACTTGGCTGGTGGACGTGGTTGTGAGTGTTTCTTCCTTAACCGTGGTCTTGCCCCATTCTCGTCAAAGTGTTTGACTACATCAGCCAGGGTGTTTTTGCTGAAAAAAGGAAAATAAAGGAGTTTCACATCATGGGTCATGCTGACAGGCATCTTGTCACCTAGCTCAGAATGTTTTCATCCAAACTGCTTCTCAAGTAGGCTAGTTGCTAAATCATTAGCATCACAGTCAAGCAATGCTAACAGGCAAGCTAGCTAATAACAATAGGTAGGTATAGGCAAGGCAACTTTATTTATATAGCACTTTTCATACACAGGGCAGACTCAACGTGCTTCACATTGTTATACAATAAAATAAAGCAAAATAGATAGAAAATAAAGGCAGAGTTAAAAAAGCATTTTAGAAAGTGCAATGTATTTAAGATCAACAGTGTCTGATACCCACGTCGAGACTCCGACCCGACCTTAAGGAATTCTGGTCCTTACCCACTTCAGGAGTCCAACCCGACCTAAAGGAACTCGGTCCTTACCGAGTTCAAAAAAGCTGTCAGAGTTGGGGCAAGTCTTAGATCCTCATGGAGTTCATTCCAGCTATTTGTTTCGAGTCCAACCCGACATAAAGGCTCTCTGGTATCAGTTCATGTATCTCTCTGGTAAAAATAGAGGATAAATAAAATAAAAAATAGATAAAGGCAAAGTAAAAAAAAAAAAAAAGCATTGTAGATTTAAGATATAGCAGAAAGCTTGTTTTAAAAGCTGTCAGAGTTGGGGCAAGTCTTAGATCCTCATGGAGTTCATTCCAGCTATTTGTTGCATAGTAACTAAATCCTGCTTCCCCATGTTTCGAGTTGACTCTGGGGATAATTACCAGATTGGTGGCCTAGAAGGTTTATGAAGTGGAAGCATATCAGTTGTATATTTTGGCCCTAAACCATGTAGGGATTTATAGATTTATAGATTTATAGGTTAGCAACATTGGTGGCCTAGAAGGTTTATGAAGTGGAAGCATATCAGTTATATATTTTGGCCCTAAACCATGTAGGGATTTATAGGTTAGCAACATGATTTTAAAATCAATTCTCTGACATACAGGGA
>JAOPUD010000112.1:1193242-1211252 GCA_027122715.1 Trisopterus minutus
CACACACACACACACACACACACACACACACACACAACCCTGCCCCCCCCTCCAATGGAACAGACCTTTTGTGTGCCTCCTGTTTGCTTCTGCACTCTTCGCAGTAGTACTTGTACTCGCTGCACAGCGTCTCAGTATTACTGAAACCTCTGTGCGACAAAAGAGATTGAGTCAGATCCTCTACAGGGTACGAGATTGGATTAGAAAAACACAAAAAATAGGGGAAATTAAGAAGGCTTCACTGATGTCCTTTCCCATAGGACAAAGAATGCTCCTCCAATTGAACGTTTGGACCAACACAAAGACGGGTTTGACGGCAACTTAATTTACAGGCACAGTCATCTTACAGTGCCTACAACGTTTCACTGTTTACTTTTAAATAAGTTGTCAGTCGCCAATAAACTGCTTATGGAGAAGCAGGTAGGTATTAGACATCTTGCCCACAGATGCCTACACATATGGACATTGGGAAGCGAACCTCCTAGTGACTACACTATCCCTTAGCCCTACTGTTCACCAAGCAGCTTCCATGGGACCATCACACCCAACCACCACATAATGGGAGGTTGTGCACCAGGGCTTACCTGAGGCAGTGAGTGATGGAGGTGTTCTGCTCCACGTCCACAGACAGGTCCAGGAAGTCCTCATCCTTGCTGCTTATCTGCGGAGAACATTCATTTACATGGACCCCATCAATAGCAAACATTAAATAGCAATAAATAAGTCAATAAATAAGCTGTACCATAACTGATCCAAATGGTTTTTGACACATCACGGTTAGACTATCTACACTCTACATCCAAATCTACTCAATTCATAATATAATCTAAGAACAAAACCACTTCTGATGGTATTTGTTAAAATGGGAAGCCTCCCTAGACCTGCAGCCAGATGCAGGAGGGGGGTTAATGGTGGATACTAGACCTGCAGCCAGATGCAGGAGGGGGGTTAATAGTGGTTACTAGACCTGCAGCCAGATGCAGGAGGGGGGTTAATAGTGGTTACTAGTGTTGCAGTCGGACTGGCCTATGTACCGTTTCACAGGTGAGGCAGCGCGTCTCATTGGTCAGTGTTCCCTGGAAGATCTCGTGGACCCAGGTGGGTGCGGGCGTGGCGTTGCTGTTGTTGTTCTGAGAGTCCAGTGAGCCATTGGCCAGCCGGCCGTTGGGCTTATCCTGCCTGCGCTCCTCCTGCAGCAGGTCAGCGATGGTGTTGAGCAGGTAGTTCAGGAACTCATGGGCATCCTGCTGCATGTAGTTATCGAAGAGCTCTGGGTGGAGAGAGAGAGAGAGACGAAGGGACAGAGAGAGACATGAAGAGAGAGAGACACAGAGAGAGACAGAAGACAGACAGAGAGAGAGAGAGAAAGACATAAGAGACAAAAATAGACAAAGACAGACATAGAAAGAGGGACATAAGAGAGACAGAGGGAGAGAGACATGAAGAGAGACATAAAGAAACAAAGAGAGCAACATAGAGAGAGACAGAGACAGAGACATTGAGACATAAAGAGAAAGACAGAGAGAGAGAGAGACAGTAAGAGAAAGGAAGTGAGAGAGGGGAAGTGAGATAGAAGAGAGTGCGAGAGGAGAAATAGCAGAATAGCGAATAGCTCAACGTGAGTGAAATAGAAACCGACCAACGCGCAGCTGAACCGAGCTGTACAACATGTTCAGAAAGGACCACGAGAAACCTCAGAAATCTCCCTACCTCACCCTACCTGACAAGCCCCACCCAAACAGAGTGCCCACCCAGATGAAGGCCCCCTGCATCACCCTCCCCTCTCACCATTCTCCTTGCGGAGCCGGGTGATGAACTTCTTGGGCGGTATGACGCCCACCTTCCTCTTCTGGTTGGTGATGCTGTGGAACAGGTCCGCCAGGCAGGTGAGCAGGTTCTCCTTGCGCCGCGGCTGGCTGCGGTAGGCCAGGATCTTCTCCCGGAACGGCCGGCAGAAGTACAGCGCCTGCAGCACCGAGTTGCAGTAGCAGGTGTTCCCGAACTGGGGAGGGGATGGAAGAGCAAAGGACATGGAGAGAAAGCCTTTGAGATTCACTTTACGTTTACATTCAGGGCATTAAGCAGACGCTTTGGATAAGAGAGACTCACAACGGTGAATGCACACATTTACACACGGAGCAGTTAGGGTGAGGTGTCTTGCTCAGGGACACCTCGACACACGCTTGGAGGAGCCAGGGATCGAACTACATAAGTATATGCTTATATAAATAAGTATATTTGATTGGTTCGCTATCTCAGGATATTAGCCAATATCCCATGATTGAGATCTCAAACTCGGGCTATTGTTTTCGCGTGCGTGACGGTCATCTCGTCACACTAATAAAAAAAAATGTTTAAAAAATTACAAAAATAAACCACTAATAAATCACAGCAAAAAGTGGTATCTTGTTTATTTTTGGAGTGTTCATGTCAGTGACAATTTCGCTAAGACTGCAAGGGAAGCTCAGCTACCCCCTTAAATTTATAAAAATTAAAGGGTCAAATATATACTGTTGTGTTAACATTTCATTGACTAAAAATGCGTTAGAACATATCCATCACGAAGACGAGTTAGTTCAGAATCAGCTGCTTACTGCAGGTCGACTGACTCCATTTCCTTCTTATTCATTCCCGTAGCGTCACAGTGCATTTGCCTGTTGAAGCTCAGCGTCCATCTACTTCAATGGGGCTGCATAGAACAGCTTTTTTTTGTGTTGAAAGTAGACGGTCATTGGATAATGGTGCGATTATGTCCCTCCCATGGACACTCAGCGTCTCTGGGGTGAATGGAGGAGTGGGGTGGCCTGGACGCTGGGCTTCTGCGTGATGATTGGAGGGTCAGCGAAAGACTGAGTTGCTGTTTGATTGACAGGGAACTATAAAACATCGCTGGAGCTCTCTTCATTCCTCAGTCCCATCCCGGATTTTGCAAGCGAGTCGAAAGGCAAACTGCAACCTAATTATTGATATTTGCTTGGCGAAATTGCTAGATAATTTTCATTGTACATTTCATACACTTATACACACAATTCCTTGCTTCAGTTTAACATAATTCCCATTTCCTTGTTCAAGTTTGATATTGTTTTGTAGGTTGGCCATCACTTTGATTCAGGGAGCCTGAGGTCTGAACTTCAAGTCCTGTATTCAGATCAGAACTTGCAGGGTGGCAGGGGAAAGCTGTGTGACTTTTTTGGTGTTCCTTAAAGTCATGGAGTTGGACAGTGCAATGCCTTGGAGCTACATCTGCAGGTGTAGAAAGGTGCTTCTGCTGTTTAAAGCGGCTCAAGTCCTACACCAATAACACAGTGGGCCAAGGTCGTTTAAGCAGCCTAGCTCTGCTGGCCATAGAGAGGACACTGGTCAAGTCACTTAAAAACAGCTAGTTGGTATGACAGGGTCAAAGAGCATTTCCTTGAAAAGGAACAGAGAGGATAATTTACATATACATACATTAACAGTTTATATGACGTAGGCTGAAAATGGGCTTCCCCTCTTTGAAAGACCAGCAGCCACCACTGGTTCACGTGTTGTATATACTAAATATATAATAACTATTATTCACCTCAGGCTCCCTGAATAGGCTATTCCCCACTTCACTTCTCCTTCTGCGAATAATTGTTAAATAGTAAAAAACCACCATATCAATATTAATAAATAAAACAACAGTAGGCAAAGGCAGTAAATGCATTCCACAAATGGTAAACTGTGAATTACGTAGGTAAAAATAAATATATTGTAAATGTTCCTGTACATTATATCAGTCGCTGAGCGCAGTACATCACTTACGTTGACGAGGCCGAAGTAGTGCTCATTGACGGGAAACTGCTCAGAGCCAATCTCTTTCTCCAGAGCAGAGGCATTGGCGCCCTGCAAAGAAAAAAAAACAAAAAGTGTTTGCATTATACAAGACATAACGCTAACCCTTAATGACAGATGAAGGGATTAATGACGCCCCACACACCATTCTTACACTGGTTCCGTGGCGCACTGCATGTTGTGGGATGACTTTAATGTTCTAACAGAGGATGGTGCTGGGACAGAGACGTGCTCTGGTGATGGACCTGGAGCGGGTCCTTAACTGCGCAGCTGGTAATGTCGTCATTCACCTATCAGCGTCTCACGTCAATCCCGGCTCAGTTGGAGAGCGGCCTGAACCTAGTTATCAGCGTGAATTTACGCCCTGTGGTAACCAGTCCGTCTTCCCACGCAGATGTTGAACCAGGAAGGGTTGAACTGGGATATGTAACACGGTGGGCTAGCTGGCCGTCACCGCTGCAGCAGGTTCACCTCTGATCGGACTGCAGCCAACATATCGGTGCTCCTGCTGTAAGAGCTGTTCACTACCTTTATAACAACCCAAATACCACTCACATCTCAGGGGGAACCGAAACGATAGTCCGACCGAAGGGACGGGGAGCAGGGCTAGGTGGGAGCAGGGCTACGGAGAGCAGGGCTAGGTGGGAGCAGGGCTACGGAGAGCAGGGCTAGGTGGGAGCAGGGGGGGCACGGGTAGCAGGGCTAGGTGGGAGGCTGCTTCTCCTGACACTGCGACCAGAAGAGGATGTTTTCACTAAATCTGCGGTCACACGCGGGATATCGAGCCAGGGCCTTGGGTCACGTCTTAGTAATCACCATCACTAACCCCTCTGACAAATAAGAGAAAATATTAGAGCTTACCATGGTACAAAAAGAGGCGAATTTTGAGACAGTCATTAGGATTTCCATTCGGCCAGCGCCATCTTCCCCCGTGTTGCGGCGCGCGGCTCCTCGTGAGGCGGTGGGCTCGCGACGCGCAGCTGCGCTGTGAGTCCTACTACATCACCCGGGTTACTATAAAGCCAGTAAACTCAACGTCCAGACCGTGAATACTCCCTGTTTAGAGTCGTGCTCACCGAGGAACGGTCACAGCCTTCCCATTTCGGAATTCAACCTTGCGTTAATAAATTATGTTGCTCCGTGTGTCAAAGTTATGTTGAGAGTTGTATCTTCAAGATATATAAACAGATGTACACCATTCCCGGTTTAACTATGAGCAGTCGTTTGACCGCTGAATACCGATAACACGAACTAAACCGTTCAATCTGTCTTGTCGTATGGTTCAACGCAGTTCGCCCTCCCGTCAAAATGTCCACTGGAGTTGTAAACAAATCAGAAAGAAAGTCTAGAAAATCCACTATCAACATCTGATTTAGGACCATCTGATGTTTATAATTTGGACGTTCTTTCTTAAGTAGATATCGGGACGTGCTGATCCTGGGTCAGTTGACTGGTGTCCCGTTTGATCAGGCGGCAGGTCTTTTGCTCAGGCGATATCCTAGGATGCCTGGATGTGACTTAACAAGGCGGAGCTTTGGGTCCTTCCATCTCTCTTTCCGCCGTACCCGCCATCTTGTAAGCGAACGGGGGTAAGATATGCTCCGCTCTAAAACATACTTTTATGCCTACATTTTAGTAGTACGGGGATATAAAACTACGTAAAGATACATTATAATGAATATTACTCAATATTAAGATATTGAGTTATTGAGTAGCAGTTAATGGTAATGGCTGAGAGCAGAGTTGACGCTGTGTGTGAGTGGAGCGGTGGCGTGGCTCCCATGTGGGCTGCAGGACCGCTTCGACGGGCCTCAAGCCACCAGAAACCAGCTGTGCACTGACCGCCTCAGTCTACGCTTATGCACTCGGACGTGTTTTGTTAATTTTATAATACGTGTTTGATTGGAAAAAGAAATTGGTTGATGTACAGCAACCCAGGTCCTTGTTGACCCGGGTAGACCAGGGAACTACTAGCGTCAAGCAGCACCCGGGTTAACCAGGTTCAGCAATTAATCCCTGGTTAAATCACAAATACAAACGTTTAGTATTTTGATGGCTAAGAACCCGGTCCTATTTTATAATACTTGTACTTGATAAATTGTAAACAAAAGTGGTTGATGGCCAGAAAAGTCCTCTCCAGACACTGTAGGTGGTCTCTTAAGGGACCGTCACGTTGGGACGTTAACGTCGTCCTGATGCGTTATAAGCTAAATTGTTGTTTTATTCCCAAGTAGAATTGCTGATGAATGTCAATGTGTGGTTTATTCGACAGTAATCAGGCATCATGACTAACACCAGAGGCAAGAGGAGGGGAACGCGGTATATGTTCAGCAGGCAATTCCGCAAACATGGTAAGTATACCCCGTTGTAGAACTCTGACATGTTTACCTGTCTGTTAAATGTAGGTTACTTTCCAACTAGTGATTGGGTCAGGAATGCGTTTTGTAATATTTAATTGAATTGTGCAGGACCCATTCCTCTATCCACCTACATGCGGATCTACAAGAAGGGAGACATTGTTGATATCAAGGTAAGATCAGACATACTCTTAAACTGGTTCCTGTTGAAGTTAAGTTGTACCATGTGCTTACGTAAGCCTAGTTTATTGACTTGATTACATTTTTTATTAAGGCTTGGTGCATTGGTGCTTTGCAATAAACAAATCCTGATTAATTTCAGTGACATTTCTTAAGGACTATTCTGGAGGTGTTGGATAATCTGACATATCTGCTATCAACATTAATTTGGCATACATTTGGAATTAGTTTGCTGATATAATCGGAGAAATAACTACATTAACGTTAGCATGTAGAACTGTTGTCACAATGCTGTTAATATTTTGTCGAGGTTTCTCATGTAGTTTTTTTTTTATTCCAGGGCACAGGTACCATTCAGAAAGGAATGCCTCATAAGTGCTACCACGGCAAGACTGGAAGAATCTACAATGTAACCCAACATGCCGTCGGCGTCATCGTCAACAAGCAGATCAAGTAAGTAAAACCATAGTAAAGGCAGCCTTTTAACACCTGTAGGTAGAAGTTATGCCTGTATTTTCATCTGCCACGCTGAGATAAAAAGTCCCACCTTCACTTTGCCACAAGGATCAATACATGTCCTCAGTGGTCATTCATGTGGGGCAGAGTACCTTCCTCGAGCAGCCCCACCCATCTACTGTTGGATGTGGGGCTGCAATGAGGAGACAGTGTTATCAGTAACTAATTCATTTTGATATTGTGCTGCTTCCTCTGGTTACGGCTGTATTAAAGGTTTTCTGTGTGTCTCCTCTCAGGGGTAAGATCCTGGCAAAGAAGATCAACGTGCGCATTGAGCATGTGAAGCACTCTAAGAGCAGGGACAGCTTCCTGCAGCGTGTCAAGGCCAACGAGAAGAAGAAGATTGATGCCAAGGAGAAGGGCGCCTGGGTGGAACTCAAACGTCAGGTAGCTAAAGCAAAGATGCATTCAATGAAAACATTTATCATTCATTTTACACCATGAGCTGGATGATTGTATTGGCTGAAGTTAGTTTAACTCAAATTGGGTACAAAATTCAAACCACTATTGAATTTGTTTGTCTTCAGTGATATTCTGTGGTTTTAAAAGCAACTTTTTTTTATTTTCCTGTCTTAAAATGACTGCCCTATTGTAAACTATTTGAACCCATCTTTGTTATGCCTTACTAGACATGTCATGTGTGTGTCCCCTGAGTTAACCTTGATCCCCATCTCCTCAGCCTGCCACTCCCCGTGAGGCTCACTTCGTCAGCACCAAGAACAACCTCCCTGTGCTGCTGGAGCCCATCCCCTATGAGTTCATGGCATAAACTCAGCCCAATAAAGACGTTTCTACTCATGCCGTGTCTCTGGTCTCCTTGGTGTCTTGTGGTCGGACTGTTGCACTGTGACCAACAGCCATCCCTCTGAGGATCATTCTGCATGGATCAACCACTGATGTGAAACACAACTTCACCCACAAACTGAGTGGTGATGGATGTTAAGCAAGCTTAATGCTGTACGCTATACACCGATGCATGGATGTGGATAAGCTTTGCATAAGATCATTTTCTACATCTTTTCATGGCTAACAGTACTGTACATGTACAAAAGGGGGCAGTGTAGGCTTGGAACCAGATGTCCCAGTATAAAGTCAAACAACAATGACTAAACAAGTAATAGTGGGCCTATGATCAAACTGGATTGTAGTCTTCTATCCTATGTGTGCCATCTATGTATAGGCCTACCGAATACATTTTTGTGCTTTTTTTTTTTATGCTGCAGGTGTTATTTTCCATGAGCCGTCAAGAGATATCGTGATGATGGTTACACTGTGGACCACACCATGCCTTTCACACTGTTTAATCAGCGGAGGCTGAATGGGTGACTGGGTATGTGACAAATTGGTTATCTTACCACCACGGTACTATGCCCAATATTTACATCAATTAGGGCAGGTTTGCAGAGATACCAGCAGCAGCTGGGAGAATGAAGTGTTTGAGAGGAACAGGGGAAAATAAGCCCAGAGGATACCTGAGTACTTCCGAGTATACATGGAAGTACATGTGCGATCCTTCACAGGTTGGGTTCTATTTATATATTATATTATACCACCAGGTGGGAGTGTGATGAGCCATTAGAAGCAGTTTAAAAAAATGTGCGCTTCTATCACAGGTGGGCGTGCCCACCTAGATGTATGATGGATAGATGAGCAATTTGCTACAGTCCACTGGGTAGGCTGGTAGACTGATGCTGCTATCCATTTTGCTTCTTGTGCTGGTACGCCGACCTGCTCAACGACGAGAACTTGACTTCACTGCATGGCTCTTCCCACCTTAAAAGTGTTCTGGTAGTCTTTAGTGTGTGACGAGTTGGTGAATAATGTACGCCTGGAGGTGGCAGCAGTAGTAGCAAGCTGCTCGTTGTTAGCAAAACAAAACTTTACATTGTATTGCACGCACAGCAAGACTGTGCAATGCATACATTGGTGACCGGATTAAAGCAGCAATGTAATCAAGTGTGTAAGAGCACTGTCGACATTAAAGCCACCAAGGTGGAACAAAGAGAAAGAAAATGAATATGAATCAACTTTGTTAATAATGGCCATCTGCGTTCGTCAAGCGTCATGGGAATCATTCGCTTCTTGTACTCATCAGAAGCCCCAGTGAGAGCTTGATATTCGCAAGGAAAAGGAGGCGTGCCGTAATGCATCAATGTCGCAAGACAACTGGGAGATTTAACACATTCCGACTGGGATGGTGGGCGTACCATACAAATGGATAGCACCATGATCTTTCTAGTACACATCTAGGCGGACACGACCACCTACTCACACTTGGTGGTATATGTCCCCTTTAAGTACTACTACTGCACATTATGGTAGTTGTTGGTACTATAATAGTTTTTGGATGTTCGTGTGTTGTACAAGACAACCGGCTCATAATTAACCAATAAATAAATAAATATATATACATATGTTTGTATATATACACTTTACAACAGATGCAGGATACGGCCCTTCCTCACAAGGGAAGCAGCTCAGCCTCTAGTCCAAGCGCTGTTCATCTCCTGCCTGGACTACTGCAACTCGCTCCCAGCTGGACTCCCTGTCTCTAAGATTAAACCCCCATGTGACTCCCCTCTTCTGCCACCGCCACTGGCTCCCTGTAGTAGCCCGCATTAGATTCAAGACGATGGTACTGGCATACAAGGCGGTCTATGGAAACACCCCTGGCTACCTCCAAGCATTGGTCAAACCACACACCCCAGCTCGATCCTTCCGCTCAACTACCTCAACTGGACGTCTGGTACCGCCATCACTAAGAGCAACCAAAGGTCGATCACCTAAATCACAACTCTTCTCTATCTTGGGACCACAGTGGTGGAACGAGCTCCGATGTCAGGACCGCAGAGTCGCTCACCAGCTTCCGCAAACGACTCAAAACTCACCTGTTCAGAGTTCACCTAGACTCTACATAGCCATTCAGTCCCCTATTTGTTTGTTGCACTATTGTTTGTTGTACGTCCTGGCACTTAATGAACGCACTTAATGCATGTTGTATTCATTCCTTGTACTTAATTGTGTAGCATGTACTTATTTGGGTTGTGCATGCCTGCTGTGTAGCATGTACTTAATTGTGTAGTATCTGCAGTAGCTAGCTATCACTGCTGTATACGGGGAATGGGGTTAGCCTGGCGATTGTTAGTACTTCACTTGGTTCTATGGACATCTTTACTGTACCAACGGCAATGTGTTGTTTCACTTCTTATGACAAATGTACTTATTTTAAGTCGTTATGGATAAAAGCGTCTGCTAAATGCCCTAAATGTAAATGTAAATATTTGCACAGTTAGCATTGACATTAATTGGCATCAAAGCTACATTCAAATACCTATATATTGTTAAAATGTGTAGACACAGGTTTTATCAGAATAAAAGGAAATTAACTCCATAACAAACTAGCTGAAAAAGAAACTGCAGACTTAAAAGAGCTGTTTTATGACAAGCCTATGTGGGTTAATGTGTTATACATAATGCTCACCGCTGAAGGAAGAACCACATTCCTTCATAGACATACAATATCTGTATCTCAAATGATCTTCATACAGTTGATGTGAATGCTGCTGGTGTGGAATGACTAAAGAGCAGAATGTTTGTTCAGGGCTCTGTTTCATATCTAAACGTCTTGGAAGCACATTTCCCCTTTAGGCCACTGGTTGGCTGTGCCTCTTTCAACATATTAGCGTACATCTACAGAAACAGTAATCCATGTGTGTGGACGTGCACTCCGTTGTTCCCCCATTGAGAATGGGTGTGGGGAGCTGACTCATGGAAGTTACTGATTAAAGGAAGACTTTGGGTAAACATGGCTGCGGATAGGGAGAGCAAGCAGAAAGGGAGGAGAGGGGCGAGGGAGAGGGCCCAGGGAGGAAAACCCACAGAGGAGAGTGAGCTCTTTAATCACACACATTTGACACACACAGATTGAGTCGGTCAGCTTAACCAGCAGGCCCGAGCAGCCATATCGACCTGTGCCGTTACATATTAACCCAACACGCACGCACACACAACCGCAGATCATTTGATTCAGAAAAACAGACACTTTCAAACCTGTGAAGCAAGAAGAGCCATTTGGAAACAGATTGCAGTAAAGGTGTGTGTGTGTGTGTGTGTGTGTGGGTGTGTATATGTGTCTTTGTGTGTGTGTCTCTGTCTGTGTATGTGTGTGGCTTTGTGTAGGTGTGTGTGTGTGTGAGGGGGGGATATTCCCGTCCATCCATCACATTGTTTATAACAACTAAAAATCGTTTAGTTATTTAGTGACCCAATGGAAAGAAAATACGCAAGAAAATATTCCTAATTTGGATCTATAGCTTTGTATGAAGCTGAAGACAGGAGGGCCACAGACACTGGAACCACAACCTGACCGACCCAGGAGACAGAGCGCTCTGCTCCAGTCTGCTGATCTCCACCATGAGCCCCCACAGCCTCCATCGCCCTGCGCTGACCTGTGTGGCGGTGCAGGAGGGTAGGGTCAGGCTGATAAATCTGCCTGCCGGCAGGGGCCTGGTCCCCTGGTGCGTGGGAGGGCCCCCCAGGTAACACACTAGATGCCTGATAGGCCTCATTCAGTCTTAGGTCTCAGCTCAGGGCGGTGGAGGTGGAGGTCGACGCTGTGTTTAAACAGGTCGATGCAGTGATTGGCTGCTCGTGCCCAAGCCACCAATAAAAGCACTGTGGCGTTTGGGCCTTTATTTTAGGAGACATTGAAGCAGACACAAACACCAATTTTTTTTTTTAAATGGGTAGAAGAATGAGATGAAGGAATGTTTCATGAATCACCCCATGATCCCCCTTAAAGCTCCATGTACCTTCTACCCGCACAGCAGAGGCTAACAAGCCCTTTACACTGGAGGGGGAAACGTCTGACAGCAATAAATCAGGTCTATCAGAAGACAATAGTGGAGCTTGATAAGATTACGATTGCAGCTGTAAAGTCCATGTGTGTGTGATTAACGGAGACAGACTGTCGCCTCTGTGTTATGCACACTTGTATGACTCACACAAACACACACACAAACATGTATATATGCACATGCACACACACACTCACACTCACATGTCTACACAAAATACAGGCACGTGATCGCGCGCACACACACACACACACACACACACACACACACACACACACACAAACACAGGAACTTAAAGTCACACACACACACACACATACAGAACAAATGTAAGCATTGTGCACAAACACGAACACACATACACACGATAGCTCAGTAGATAGGAAAGGAAGGTTTCTGAGTATTCCGATATTTGTTGTTGAAACCCTGCCACAAAATGAATTAGCATTTGTCTTGTGTTAGTCCAACACGAGAGGCACCCCTTTAGTTGCTCAGGTGGTTTCTTCCAATACCTTAAATCATGTGCAGCTGAGTCAGTGGGTGTAGGTCAGTGAAAGATCTGCTCTGGTTCATATTGTACCCACACTTCATCTAACAACTAGAGTTAAGAATGGGGGAAAGGATACAAATAAAAAAAAACTTTACTTGCTCATTTCCTGACTGCAGTGCATCTTTCAGTAAGTCATGGAAGTTAGAGGCTCATAATTGCAAACACACAGGATTGGTAAGTAGTTGAGTGTTGCCTGTAGAAGCTTCACTCACCATAACCCTTGACAACATGAGGGTGAAGTTTGATCCATTCAAAATGGATGCAAAGGGAGCCTGATTCCTACCAAATATTCATCATTTCCTCTCCATTTTGTGAATCCCTCCTTTCTCCCAGAAACCATTTCCATGTGATGATTGTAACAAGAACTTCTGCACACGCTACCAACTGACCAGACACCAGCTCAACCACAGTGGGGACAGACCCCACAAGTTAACATCTGCCACCATCACCCATCATCTCAAAACTCCAGTGTGTAGTCTCTGGTTTGTAATGTACTTTTTGATGAATGTTTTGTTGTTTCCTCCAGGTGCCAGGCTGATGGCTGTGGTGAGGCATTTGTCAGCCATTCCAGTATGAAAAACCACATGGATAAAAGCCACCATACCAAGGGAAAAGCCTACAAGGTACTGGTAACTGTGTTTGGTGTCTGTAAATATGTAGCCTACCTTTTTAATGTATTATCAAAACTCCTCCCTCTTGTTGAAGGTGAGTTCATGGAATGTTTGTTGGCTTATTAATTATGGTTGAGCGTTGCTGTCCTCAGTGTATCTATCAGGGCTGTGGAAAGGACTTCAGCAAGAGACATCAACTGAAGGCACATGTGTATGAGCACACCCAGGTCCTGCCCTTCCAGTGAGTACCAACCGGATGTTACTACTGCTGTCGCTGTTTGGCATCTCTCACTATGTTCTGTGTGCTGTGATACAGTTGTACCGTCACTGGATGCACAAGGGAGTTCCCTTCTCGTGGGGCACTTGAACATCACAAGAAGGTCCATCAAGGTGTGTTGGCTTTTTAAGCTTTCTATTTTCCTTGTATTTGCCCTGCTTGAGAACTAGACTTCCAATTGGTAGTTATTCTAGCATTTAGGGTGTTTGACTCTCAGCTGGCAGGTCCTTGGCTCAATTCCATCTTCTGCAGTCTACCAGTTGGGTTTCCTTAGGTTACCTGGAGGCCTCATTCCTACCAGCTCCTTATGACCTGGCGAACCGGAGTGAATGGTGAATGTGTGTTCTCTGGGTCTAGGTTATCCCTGTGAGGCGGACGGCTGTCCCTTCCAGGGGAAGACCTGGTCCGCGTACCAGACCCACAAGAAGGAGCACCGAGGTAGACTTCTTAACTCTACTCCTGAAGGGATCCCATCCCTTTCATGGCTCCGTCTCCATTTGGCCATTCTCATTTGTTTCTTCAGTCAAGTTGCCGTGCGACAAATGCAAGAAGCAATTCAACACCGGTCGCTTCCTGCATCTGCACAAGCTCCACGTCCACCAGGGAGTGAAGAAGCAGCTGGCCTGTCCCCACAAGTGTGGCAAGAGCTTCACACAGCAGTTCCACATGGAGAGCCACGTTCTGTTGGAGCACAAGGGCATACGGGCCTTCGGCTGTGCCTCTCCTGGCTGTGGGAAGCGCTTCGCCATGAAGGTACGGACCTCCTCCAGCGGGTGGAAGCACGGACCTCTTCCAGCGGGTGGAGTCTCTTTCTGTTGGCTTGGAGGACCAACCCAAGTATTTTAAAGTACTGACTTATGAGGATGCCATAATGTATTTTTTTCACAGAACTCTTACAAATGAAGAATGATATATTTCTTGCTTGTGAAATATACAATGTGTTGTGTTCCAACCCTTGCATTTAGTTAAAGATGGAGGGATTCATGTACAGATGTTGTTTATATTCTAGGAGAGTCTTTGGCGACATGGAGTGGTGCACGACCCGAAAAGGAAGACGGTAACATGGTTTCCCCGCAAGTTTTATCAACGAAAGAGAGCTTTGTTTTTAAACTTTTTTTTTTCGCAGAACCGGCCCAAGACCCCTAAGCCTGGTGGCGGCGGGCCCCCGCTGAAGGCTAAACCCACCCTGGCAGACGGCTGCATGTTGGCAGCCAAGCTGGAGCGCACCAAGTTGGCCTGACTCCTGAGGCGACCAGGATCAAGAAGTCTTTACTACGAATGGACCTTGTCTTGCTAGCATGCGTCATACCTTTTTGTTTAAAGTGATTATTTATTCTTTCCTGATTATAGAGTAAAGCTTCCCATCATCAGCATGCCTGAGTCATCTTCTTCCACAAGTTGGCTGCTCATGAGTTCTGCACACTTGACTGAGAAGCGTTTCAAATGGCCTAGCTGTTTCACACAGATGGCAGGCACTGTTCCTTCACAGGAGAGCTTTATTAATCAAACAGAATACACATTCACACATGTAGAAAACTCCAGCGGGAGGACGGCCGGTCACCATGGTGATGAGGCCTCAGGGCCCCAGGGTGTGGCAGGTATCTAGTAAGGCCTGGGGCGTAGTCAGCTGGACAGCACTGGTATTGCAGATAAAAATGTTTATAAAGTGACACTTGGCCTTCTCGCCGTTGCAGAGGGTCATTCGGGGGAGGGGGGGCTCTAATACTAGGCTTGTAGTTCTACTTAAATGTTGCCTCCGTAAGGGTTCTACTGCAGCCCATGGACAATGGACAGCCTGCTGCCAGGTCAGCTGACAGTCGCAGGCTCCCTCTGTGTTGATGGGAGTGAAGATAACATGACCGTGTGAGGGGTGCGCCACAGGGTGATGTGGCCTGCTCTGACACAGAACCCCTCACTAGGGGTTACATCTACAGCAGTTCTGAATGGTTTGGTCCTTGTGTACACACCCCGGTGTGGACTCGTGTGGCTAATAGGGAACCTCTCCTCAGTGGAGTGGAGGATCAGCAGGCCGGGCCAGGAGCCCACGGTGAGGGCTAGGCTAGGAACTCACTGTAAGGGCCAGGACTCCACAGTGAGGGCCAGGCTCCCGTACCAGGACCCCACAGTGAGGGCCAGGCTGCAGGGCTAGGCCAGGCTCCCGGGCCAGGACACCACGGTGAGAGCCACCCGGCTCCGCTGCTCCTTCAGCATGGGCACCAGGGCGGAGTGGCTCATGCCCGCTGTCGACAGTCCGTTCACCGCCACGATCATGTCGCCACACCTAGGACGCCAAGCACAGAGGATCACCACAGAGCGGCATTCTGCTGTTCGTTACTCAACGCGCCCTCGAATATCGCTTAGTGTTCAATAATACTAGCAGTCTAACCTAAAATTCCATTAAATGTTTTCAGAGGAAAGTCTATATACATTATTAGTTTTCATTGTTTACCCTTTCTGGAACATTCTAGAAGATTTACCGAGCCAATGAAGCGGGCAAAGGCTGACCCGGCTCCCCCGCCACCAGTGCTTGGGGTTATCAGCTTTGCTGGTGTGTGTGTGTATGCTGGGGCGGGGTGGGGTCATGGGAGTGAAGACTGATGACTCACTTAAGGCGTCCATCGTAGTATGCAGGTGTTCCCAGGACAATGGTCTTGATAAAGAAGGCCTGGTTGCCGTGGGTTTCCTCGTACCCTCCCACGATGCTGAAGCCCCAGCTGCCTGGGTGGCTGCGACGCAGCACTATCTCGTGGCTACTGTGGAGGTAACTTGGGACAGAGCAGGAAGCAGCATCAGCACGCGGCATGTCCACAAGGGGGGCATGGGAAACAGGGGGAGATAAAGAAGGAATGTGGAGATAGAGAAGGTAAACACTACTGGGAATAAAGATGGAGGAAACAACCCTAACTTTTGTTGTTGAGCTCTTGTGGTTCTAGGGGGCACTGTAGTTTAGACTATTGGAGCGTTTCCCCGTTTTGTGCAAAGATGCGGCACGGTTCACGTTTCCACCACCAAAAGTGGGCGGGGTCTGGACTGAGCCGTGATGAGCCGCTCACCTGGGCAGCCCCAGCCACATGACCCAGGAGGGGGACCAGTTGGCGTCGTAGTCGCTGTCGTGGCTGTGGGCCAGCAGCTGGTCCTGCTGGCCCCGTTCCTCCAGCAGGGATACCTCCAGGGCCCTGAGCTGGACAGCAGGTGTGGCCGCGCTGGCCTTGAGGGTGCCCACCGCCTCGCTGTGGCTCAGGTAGGTCAGGTCCTGGCCGTTGATGCTCAGCAGGATGTCGCCTGTGAGATCGGGGCGGGGCGGGCGGGGCGGGAGTGACGGGATAAAGGGATTAGAAGCAAGGTGGCTGTCTGGTGGGAAGGATGTGCTGGAATCTCAAACGGGTTCACCGTCTACCTGTTGGCCTAAACCCCCCCAGTAGGCCTAAACCCCCCCAGTAGGCCTAAACCCCACCAGTAGGCCTAAACCCCACCAGTAGACCTAAGCCCCAGCTGTAGGCCTAAACCCCACCAGTAGGCCTAAACCCCAGCTGTAGGCCTAAGCCCCACCAGTAGGCCTAAACCCCAGCTGTAGGCCTAAACCCCACCAGTAGGCCTAAAACCCAGCTGTAGGTCTAAGCCCCAGCTGTAGGCCTAAACCCCACCAGTAGGCCTAAGCCCCACCAGTAGGCCTAAACCCCAGCTGTAGGCGTAAGCCCCACCAGTAGGCCTAGACCCCAGCTGTAGGCCTAAGCCCCACCAGTAGGACTAAGCCCCACCAGTAGGCCTAAACCCCAGCTGTAGGCCTAAGCCCCACCAGTAGGCCTAAACCCCAGCTGTAGGCCTAAGCCATACCTGCATTAATGACGTGACCCAATGACACTCACTTAACTAAACAGTAGAAAATTGTGCAATCATGCTGCTACTTTGTATGTCAGGAAGTTTCCCACGAGGAGTGTCGCTCCAGGGAATGAAGAAGACTCTAGCTGTGTCGTTGTAGTTCCCAGTACAAGGGGCCCATTAACTCAACTCAAGCTCCAGCGTTAACTCGCCTCGTTTGATTCGTCCGTCCCTGGACAAGCAGCCGTGTGGTTGGACACTGGTCACGAAGATTGGCAGCTCGCCACTCTTGCTGCCCCGCCCCCCGGCGACGGTCATGCCGAGGGACTCCTGGGGCTCCTTCTTCACAGTGATATGTTTCTCCTTACAGCTTACACACTGGGAGAGGTCCTGGAGAACAAGGGCCAAATAACACTGGTTTCAAAATAAAAGTATTTTTCACGTTTTCAATGATTGATGTTCTGCACATCGGGTGCAGGGACTTTTAATGAGATGTGAGAATCGGCAGTACATCAGCCCAACAATACTAAACATTGGCATCTGCTTTTAAACAATGAAGCAAAAAAGATTACCTATCAGCTCAGCTCATTGAATACAACATGGTAATTTTGCTCTTACACAACAACCACATATGTGAAGTATTAACAATTGTAAAAGCAACAATGACCTGATAAGGCTTTGTGCTTGTCCCTAAGACTCAGCTCCTGCTCACTTTGTTTACACTTTGTGATGTATGCTGGGAATTGTGATCAACGATCTGATTGGCTAACTGGGGATGACCCTGAGTTAACTGACAAGTGACAGATCAGATCACTTCCTGAAGCTGTAGTTACACAACGCCTCAGCATGGAAGCCACAGATACAAGAATACACATTCAAGAAACCTGCGAGCAATGTTCCCAGATTGGGCCAGATTTTCCACCTAATCTGGCAACACTGTCTGGGAGTCTTTCCACACACATACACACACACACACACACACACACACACACACACACACACACACACACACACACACACACACACAC
>JAOPUD010000112.1:1256353-1271206 GCA_027122715.1 Trisopterus minutus
ACACACACACACACACACACACACACACACACACACACACACACACACACACACACACACACACACACACAGTTGTGGTTTGTGCACCAGATAGATGAAGGAAATGTGTGTATGTGTGTCAAACAACTACAAGTCAACAGCCAAAACTCGCTTTTTCAAAACAGATGTTCAAAATATACACATATTGTATAAAACAGAAAAATAAGTCACGATTCATATTTTCGTTGTAGGCCTAATGTTAAAAAGGATACATATTTTTTTTTTATGTAGGCCTAATGGAAATGAACAAATGCATGCGACACGTTTTATGTTGCACTTGCAGTAGGCTACAATGATGACTTTAGCGTTTAGCGTAGGTCTTTTGTATTCATAATAGGCCTGTGCATTAGGCATATTCTTATATTAGTTCGAGGTAGACATGACTGACATGACTGACTTGTTTCAGGGTGATGAAACCAATATCCACGTTTACTTTGCAGTAGGCCTACTTAACAACAACGGTTTTATTAAAAAGGATTGTTTCCCTTTTCCATAAAAGCCTAGATAATCTGTTTGGCAATCAACCCGAATCGACTCATCCTATTTTTTTTAAAGCTGAGCAAAAGGTGTCATTAGAAAACCGCTAAATAAGTTGTAGGTCGACTAATAGGCCTACTCCAAAAAATGTATACGCTTTTGCTGATTACTTAATTGTAATATCTCCCACATGTTGATTCTCAAAAACAATGATTAGACTTATTGAAGCTATTTTATGACGTTTTAATGAAAATGTTTTAATAATTAAAATAACTAGGCCTACGGTTAAAAACGATGTTACAATATAACGGTGTATGAAATTTCGCTAACCAAGAAAATAAATACCGACTAAATAATTAAATAATTCATGTTTGCATGATAAATAAACATGATGGTATAACAAACTTCGTAATAACCAATATCACGTTATGTTACCGGTGGTGGAGAATATGAATTTTTTTTATATTCATCTCGATAAGAAAAACTCAAAATGCCCTGACTTACCCACGACCAGTTCCAAGTATCCCAGCATGGCCCATTCACTTTAACAGAGCAGTGACTGGCTGACTTCTGAGCTGTGGTCGCACTGAAGGCCTTTTAAACAGCAGAAGTGGTTTGCATGATGACGCTGCCAGCCTCCCTGCTACGGTTGGCTCGTACTCTATCTGAAACACCTTGCAAATATGAAAGGGGAACTGGATGAAAACACAACGACTCAAATGTTTGCTATTAATGTTTAACAATATGTGAATAATGCTGATGGATAGAGAATGTGTATCAACCCATACACCATTGTATGTTAGGCATACACCTGTTTAAAGCAAGTGTTAAGCCGTTGACATCTCCTGCTTTATCAATATACCCATTTGTTTTTACTTTTCGAAAGACCCGCCCTTTAAGTTGTACCTTTTAAACCTATTGACTCAAGATGATTGTATCTCGCCAACAAACCATCTCTGGCTTGGGACAGCAGAGCACCACATGCACCCGAGTTCAAACTATGCACCGCAGTCCGCCGGCGTCCACCATGCGGGACCTGGTCCTGTCACAGCGGGACCTGGTCCTGTCACAATGGGACCATGTCTGAAGACCGGAGGTCCCATGTTTGAGGTCTCATGTTTGAAGACTGGTGTTCTTGGTCCCATTCCCATGTCTGAAGATTGGGGGTCCCGACGTGAGAGCCAGCAGCCCCGCAGCGCGCAGCCCTCCGACGGCCCACAATGCACCGCGAGGCTAGCGTGTTCCCCCAGTGTGCGGAGCAGAAAACAACAGCGTTAGCGCGCCTCCACTACAGGCTAGCGGCACGGCGACGAGCTACCCGGACCGCGACGACGACCAGGTCTCAACACGGGACACGCGTTTGTCTCAAACGACCTAGTATTAGTCAAATGGTGCGAGTGTTTTAAGCGTTGCGAACATTATCAAACCACCGAGGACATTTAAAAGAGTATATTTCGGCTGGATTCGTGTTCGCAGGCTAGCTAGCTCGCTAGCTACCCGCGTCTCTATGTTCGAGTCTGTTCCGACCGCGGCGGTGGCGGCAGCGGCGGTGCCATGAACAGTGGACTCCCCGCTTCAGCTGCTCCGCTCGGAGGTGTCGCACTGCCCAACGTCAAGGTGAAGTTCTGCCGATATTACGCTAAAGACAAGACGTGCTTTTATGGGGACGAGTGTCAATTTTTACACGAAGAGCCATCCATGGCAAGCATGTCACTACACGGTGGCGGCGGCAGCCCCGTCCCGTTATCTATGGCCGGTGGTGGAGCCGTGACGGCGGCGGGGTTTTCCCTCGCTGGTCCAGCGGCGGCCTGCCCAGGTGGCGCTGGAACCAATGTCTCAAAAAAGAGCGAACCCATGGGGCCTACAGGCACGCCTCTGGACGGACAGTTATTGACCAGTGAGTATGGTTGGATAGGTCTAAAAGACCAAAGGACGGTAGCATTGTGACCGAACTTGTCGGCCTCCCCTGGCTTTGTTAAAATCGAGTCCGGGGATTCACTTGGGCCCTTGACCTGCACAGAAACGTGGGGCTTTCTTCACTCGTCCCTGCGTGTTTGAAGTAGCCAACACATGCTCAGTGGCCAGTGGTCTTTTTCTAGTTTGGCACTTAACAGTCCTGTTTTGGTACAATTTCCCAAATGAGCATTGGGGAAATTAACGTATTTCACAAAGCATCATGCAGGAGGCCCGTTGTTTGTATGACAGCTGTGAGCTAGCTTCCAACGCTAACTAGTTGTTTTGTCCAGATATTATTGATTGCACTTGTAGTTTAATCAAACGTGTCTCTGTTGGCACCGGTTACAGTTAAATGCAATTACCGTAAGGATACAAGGTGAACTCCTTTTCTAAAAGAGAAGTTAACTAGTTTGAAGCGAGCGGGAGCGTTGTTTTTGTCTTGTGTGGACCAGGTTTCCTCAAGTAAACAAGCAAGCACGTTGCTAGTACCTTTTGAAAGGCTTCCATATACTTTCCATTCTACCTTCAGTTATCATTAGTATGTGGACCCATGCCATGCAACTTTAGATTATTCTCATTAGCAGTTCATATTTTTATTGTTGTCTCATTAATGGGAATCGAGTAAGCTAGTACGATATAATACTATATTAAAGTTATACTTTTCTTATCTCCAGTCCCAGGGATGGAGGGCGGAACCCTGACTGATGCTAATCTGACCAACTCTTACTTCAGCAGCAGCTTTATTGGCGTCAATGGGTTTGGAAGCCCGGCAGAATCAAAGTACTCAATGATGCAGGTATACATTAAAGAGTATCAATGTATTTATTACTGTGTTCATGTTATGACTTAAAGCCTCTTGTAGCAACCGGCGGCAGCAGCCTCAGTTACATAGTACTGTCAACTGTCATGATGGGCTGATATTACTATTTACTACTATGACGATATTGAGCAGTCACTTTTATCCACAGTGAATTCAGATGCAGTCTTTAAGCAGCACATACTGGTTATACTCACTGGGAATGTTCTGCCCATACTGTTGGCGCATTCTTTTGTTAAGATATAATGTGATTACGTTTAGGTATCCTATAGAATCCAGTATGATGTAAAAGGAAATACAAGTTTAAGGTCTTCCATTTTTCAAATGCACAACAGAAAAGAGGCAGTAGCCTGATTTCCTATACTTGTTGTTTACATTTCAATTATCACACTCCAAGCTCTCAACAATGCAGGAGATTAAGATAAACTGGTCAAATTTCAAAGTATAAAATATTATAAATTCTATATATTTTGATTTAGGTAAGTTCTGGTTAAGTTCAGATCCAAGAAAAGGTAGACGATCACCATGCTTGATCGGCTACAGGTACACACTACACACACAGTAGTTTGTGTGTGTATAAAGACATCCGAGTTGAATACGGGTTCAGCGTTCTCAACATCTGGCTGTCTGGCTGGTTCCGGTTTCAGAGAATGACCAGCAGCAGCAGCTCCCCCAGTCTCCTCAACGATGGTGCCAAGAACTTCAGCCACAGTGCTCAAGGTACCAAACAACCCATGGGAAGGGTGGTAGCAGCTCATCTCTGGTCCCTAGGTCACCAGCTCTAACACATCTCTAGTCCCTGGGTCACCCAATGTAGTGCTGAGCGGTAGCAGCTCATCTCTGGTCCCTAGGTCACCAGCCATAACACATCTCTAGTCGCTGGGTCACCCGATGTAGTGCTGAGAGGTAGCAGCTCATCTCTGGTCCCTAGGCCACCAGGTCTAACACATTTCTGGACCTGAGAGCACCAAATGTAGTGCTGAGGGGCTGCAGCACATCTCTGGTCCATAGGTCCCCAGAAGTAGTGCTGAGGGGCAGCAGTACATCTCTGGTCCCTAGGTCACCAGATGTAGTGCTGAGGGGTAACCGCTCATCCCTGGTCCCTAGGTCACAAGATGAAGTGCTAAGGGGTAGCAGCTCCTCTCTGGTCCCTAGTTCATCAGATCTAACACATCTCTGGTCCCAAGGTCACAAGATCTAACTCATCTCTGGTCCCCAGATGTAGTGCTGAGGGGCAGCAGCACATCTCTGGTCCCCAGCATAGCTTAGGTTCTCCTGCATCATGTTGGGTCTTCTGTTTGTTGCAGATCCGGTGGCCTCCCCAGCATCCTCCCTCTTCAGTGATTTTGGTGCTCTTAGCATATCGCAACGGAGGAAGGTACGACTGAAACAAGCAACAACTAGGACAAAATCGACTTGGCTGTGAGATGATTGGTGTTAAACGTATTATTTGTCATGATGATCTGTGTCTCCCTCATTCGATTCCACTGGCGTAATAGTCGTGTGTCACTGTGTTGCCAGGCTCCCAACCCTACAGCGAGTGAGTTCATTCCTAAAGGAGCGCCACGTATGGCCGCCATGGCCAGCGCCCCCGCCTTCCCCTCCCCGCTCTTCCCCCACCCTGGGCTGGGCGGCTCCACGGCGGCGGCCCTGGCTCCAGGTGAGGCTCTTGTGCATAAAAGCTGAACTGCACACATAGCAAGTTACATTGTTCTGTTCCACACCACACCAGGGTGACACAAACTGTTTGTCCACGTTAGGGATGTCTCTCTCAGCCGGCTCCTCCCCCCTCCATTCCCCGAAGATCACGCCCCATACCTCGCCCGCCCCCCGCCGGCGGAGCCACACCCCCAATCCTGCCAACTACATGGGGCCGACGGCCGCAGCTGACCAGGGCCCTCACATCATCCAGAAGGAGACGGTGGGAGGCACCACCTACTTCTACACGGACAACACCCCTGCCCCCATCAGTGGGATGGTACGACCTGCCAGAATGGCCAACTTTGTACCTAATACTATAGTGTTTATGGAATAGTTGTAAACCAACTTGAATAAATATTTTTAGCAATATTTTGTTATTATGGTTTGTGAAGTTGTGAGACAAATGGACAGTTATCTGTTAGAATTAAGTTTGACAAGAATAACAATGTGGGTCATTTTCTTATTGTTTGCAGTAGTTAATTTCCACCACAACATTTATAACACCTAATTATGTGTGCCTTTTGTATCAATATTTTTGTGATGCCATCACTTCATAGTGTTTCATTGCTGCCACCATTTTAGCATGGTCTGGACAACTGGAGTGTGAAACTTGATTGAATGGTCTGGTCTACTGCAGGTGTTTCCTAGTTACCACATCTACCCCCCTACTGCGCCCCACGTAGCCTACATGCAGCCCAAGGCCAACGCGCCCTCCTTCTTCATGGCGGATGAGCTCAGACAGGTACACCCCAACCTACCCCTACAGATAGCGGGGGAGCAGTAGCTAGAGCGGGTTGACTGGTAACCAGAAGGTTGCTAGTTCAATCCCCGGCTCCTCCAAGCTGAGGTGTCCCTGAGCGAGACACCTCACCCTCACTGCTTATGACGAGTTGGCTGTCGCCCTGTGTGGTTGACTCCACAGTCGGTCTGTGAATGAATGGTATGTCGATTTGGATAAACGCATTGAGATGCGGTGGGAAGTTGTTATTTTGAAACTTTTAGTTAGGAATACGTTTGTGGTTAATAGTTGATGATGGTCACAAGTAACCTGTTGACTTGCTTACATACACTGTGTGACAAGAGGAACATATTTGGTATTGTCTTCTCCTCCAGGAGCTGATAAACAGGCATCTCATTACCATGGCCCAGATCGACCAATCAGAGAACCCAGGTAAGACCCTCTTGGGATGGTTTGGTTACTGATGATGTAAAGTTTCTGTAAGCCATGCAAGCTTTATTAAAAACTATAATACAAATAATAAAAGAATGCAGTGGAAATGTTGCTTAACATTAAAGCTGTGTAGGCAGAGGGACCAATGTAAGATATTTTGAAAGAATCCAACCGACTTAACCATTCCTGCCAGCCCTCGCTATAAAGACACATGGCTAGCTCGTTAGCTTTAGCTACAGGTCTGCTACCCTTGTGGAAGACTCGGGTCAAGTGCAACAGTGGCATGTGCCAGCTGGCAGGTACAGACAGAAAGGCCATCGTTTCATTTAATTTGGTGTCAGCCCCAGGATTAGATACCTTTTCTCAAATTACATTTTATTGGGCAGTGCTTGTGATTTATTCGTGATGTTAACAGATTTCCCAAAAATATGACTGTATGTGATAGCTGTGTGTTTTATGCCTGTGCGTCTTGAAGGTGTTCCCTCTGAGGTGGACAGCTACCACAGCCTGTTTCCTCTGGAGCCCGTTCCCCCGCCCAACCGTATGCAGAAGACCAGCAACTTCAGCTACATCACGTCGTGTTACAAGGCCGTCAACAGCAAGGACGACCTGCCTTACTGCCTGAGGAGGATACACGGTGAGAGACGGAGAAACCATGTGGCCGGGTCAGCACAGGAAGGCCTTATGGGGTTATCCCACTGAAACAGACGAACAAGGTCAAAGTGGACTGACACAATGACAGTTGGTTCTGTTTCTTAGTCCTTGCCATCCTAGAAGGTGTGTGGGCTGGGCTCTTGCGTCCCTTCTCAAAGTTTGTTCTTGATGAACTGTGTTTTGGGCTGCGTTCTAAGGTGGGGGGTGTCTTCCCAATTGTTATGACCATCTTAGTGATCATAAAAAAAAAAAAGAAGATAATAATAGGCTAGTACCGTTGTGTATCATTGTCCCAGTGCGCTATGTTGCATATGGGAGGCGCCACACACTGTGGCCTTCTACTGTAAGCATATTACAGTATCTTCACCCCTTCAAGGACCTGGCCCGCAACTTAAACCGCTGCCCAACCCACACAAGGGGGAGGGCGCTTTAAAATGCTTAGAGGTCAAACTCCACAGGAATACTTGGACGGGAGGCTGACGTTGGGTCATGTGTGTGTTGTAGGTTTCCGTCTGGTGAACACCAAGTGCATGATGCTGGTGGACATGTGGAAAAAGATCCAGCACTCCAACGCTGTCACACTGAGGGAGGTCTTCACCACCAAGGCCTTTGGTGACCACTGTGAGTTTGTGTGTGTGTAGGGGGTCGTTTGTGTGTGCATCTTTGTTTATCTGATTTAGTTTTCGCCACTTTATCCTTTGCAGTGGGGTTTGCGTCAATGTGTCCATAGCGAGTGCTTTGACGCGGTATGTGTCCCCTTAAAGGTTTTTAAGGTCCTTGTGTGCACTATCTTTCTGTTTCCCACTGCCCTCACTCTCTGCGTACAGTGGCCAGCTTGCTCATTTGCGCTGCATGACTGTTTGCAGCACAGACCTCTCGCCTGGGCAGGTTGTTTTTTTTATTGGCTGCGTCTCAACTGGCTATGGAGCTTTTGAGTGACAGCTCAGTGCCACAAAGGGGTTCCGTGCAGCAAGCACGAGTGGCCCTATGCCTCCAACTTCCCACTAGCTCATTTTACTAGACTCACACCAGATCAGGGAGTGAACCTAGGCCTCATTTATGTGGTAGGTGGTGTTAGGGTGACATGACCACCACAACCCAAACTCATGCCTGCTGCACTGCACAACGTGGTGGACACCACAGTGAGGGCAGCACTCTGATCGCTGAGGAAGAAGGCTTAACTTCTTTACACTCTTAAGTTAATATTTATTGGTATTGATACCTTTATCGATCCGAGTCTTTATCGATACCTCTATCAATACTTTTCTATTAATTGGTGGAAAGACGATGGGACAATTATGTTTTTGACAGAACTGGTATTGCTTTTATTGCAAGTGAGCATAACAAAAACGTTTCTTGCCTTCAATAAACATGGCTAATGTAATAGGTCACTTCGAAATGACAAAACTAAAAATCTAAAGAATATATCAGCAGCACCAAATGAAAAATAAAATGTCATAACATTTCTAGCCTTCAATAAACATGGCTAATGTAATGGGCCAATAGGCCAATACAATTATTTATTTCCTAAATATTTTCCTAATCACTAAAAACATGAAAAGTGAAAAATAAAATGTCATAATGTATATAAATTGAAAAAATGTATATGCTGTGTCACTGACACAGCATCTTTTTTTAATTTATATACATTTTTCATTTGTGCTGCTGATATATTCTTTCGATTGTTAGTTTTATGTCATTTCGAAGTGTCCTATTACATTAGCCATGTTTATTGAAGGCTAGAAACGTTTTTGTTTTGCTCACTTGTTAAGCAATAAAAGTAATACCAGTTCTGTTAAAAACATATTGTCCCGTCATCTTTCCACCAATTAATAGAAAAGTATCAATAGTGGTATCAATAAAGACTCGGATCGATAAAGGTATCGATATCAATAAATATTAACAATCCCCATCCCTAACTATCACTCCCCAAGCTGCTTCACTTACCGTAGGATCCATTTTGCTGATAACCTCTTGCAACATTTCAATGTTCTTGTCATCAAAGCACTTCTGCATTTCCTGTAAAAACCAAAAAAAAAAAAAAAAAGAACACACCAAATTTCGTCAGAATAGTTCAAATACGGAACCAAACAAAGGCAGTGCGACAACACGAGAACCTACCTCCGGCAGTGACTCGTACACCTCCACCGGATCCAAGCCCCCGGGGCCGATGCGCTTCTGCCGCTCCTCCTCCTCGTACTCCTTCATGGCCTTCTCGATGCGGATCTTGGCCCGGCCACGGACCCGGCCCTTGAAGGACTCCAGCTCGTCGTTGAAGGCATCCTGGTACTGCTGGTCGGCGGTCTGGGGGTGGGATACAACCCATGGTTGGTTAAACACACGCCAGTGGGACAAGGCCCCCCCGTGTCCAGACCAATAAGGTTTTATGCATGTTGCAACCAGTATTTGGGCCGAGTTCCGTTTCTCTTGCAACACTTGCTTTGAGGGCCCTTAGCTGCAAGCCAGCTACCGAACTGGCTAGCGTTCAAGTGTTGACTTTAAGGGAAGAACAGCACTCCCCCCCGTGCTCCCTTAAGTATTGGGACACCCTACCCCCTAATCCCCTAAAATCTAGGGTTAGGGCTCAAATCGAGGGGAAGGGGGGAGAATTGGGACAGGGCCCTAGTGTCATCGTATCCCCTCTCAGAATACACACAACTGTAGAACATTCCATCTAACACCTCGAGATATAAACCATATCTTGTTAATCTAGAGGATATTGTTTATATCTAGAGGTTATCTAGAAGATATAAACAATATCTTGTTTATTTATTATTATTTAATGAGGTGTTTGGTGGTTAGCTGCAACAACTTTCAAGTGAAACATGGAAATTAATTGATTTTACTTACTTAATGTTCCCTTGAAATGCTTCCCTATGGCTATTATGGCAACCATTGCACCCCTAACCACCTCTAGAAAGAGGGATCCCCCACTCTGCGCTCCTTCAAGGTTTCTTCCTTAATAATAAAAAATTAACAGTTCTCTTTGCCCTTTGGGGTGCTAAGGTTGGGGGGGGCTTTACAGGCCATACAATATGTCCTGTAAAGCCATTTAAGACTGTGATGAAGGACACAGTGAGGGTACGAGGGTGAGGGTACCCGGCCACATGCTGTGTTAGCAACCAAAGCAAACTTACCTTGATCTTGGCGAAGAACTGGCGAAAGCAGCCACGCGGGTCCACCTTGAGGCTCTTGGCCAGCTCCAGAATGAACTGCATGACGATGGTCTGGTGAGCCACCTGCTCCATCAGTGCATGTTTCTTTGAGGGAAACACACGTGGTCAGCGGTCACACACAATTTAGCACACCACAACATTAGTGAAGAAATGTAATGGGGACATATTATAGCAGCAGGTGTGAGTGTAATTAGCCGTTACAAGCCGTTTGGAAAATGTGCCACTGCTGACGTTACACGTCAGAAACGGCACATTTTCAAAATGGCTCGAAACCGCTGATCACACTGACACCTGCTGGTATAATATGTCGCCTTTAAATAACGTTGACGCAATGACAATCACTGGAATTCACGGTGCTATTGACTGCAGTTCATGGCAATGTGCAAATGTACCTCCTCCACTTCAAGGTCAATGCACATGATGACCAGGTAGTTGGCGGTCTCCTCGCATACTAGATGAGAGCGGTCAGAGAGGTACTTCTGGCTGTCGTCCCACCGGTGCATCATTCCTGCAGGAAGACGACGCAATGAGGAGGACCCCCGCTATGCAACATTAATATGAACCCCTATCATATGCCATATGTTATTGCTGGACCGAAGAAATGAATGAATGCAAAGCAATGGCTTACCGAAATGTTTGATCTCCTTTTCGTACTTCTCGACAAAGGTTTTGTGTTTTTGTTCTTTCTCCTCCTCTGTCTCCTCACTTGGGTCGGGTTTGGCGTTAACAACACTCTATGGAACAGATCACAGATCATTTACATCAGCCGATAGGAACTTGATGCCTGCATGTCTTTGACATTAAGGACCCCTGGCCTCTTACCACACCGACAAACAACCACTTGTTTGTCGGTGTGGCCGACAAACATATATAAATATATTTGTGAAATAATCTAGATTTAAAAAGTCCCAATGCAATGTAATCACAAATCAATGCAGATGTCCCACCTTGCTAAAACCTTCTTTACTGAGGGTATCCACATTCCACGGCATCTTCTTCTCATCCCGTTGATGCTCTTCAAATTTCTTCTCCAGTTCCCGTTCTTCTTTTTTCAGCTTCTTCTCCTCTGCCTGTGCCTTGGTCAAGTCCGCCTTAGCATCATCGGTCGCCGAGATGGCGAGCTCCCTTATTTTCTTCTGCGCGTCTGCCAGTTTGCGTCTGCTATCATTGAGCGCCTTCTCCATGTCTTCTCCTTTTTTCTGATATTCATCCATGCGATCCACTCGCGCCTAATAGAAGAAAAATGGACAAATGGGACATTTGCACATGCAGAAATCATCCACAGCGCAGACAGAACTTGGTAGCTGCTGCTAGCAAATACCTGCAGCTGCTTACAGACCCAGTTGGGCTAACGTTAGGTCACTATATGCCATGAATCATCGTCATGCTGTACCTGGTGTCGCCATCTGAACAGACTGGGTGTGTCGATGTTGGGATGCGTATCGTCCTCATCATCCGAGACTTCGATGTGGTCCCACACGCTGTAGTCTATCCTAGACATTATGCTAGCGGGTTGCTAACGTCGGTAGCAGGAGGTAAAAGTTATCTCAGGACTGTGGCCTTCAAGAACTGGACCACAGAGATATGTGCGCGACAGGTTGAAATAACGCCTGGCCCCCGAAGAAGTCGTGCCGCCGATTCACAATGTGTTTGCCTGGCTTATTTTTTTGCGGACTGCTCTCTCAGCTAAAGGTTTCCCCCGGCTAACGCCAAAGCTCCTGTGAAATTCTAGAAAGAATCGCTGCAGATTTCCGCCTTGACGTCATCGCGTCGCACGGCTGACGCACGGCGGGTCCGGTTGGGTTGGATCAGCCCCCACCGAGCTAAGCCTTGTTCACGCGTTATTTACTAGTTATTTACTCCATATATGCGTCCATGTGTATAAACAGGGGGGCGATTTGTAAAAAAAAATAGGGGGGATTTTTTTTATCATGAAAAAAAAGGCAATCAACAGGCTTAATTTTTTTTTTAAGTTAATGGTAGGCCCTATTAGCCCTGTTAGAACAAATAAACATTCATCATTAATGCAAACTAAAGAGACAAGAAACATTTAAATAAATAAAAAACAACAACCATATGAAGATCCCTCCCATCGCCCCCCAAACAAAGCGCACCCTGTGTAAACATATCAATAAACGTATTCCACAATAGTGGGCTGGTCATCACACGTCATTTATCATGCTATTTCATGCCCTTTATCGACCCAATTTACAGACCCAAAGTAATAAGTACGAAAAAGTAATAACTCGACCCAAATAATAATAAAACAATGCAAATTATGATAGAACTGCACACCTCCTTGAAGATAGTCAATGAGGTCAACGACTTCACTTCGTCATCTGATGAGTTCAAAGATTATTATTATTATTATTATTATTATTATTTTACATATTCTTAAACACGTATCATGAAATAAAACCATGGATAAATGGCCCAAATACGAGGTGCGTTTTTTCTCTTCAGGACAGGGGTGTGCATGGGACATGGAGTCTGCGCAGTACGCACCAAACAGCCCTATGTCCGCATGGCTTTACGCACTCTACTTTATTGCAAATACAACATAGAAATGTAATCAGAGATTTTTGTTACAATAATAAATAATATAATTCATACAACAAGTGGTAGGCTACAACCAGTGTGTGTGTACAACCAGTGTGTGTACGTTTATTGTGTTATGCTAAACCAACCAAAACACCAAGTGCAATCATTTAAAAAACATAAACACATGATTGCACAGATTGTATTGTATTATAAAATGCAATGACGTCTACATAATTCTTATCAAGTAGTCGTTTGATTCTTTGTAGTATTCTGGTCTCTGGAAAACCCGCTGCAACAGACGGACAGGCGGTCGGCAGACAGACTCTGGCAGCAGCGCCGCATTTCCCTGAGCGCATCCTCACACTTACTTTGGACGTATTTGTTTGCTGTTGAGGAGGAGAGACGTTAAGCAGGCGCCAGTAGTTTATAATACCGCTGCCAGTACTCCCCAGTATTAAACCAATCGGGTCGCAGCCTACCTTGCAAACACGTTTGAATTGCACATGCTTGCTTTTGACAGGGGTCTTTGGGTGGCATGTTTCTGAAATACACCAGTCAAGAGATGTCAACACATTTTCTTTAGTTGTAAGACAATTGTGAATAAACAAGACATTTGCGTATGCATAGCATCCCATGCGAATTAAACAAGTAGTATTTTCTTTCAACGTCAATACCTCTAAAAATGAATGGCCCTTTGACAAAGGTCACTTTTGGGTTTAAGGAACAAACACAAAACAACCTAGAAGTACTTTACGACTACTCCATAGAACTTCCTGTTTTGGTCACGTGACCGAACAGACTAACCAATGAATGCACTTTACTTTGGCCGAACATTTTCTCGACAGCGACATATGGTGGCCGATGGAGTACACCACGACATGTGTGCCGAAAGAAAGTTAGTGAACTTTATTTATAAAACCCCTTTGTTCTTTAGTCGAAAAAGTCTACAGCCTGACAAAAACAAAGTTGTCAAGCCGAACACGACCAAAAAAGCATCACACAGCTATAGTAAAATGATGGTTAAATATATGGGATATGAAAAAAAAAGAAAATAAATAAAACAGAACATCTTAGAATAAATATGCAATATTCCTTTGACATATTTTAAAGTAGAATATTAATTTAAATAGATGCAAAAGTTCCATGTTAGCATCAGTTCATTTTAATTGGGAAACATGGTTTGTAGTCGATTAACAGGAAAAGTTCATGATGAAACAAACGTGTGCACGTCATCATCTAGTCAGAAGTATCAGAGAGTGCCAGCTGCCAGGTCATGAAGCAAAGGGATATAAATAATGAATCAATTTGGACAATTTGTCCAATATGGCTCAGATGATTCCAGGATGAAGTCAGTAAGTAGCAGCTGTAGGCCTATGTAGGCCCGTCCAGGACATGGTGAAGCAAGTAAATCCAGTCTTAAATTAATCAGACTAATGAAATACAAACATGGCATGGCATCCAGAAACGGAAAAAAAAACTATTGACACTTGTCAATGTCAATGTCTAGTTGTTAGATTGCAACGCACACATGTTGTCTCTTGTGTTTTCTGGATTTGATTGGAGAAAACCAACTAAACAAAAGTATTAATGAGGCTTATATTTAAGTATAATATTGCCAATTGTCCTCGATGCAAAATGGCACGTTGAATTACATGGACTGAATAAAACAACACGATAACAATGCTTTAATTTTTCTGCATTGCAATTTGATGGTCGAAATTGTTGCTGTTGGTGAATTCTTTTAAATATCATCTTCATTATTCGGCAGGTAAAATTCTATGGAACTTGCCAGAAAAGGAAGAGCAATGGACTGCAGACACACTTATACATTCGCTTGGAGGTTATGTGAGGGGATGGGATGGAATTGTTCAGACAGAGGAAGCCACAAGAGAATATGAACCAAGCTCCAAGTACTTTACTAATCCTCAGTACAGTAGGATATATTTTAGTGTACTGTTCAAGCCACTCTCAAGTTATTTTCTTGGCAATATGTTGCTCTTCCCGTGATACCCGGATGGTGAATGTTAAGACCGAATTTGAAGCTGAATTTAAACCTGAATTTGCAAGGTTAAATAATAATGGGTTACATTTTACCCGCTGAATAATGAAGATGGTATTTTAACAACCAAATTCAACAATACAAATTATCAAGCATCAAATTGCAATGCCGAAATCTATTGGGCTATGTTTTTATTCAGTTCACCTATCTCAACATGCCATTTTGCATTGAGGACATTTGACACTGTTATACTTCCATACGCTTATACTTTTCTAACAATAATGTTAAGCAATGCTCTAAAGGATTAACTATCACTTGTTTG
>JAOPUD010000112.1:1335516-1346283 GCA_027122715.1 Trisopterus minutus
ACACACACACACACACACACACACACACACACACACACACACACACACACACACACACACACACACACACACAGGACAGACTTGTGTAAGGAGTCAAGGAGACACATGGGGGAGGAGTCAACACACACAGCAGATACTGGCTCCATTTGCTGTGTAGAACTCCAGTTGAACTAATCATGGCAGGTTGTGTGGGAGACCATGGCTGGAGGACACATTGTGTGGCAGGCTGTAGAGGATCTACAGTCAGAAGCAGCTGGTCTTACGCTCCCTTTACTCTCAAACTCTGGGGACTGAAACTCAAGGTACGCCCTCTCAAAGGGCTCTGCGTAGATTCTAACGTTATAGAAAGGATCCCTACAGAGTAGGGGTCCTTTTCTTTACCCTTTGCTTGATCCAGTTCGTTTTTTATTGTGTCTAACCCAGTCTGGCTCAAGGAGCAGTCTCTCTATTAGGCTGCTCTCTCCAGCTCCCAGTCACACCTCCACCGTTCTGCTGCACCCACCCAGCTCTTGCCAGACTTCTCCTCCAGCCAGACTTGGTTGGGCACAATAGCAAACTGACTGGATCAAGCCAAAGGTAAAGAGAAGTTGTATTTCTCGACAGGGCTCCTTTCCATAATGTGAGAACATAGCCAGTGGTCACCAGGCCCTTAGGCCCATCCGTGTAGGATTCAAACCCCAGGCCGTTCCCACCTGTTTAATGGCTGCAGCCTTCTCCCTCAATATTGGACTCATTCTAAAAATTGTTCTCCTCATTTGTCCCTTAGACCCAAATTCTCGCCAAATAGGGTCCAGGTTGAATAATCCAGAGGTTTCCTTTAAGATGTCTGTCTGTCTGTTTTGCCTGATTGTCTGTCCGTGTCAGTTTGTCTGGCTAAGCTATCTTGATTGTCTGGCATTCTGTCCAGATAAATGTGTCTGACTTTCTATCCAGTCTGTCCGTCTTGGCCTCTCTGCCCTGGCTGTCTGTGTCCGTCTACCTGGCTTTTTGCCTGCTCCTGCTGTTTTAGTCCTTGTGTCTGTATGTTTGGTTCTATGCATCTCGGTCTTGTCTGTCCCTCCTGTCCGTATGTCCGCCTTCCCGTCTGCCCACCGTCTCTGTGTTCCTCATATTGTGGTGGCTCCTCCCGTTCCCATGTCACACCTGACCCCTGGTCTGCTGCTGGATCCAGTCGGCGAACCTGACCACCTGCGTGTAGACCCCGGGGCGGTTCAGCCGGGCGCAGCCCTCCCCCCAGCTCACCACACCCGCCAGGAACCAGCGCTGCCCGCGCTCAACACACACCAGGGGCCCGCCGGAGTCCCCCTGAAACACACACACACACACACACACGCACGCACGCACACACACACGCACACACAAACACACACACACAGGAAAACACATACATGTACACATACTCGCACTCATTCACACACACACACACACACACACACACGCACACACAAACACACACACAGGAAAACACATACATGTACACATACTCGCACTCATTCACACACACACACGCACACACAAACACAGGAAAACACATACATATACACAATCATACTCGCACTCATTCACACAAACACACACACACACACACATGTGCACACACCCACACCCCTGGTTAGTCACACTGGATAAAAGCCTCTTTTAAATAACTAAATGTTAATGTAAATGTATCTTTTCTCGCTCTCTCACTCACACACACACACACACACCCACACACACACACACACACACGCACACACACACACACACACGCACAGACACACACACACACACACACCTGGCAGGCGTCCACCCCTCCTTGGAGGTTTCCAGCGCACAGCATCCTGGGAGTGACGGCGTCATCGTACAGCTTGTTACACGTGTTCCTGTTGATGATCTTCACCGGTGCCTCCTGCAGCCGCGCCGCCAGCTCCCCTGGAGACCCCTCCCACAGAGACCCCCCACGGGGCACGTCAGGAGGAGCACACAACATGGACCCCCATCACCATCACCTCCCCCCCTCCATCAACAGGACCCCACTACAACTTCTCTAAATGGTTAGAGTCTTCTGCATGTCTGTGCTGGTGAACTCTGTGCCGTGCACTGGTGTAGCTGGGAGTCCAGAATGGGAATACTGGGAGTGAGGAGTGGGCTGGGCAGGGCAGTGGCTGAGGTACTGCTTGTAGGTTCCACCCCCAAAGATCACAGCCTACCTGGAAGCTTTCTTGAGCTAGACGCTCTGAACTGTCAGAGATTAAACCTTAATATCTTTTAGTAACCGAAAGCCCAACAAATAGGAAACCCAGCAGTGCTTGTAGATTATTAATTAATTACTAATAACTGTTAAACTGTTAAATACTTCAACTGTAACTGTTAAATACTGCATTGACAGACGCTGTTAGCCCTGTTGGGCATGTGAGTGTAGAAAAGACAAGGTAAACGGTACTTCTAATACTGTCGAGTAGAAACAGCCTCTCACCGTCCTCCATCAGCACGCCCCAGCCGGTGACGTAGCAGCTGGTGGCGGTGCTGAAGGTGTGGGAGGGCGCGGGCACGCAGACAGGCTGCACCAGGTCGCTGAAGAACACGGGTGCGCTGAGCTCCAGCAGCGCCAGGTCGTAGTCCGAGGTGAACTGGTCGTACTGGGGGTGCAGCACGATGCGGCGGATGGGCCGCGTGGCCGCGCCCGCGTTGCCCGTGCTCATGGCCCGCAGGCCCATGAAGGCTCGCCAGGATCGGGCGTCCGAGTACCTGGGCAGGACAGGTTTTTGAGGAAGGCCCGGTGCATTGTAGCCAGCTCTCACCAGCCCCTCTGAGAGGAATTAGTTCTCCCTTCATCGGGTCGGAGGTACAGGCTGCCCAGGATAAGGTGCTATCCACTTTATTCCGCGACTTTTCTTTTTCCCATGATTCATAGTGGCCCGCCGGTTTTCCATTTCTGGTCAACATTGAGGCCAGCACATTTGCACCGCTAGCGCATATCTTGAAGGCTACGGCAATAGTTGTAAAAGTTGTACATTACATTAGGTCAAAATGGCAAGTGGAGCACAAGTGGAGCCCGAACTCATCCTCTCACTAAAGTACTACCAGCTACGCATTCTCGCTTCTAACTGGAAATGTGAAACCGGACTGGTTGTCATGGCGGCGCTTTGTTTAGGCCGAAATAAGGTAGACAGGTATACATGTTCCTAGTGCAATAAATGTACTCAAGTATTACACCTTGATGGTACATTCAAACACAACTAAAGCGCTTTAATTTTTAAAGAATTTAAATCAAATGAAATAGACTTTTAAGAACTTTATTACTTAACTTTATGACTTTATTAAGGAACAGTGTTATTTTATTGAATTGGTTGTATTTGGTCCAGTTGTTTTGTCTCATGTCTTTATATGTTGTATTTTTGTCTGCTGTAAACCAAATTCCCCTTTTGGGACAAATAAAGTACTGAACTGAACTGAACTGGGAAAAGAGAAGGCCTTGGTCTTCCCCATAGCTAGGCAGTTCAGTCGAACTGGTGGATGGACGTATAGTGGTACTGTGGGGTCTGCATTCTGAAGCCCTATAACAGTTGGATGCCGCTGCTGTGGAGACCTCAGTTTGTGTTTGTTATTGTTAAGTATAACTGACGTCAGAATTGGAGATGTTGATGATGCCAACTGTACTCAGTTTGATCCACTTCCTACCTGGACTTAAAGCTAGAGTAGGCAATCTGAGTATCCAACCATAGAAATCCCATTAAAGACAGGTAATAGCTCACTGGCTCTAGCAACAGGTCTGCTAGCTGGGTAGGAGGTTACTATTACTAGTTTGTAGCTGCTCCATTTGTGATTGTATGCTTTGTCTGTACTCAGCCTCAGTCATGTGATAAAAGGCAATGACAGCTGTGACGGCCCTCTGGCTGTCTTTGTGTGTTGTTGTGAAGCTTGGGGCAAGACCCTTTGCTCCTCCCTGTCTCTCTCTCCTCCCTCCTCTCCTCTCTCCTCTCAGGTGGTTCATGGTGGGTGGAGCTGCACAATCGTTGTGTTCGCTCCTCCCTGCCAAGAGCCGGGCTGTGACACAGCAGAATCCTTACTTGATGGCGTCGGAGTCCTGGAAGCAGTGTGCGGCAGAGATGAGCCAGCGGCTGGACACCAGCGAGGCCCCACACACGTGGCCGTAGCGGTCCATCTGCAAGCTGACCTGCCAGGGCCAGGAGCCCACCCCCGCATCAGCACCCCCCACGATCTTAGAGCGCTTTCTAGGTCTGGTGCCACAGCCTGGGGAGGGGGAGGGAGGGAGGGGGAGGGAGAGAGAGGGGAGGGAGGGGAGAGAGAGTAGGCGTGGCACAGCTTTTATCAACGAGAGCAGAGTACAATTAAAAGATCACAATAAGAGGGACTTTTGCGAACTGATCAAGAAATAGAAAGACAGAACTAGGACTGCAAGCAGTCACACGCGGTGTTCGGCCTATCCCCGAGGCCTCTCTTCAGTTGTAGTAATTACTCCTAGACCAAACCATGCCTCCAGCAGGGGAGGTTCCCTGTTATATCTCAGACACCAAATTTTACGTAGTGTGACAGAGTGATGGTAGTGACAGAGTGATGGTAGGGACAGAGTGATGGTAGTTACAGAGCGATGGTAGTGACAGAGTGATGGTGGTGACAGAGATAGTGATGGTACTGACAGAGATAGTAATGGTACTGATAGAGATAGTGGTGGTACTGAGAGATAGTGATGGTACTGACAGACATAGTGATGTACTGACAGAGATAGTGATAGTACTGACAAAGATAGTGATGGTACTGACAGAGATAGTGATGTACTGACAGAGATAGTGATGGTACTGACAGAGACAGGAGAGACAGGGTGAGGGGAGCAGAGCACTGACCACAGCGCTGCTCGTCAGAGCCGTCAGAGCAGTCCTTGGCTCCGTCACACTCGGGGTTGAGCTTGTTCACACACTTCCCGCTGGCACATTTGTAGGACGACGGCAGACAGCCTTTGTTGTCTAACGATGGAAAGATTAAAAAACGTACAGTTAATTAAGATGTTTATGGCGTTTGATATATAAATATCTATGTGAATAGGTTGATATATATATGTGAATAGTTCGATATTGAATAACGAAGACACAAGGATAACACTAACACATCATTGGGCATTACCTGCTTTTTAATAATTGCATTTGGGGGTACCACTACAATAGGGTTACATGCCTCTATGTAAAAAAATACCCCTTATTTGTCTGATTAGTATCATGCCGCATTAAGGCCCAGAGTAGCCCAGTCTGCCGTGATTGGTCAGCACGCCCACTCTGTTGCTGTTCCAGTTTAGCCGGTATACGCGACTTCTGCACTTCAGCAACGCTGACTGACCGTCACACTATTATGGAAGGAAAGTCTGAGCACAATCAGTTTCACAAACGTATTAAGGGGCGTTTTCGGTGGGCGCCAATACTCCCCCCGGGTACCGGCTTGGACTCGGATTTTTCTAGCTTAGCAGATGTAAAACATGTATACATAGGTCATACAACAGTCTAAAGCAAAGGGAAAAGTCGAAAAAGCATGATATCTCCCCTTTAATGTATTTTCCTTGCAACCGTACTACTCTTAACGTGCATGAGATCAGCCAGACACCACCATGGAACGTGGAAGTGGAATGCGCAACCAATACCTGGAACTCTGTACCAAGTGCAAACTATCAACTCTCACCTCATTTTCCAAACACCTTAAAAAATGGCTTCTGGAATAAGAAACCTGTTGTCACTAGCTGGGATAATTTGTAAGGTTGATTATGATGTTCTGAAGAATGGATTTTTTTCAATACACTTTATTTGTCCCTTTGTGAAATAAATAAACTTCAAACTTCCACTCATTGGGTGAGGTGTCCAGTAGTCCTAATCCTAACCACAGGCCACATACAAACTCATGAGAGGAAGTTCCAGCAAGATATGAACTATGATATCAACACCATAACCACGTAGAAACATGACAGCTCCCACTAACTTGTTTTGCTGCAGTTGAGCTCGTCACTGCGATCCCTGCAGTCCAGCACTCCGTCACACACAGAGGACTTGGGCACACACACCTTGTTTGGACACATGTGGAAACACTTTCCACCTAAAGAAACACACACACACACACACACACACACACACACACACACACACACACACACGCACGCACACACACACACACACACACACACACACACACACACACACACACACACAGTCAGTTGTTAGGAGATTATTGGTGTTTTTCCAGTACACTCTACTGGCCTGGCTCGGTGTGGTTCGACTGATGACGCACACCTTCAATACATGCCCTTCTCTGCTCTCAGTGGCTCATTGAGAGACCATTCATTTCATATTAGTCCTGTGGACACACTGGACAATGTTTAACATGGTATGCTGATTAGAAAAATGGTGTTATGGTGCGATAGGGTACGGTGCGGTACTGTAAGGTATGGTACGGTACGGTGCGGTACTGTAAAGTACGGCACGGTACAGTAGGGTACGGTAGGGTACGGTAAAGTACGGTGCGGTATGGTTCACTGCGGTACTGTAAGGTACGGTACAGTACAGTACAGTACGGTACAGCATGGCGCAGCACATTGTGCTTAAACTGGTAGTGTAAATGCAAATGGCTGCGGCGCAGTGAGGTTGGGCGCATAGTGCGGATTGAGGAAGGTCGGCGCCGGGCGTACCGCAGCTGCCCTCCTCACTGCTCTCTCCACAGGGGGCCTGGCTGAAGCAGCGGCCCCCTGGAGGTTTACACTCTCCATTCCCACAGGACACGTCCCCGGGCTTACAAGACGCTGCAACACACACAAAGTTAGCTATACATACACATGGTTAAGTGCCACACACACACAGACACACAAACACACATTTGTTTGTCCTCCAGTTATTGACGGTTATAAACTGTCTGTAAAATATTTCATGACTGTATGGACAAAATCTCAGGACCAGGATGATAATCCATGAACATGATGAGCCACTCACGGCACTTGGTCTCGTCTCGTCCGTCAGGGCAGTCCCTGACGCCGTCACACACCTTCCTCAGCGGGACGCAGCGGCCGTCCCCACAGCGGAACTGGCGAGGACACGCTGAGAACCAGAGAACAGGACTAGTCTCACCAAAGAGCCACAGAAAGAGAACTCAGTAGTCCTGGACTGACATCCTATTCTTTTTGGGCACATCAATGATTTGCTTCAGGGACAGTAGGGCCATAAGGGGAGACTAGGGCAAAACAAAAAGTCAGGGCAGGGAACATCACAAAACCCTAAACTGCAGCACTGCTCTGAACCGCTGCACATGTAATGCCGTGTGATGTCTCTCGCGTGTGGCAAGCACTAGTGGACTCATTTAAGCAACGACAAACTGCTGTTCCCATAAGCAGTTGTTCCACGAAAAAAAGTCTTGAGGAACTGAGGGTCATTTGACCCCATTGAGTCAGCGGAGCCACCATTAGGCCATGCACCAGACCCTCCATCCTACAGAGGCCTACCAAGCCACAAGGAGGTGAAGCTGGCGTCGTGCCTCACCGTTTTCCGGGGAGAAGGAGCAGTACAGCAGGTAGAAGCCCGTGTGAGTGACAGCCTGAGCGGTAGAGCAGACTCAGCCTTTGTGAGTGACAGCCTGAGCGGTAGAACAGACTCAGCCTTTGTGAGTGACAGCCTGAGCGGTAGAGCAGACTCAGCCTTTGTGAGTGACAGCCTGAGCGGTAGAGCAGGTAGAAGCCTTTGTGAGTGACAGCCTGAGCGGTAGAGCAGGTAGAAGCCTTTGTGAGTGACAGCCTCACCGTTCTCCGGGGAGAAGGAGCGGTAGAGCAGGTAGAAGCCCTTGTGAGTGACAGATTCATCCGAGTGGAAGTGGAGGGTGACTGGAGACGAGTAGATGCGCTTCCTGCTGCTCTCTGACACGGGGTTACACAGCCTGGGAGGGTGGGATACACCATGTTATTATAGATGGTACCAGCGGGGGGCCCCCTACCTGGTGCTCGAGGGGGGGGGGAGTCCTGACAGACTCTGTTTCTGTGGCCTTCTCTTGGTGACGGGGCGCTTTTCCAATGCGTTGTCACAGAGACCCCCCAAAATGTTGCTGTGAGGCTTTCAGGGGGTCTCCAGTGTCGAATCAAGGGTTCTCTGACCCCTGAGACCCCCTGTATATCACGCTCTGGTTCCAAGGGTGTGTATTGTTTTTTTATACCAGGACAGCTCTGCCTTTTAACAGATCTGAATCAATGTGTTGCAAATGCACCAATAAAAAACACGCTCAGATACTACTATCGACCCCATATTCACCCGACAACATGAGATAACACACGGCCGACGTAATGTGAGAGAATACTGTAATTTCAGCTGATGAAGTCCTTTAATGTTATAGGTGAAAGTAACTTCTGTCTAATCATTGTTGGTAGCTGTGGTATATATATACCATTATGGGTGGCTCCTGGTATATTGGCTTAATCAAATCAATAATAAATGTTGTCCATTACCAATATTACATTGTCTTCCAGTAGTAAGTCTGTACTGGGTTATCTTTTCCATGTTTTCCTGGAGGTAAAGGTAAGTGGAGATGACAGGGGACCAAGTGAGACACTGTTACTGTGAATAAAACTACATTTCTCTTTCGCTAACCTGATTCTCTTGTTGTCAGGGCCTTGTGTGCCTTGCTCATGAGATTTGAGACTAAAGAAACATTGTTGCCAGTTGACTTTGTGTGCCAGGATGTTTTTTTGGGGAGGGATTTGAACCTGCGATGGTCGGATTACACTGCTGTACCTTTTCTTTTTTCTACGTACTTAACACCTCTGATGTCCAGCCAATCCTTTTCACAGCCATCTGAGGACGAGGAGTCCTGAATGTCCAAGGTTACTATCGTCACGGAGATCAGGTATCCTGGCAACGGAGCCTGGAAGTGACACCGGCGGGGAGAGCAGAAAGAGGGCTAAACAAACGCACACACTCACACACACTCACGCACACACACACAGTAGTGTGTGTGTGTGCTGTGTGATGACGTTAAACTAACCACTAACACAACACAACGTCGCTCAATTGGCTTGAATTAAATTCTATGAATGTAACTTTTGTTCTCTCACATGCACTCACACACAAAAAACATACACACATACACAAATAAATACAATGACGTGCACATAAACACAAGCACACATCAACACACAGCCACAGCCAAAACCACACCGCCCCCCCCCCCCACACACACACACACACACACACACACACACACACACAATCACACACCCACTCTCTCTGTCTTACCCGTATGGTCCAGGAGCAGTCCACGTTGGGGGGGTAGTGGGCTGGGTAGTAGGGGGAGGTAAGGGAACCGTTCCAGGAGGATATTGACCCTCCACAGCCTGCAGGGGGAGACAAACATCACATGTGGATCAAACACCACCGCAGACACACACAATCACCACACAAACCTCTGAATACCAATAGATCAGTCAACTATAATGTCTGCATTAAGTGTGTGTGTGTGTGTGCGTGTGTGTGTGTGTGTGTGTGTGTGTGTGTGTGTGTGTCCGTGTGTGCGTGCATGCATGCGTGTGTGTGCATGCATGCGTGCATGCTTGTGCGTGTGTGTGTGTGTGTGAATGCGTCCCTGTGCCTGTGCGTGTGTGTGTGTGTGTGTGTGTGTGTGTGTGTGGTTCCAGCTCAGACCTGCTTTGGGGATGGCCTGGAAGTAGGCCTTGAAGACAGCCCCATCCCTCTGTCTGCTGAAGGAGAAGGTGACCAGCATCACGTTACCAGAGGAGGTCAGCTTCATGACCGGAGACGTCCCGGTCATGGGCATCCCACACCACCTGGAAACACCCCATACACACCACACATACATCATCAAATACACACATCACATCCCAACCGCCAGTGCCAGTCTATCTCTGATGCAGCCTATATTAACAGTGAGCTCTCATTTGAGAAACACCCACAGATCAGTCGTATCTGATTATCATGGAAGGTAAAGCATGTGTTTCCAGTTACTTTGTGCAGTCTATACTCATTTAGGAATCCATTTGATAGACCCAACCATTTTTTCAAGGATCAGTTTAGTTATTTCATTGAATAAAAACATAGGAATATACATTCTCTCCCTTTAGATACATCCCTGACCAAACAAATCAAACTACTTTTCTCTTTAATATCTGACATGAAGGATGGAGGACTACAGTCTCACAAAGGAGGAGTCTGGGAGCGACCCTACACCCTGTTTTCTGTGTGGCCTATTGCTCTTCAGTTCTTTAGCAGACACCCATTGAATCTATATCAGAGAGAAAGCATCTGACTGAATCACTGATCACTCAGGACATGGAAGCATCAAACCTCTGTGCCGGTGGCCCACCACACTATCCTTGATATTATACTTGAGCACACTGTACACACTGTACTTTACTTCAGAGTCACTGACTTATGTTTTATAGACAAGCATATTGGATGACTATTGCATTTTGGCTTGAAGGCATTTTATATCTATATTTCACATATTCTATATTCCACCAATTCTAAACTCTGAAAAATGTTGTGGTACATGCATTTTATATATTCATATCTATTCCTGCTGTCCCTATGTTTATAGCGTTAGTATTGTTTAACCATTTCTTTTGATGCTGTATATTTGATTAAGATTGATAGTTTATTCTCCAGTGTGAGGTGCTTCTGTCCTGAGGTGAGCGACTAACAGATCCTCTCCACTGAAACCAGTGCTCCCCTGTGAGCACCCACCATTCCCCCACCCACCGCTCCCCCTCCCCTCCTTACCTATGGTGGACTCCTCGAAGGA
>JAOPUD010000112.1:1418940-1434486 GCA_027122715.1 Trisopterus minutus
CACACACACACACACACACACACACACACACACACACACACACACACACACACACACACACACACACACACACCGACAATAAGGCTCAGACACACACACACACACACACACACACAGTGGATTAAAGTGAAACCCTTGCCTTACCTTCCCACAGATCCACGGTCTGAAAGATGTCCGTAGTGATGACCCCATAGGCTTCCGTGGCTTGTAGAAAATTTGAAATCTTCTCCATCTGTTTAAAGGCCATCTGTGTTTCTAGAATCTTCTTAATGGGCTCTTTTCCCCTGGGGTAGAGGCTGTTTATCAGCCTGCAGAGGATCTGTCACCGGACAGAGATAAGGACGTGTCTGTTAGCAGAATGTAGACAGCTGACGCTTAAGGTATCCAAACCACCATCGATTGATTCAGGGCAGAGTTCTGCACACAATACCAAAATGAATTGGGTGAGTATCAGCCCAGCGTTCTGTGTTGAGTACTTCGACAAAGGTCAAACCCAATCTATTTAGGGTTCAAAATTAATTCTGAATACATCTAGATAACTAGAATGTGCCATTCTTCCTAACAAAAAACCCTGTATTTGTATCTAAAAGATGGTTCGGACTGTGACTGAGATTCAAACGACACAAGGTGGGTTGAAATCCTTGCTTTTGGGAACACGATGACTTCATACCCAGACGATTGGCCTGCAGTAATAATTTAGCGGTCTATTTTCAGAAGCAGGCACTCACTGTTCCGTCCATCAGCCAGGCCTGGAAGTTGTGTTTCCCCGTCTGTGGTCTCTCCAGGTTGCCCCCACACTGGGCCACTATCCAGTCCACCAGGCGCTGCTCCAGGTCGGGGTCGTACTTCTGGTCGATCTTCTCCTGGACCTCCCTGCTCAGTCCATAGGTGGGTCCTCTGTTCGCCATGGCAACTGCTCTCTCTCACGCCTAATCCGTAAATCTGGGGTTCTTGAGTCGCCTTGTGGGAGGAAAACAGAGATAATATTATAACAAACATAGAAATAAGAATTATTTACTTTTTTTATTAAATTAAATTATCATGGAGAGGATTTTGAGCTGATTAATAATAAATACATCTGCATATGATTGCTTCAAATTTAAATTTAGTGTTGACAGAAATGAAATGATGAAACTTTTTGGCGTGAATAAAGTGTTATATTGTCTGTCTCGCCTCTCAGCACCTGTCCCTTTAAGCTGTGGTACAGACACGTCCCGGAGGACTGCGTTCTGGCCGAGATGGGTGTGGTCCTCGGCCGCTGTCCCGCAGAGGACAATCACTTTAATTACTATGGCAACGCTCGAGTAGGCTCGGCTAGGCTTCCTGCGTACGCGTATTGCATAACACATTCAAGGCACATTTGGTATAAACCTAAAGAACACCTAAAACCACAACTCTCTTAGATTTGATCACATTGTCATACATTAACTAACCATTTTAAGAAATTCCGCGTGGATTTCTGCTTGCATGAGGCTTAAAACTGAAATACCAAATTAAAAAGTAAATGCAATGGGTGAATCGGGCGCCGGTCATGTCATTGGTCGTACGAGTGTACTTACTGGGCTAATTAGACGCAGCGTCCTCCCGTCCGGTGGTCCAGTGGTAATCCCGCTGACTCGCGCAGGGTAGAGGATGCTGAGCTGATGAAGCATCCATGCAGCGTAGGGGAGGGGGCGTGCGTGCGTGTGTCTGGCAAAGCCAGCTCTCCTCACAGTGCGCGTCCGGGAGTGGCGCGCCACCCGTATTATACGGAATATATAGAGGGGGCTGGAGGGGAGCGAGGCATCGGCCGGGCCAAGTAGTTCGCGCAGAATAAGAAATTCCAATCACACACGGCCAGATAACATTTACCCGCGCGCGCGCGTGCGCACGCACACGCACACGCACACGCACACACACACACACACACACACACACACACACACACACACACACACACATTCTAGAAAACTGCACCCTACACCGTATGATTGCCCCCCGCCCGTGTGACAAGACAATAAACAAGTCGTCGTCCCTTCGTTTCTCCGCTACTTGTTCAGCGGATAAAACATCCACAAAAATAACATCAAATCCACAAATAAATGTCATTTGTTATTAATTATCGACGAGGTTCAGGGTTAGGAATGCGAAGGGATGCACAGAGAGGCCTATTGTGTTTTACTGACTTTCAAGCCTAATGAAACGCACAGCACTTTCTCTTTGCTGAATTAGTGATCGGGGCAGGCTGAAGTTGAACGCTCCAGGACCCATCCTGTACCGTGGACCGCATGTAGGCCAGCCCAAGACGACCGGAGGGGGGAGTACTCTGTGCTCAGTGGGTTTCTCTGAACAAACACAAACAGTGACCACTTACCTCTCATGAGCTAATTTCCTTCGGCCAAAGAATAATACAAGACATCCCCATATATACACTACTGTCAAATATGTATATTTTTATTACACGTTCGGCTCTTCTCAATGCTGTGGAATGCTCCGTTCACTTGCATGGGCCTTCCTGACTTCCGTCGGTGAATCATTTAAATAATGACCGTTGCTAAGCATATAATGACCGCGGTCAAGGAAAGTGGAGTGATTGACGTCTTTCGTATCACTCCGCAAGTAGTCCGGTAACTTATCAACCCCTGCGGATTCGATTGCTAAGCGACGTCAACGTCTTTGAAATTTGGCGGACTATTTATCTGCTGATCGACACTACGAATGGTAATAATGGTAGTAAGGACACACCGTGTGAAGTTATTTTTTCGTTTTGGCAAGTAACCGTATAATAAGCGGGATAATGAATAGAACGTCGCCGGTCAGTATCTAAAATAAGCCACTTCAGGGCCATTTTTTCGTAGGATAAGTCTGTGATTCTTGCCTCTGATTGGTTCGAATGGCTGTCCTCCGATTGGTTATGGTTATGGTTAGGGTTGGCTGAGGCTTAACCATAAACTCCCTTAAACAGCTAGTACTAATCGAAACACGATCTACAGCCTTCTAACCAATCAGAGGCGAGAATCCCAGACTTATCCTCGCGTCCGGTTCGCCCTGACGTGGCTTATTTCTTATCCCTTACATATTTCATACTCGTCGCATACCCATACTCCTTGATTCGGCATTATTCCGTTCCGCATTATACACTCCGATCGATGTAGCCTACACGTTAATCAACCTCCCGTTTCTCAGTTTTCAATCCAGGAGTTGATTGCCCGTACTATGATACACCAGCCAAAGGCCACAGCTGCAGTAACCACGCATGAATGAGTTTACAGCTTGGTTGCGCTCCATTGATCGCAGACCCCACCTCCCCCTGTAGACCACCCATGCAAATGTGCTTTCTTAGGTCTTCCACCAATATATTTTATTCTATGATAGTTTTCCCTGTCGCTACTGTCCATTAGCATGAAACCGGACAAATCTGCAAGCGCAGGTTTTACTTGCTTACATATGCATCTGGCCCGCTTCCTTTCTGACAGCTTTCCAGCAGACATGGCCCGGGTCGGTCCAATCAGAACTGTTTCTCATTCGGGGCGGATTTGATACCATGACCGCACAGAGGGGGGCGCCCGATGGAAACATCGTAAACAACCAAGATGGCTGACGCTAATGTGACCCACGTTTCATTGCTCTGATTGTTTTCAGTTGATCCAAGTGCTTCCAGAGGTTGGCTGACAACGTCCCTCGGGCATCAACAATTAATTGAGGTTCCAGACTGATACACTTTGCAATTGTTCTGGCGATGTCAGGCTCAATACAACACACTGATGGGAAAACTGGTTGAGGAGGCACACTTCTCATGTGAAGCTCTCATGTTAGGCCTCTATGTAGGTTACACCTATAGTTGATATGGAGACTATGGTTAGAAGAGAAGCTGAATGTTGTGGATAGTCTTTATTGGCCACAACGTGTCAGGATATTAAAAAGGCACAGGACAAACTAAAGCGGTCTAATGGAGAAAGACAAACAAGAGAAAGAAATCAGCAAAATCAGTGGCAAGCCGAGCAGAACATCACAACGGACCTCCTCTAGAGAGACTGACCAGGAGGCCCTGAACGGGAACGGGAAGTGCTATGCAAACATGACCTGGAAAGAATGAGCAGGATGGGTCACCCGTCTTCACTGTATTGTTTGCACTGTCCGAATGGCATGACGTTTTGGGGTTTCACCCAAGACATGGGAAGAGAAGAACAGAACATGTGGACAGGTGAATAAGGCGGGAACAAGGGTCCACACTTTAGCTCGAAGGGAAACGGGGTCGTGGCCGATATTTTGGGGTTTCCTGTATGACTACCATGCTCTCTCATGCTCCTCCCCCCCCCCCCCCCCCCCCCCCTCCCTCAGACCATTGTGGTCAGCTTGTCTATGAGGTCGTCGATGGTGTACACGATCAGCTTGATGTCGTCCTTCTCAGCCATGCGGTGCTGTGCGTGGCGCCGCAGGATCACATCCACATCGCCACTGAGCACGTGCTCCGCCACCTGCATGGAGATGTGCCAGGGCACGTCCTCGTCCTTCAGGCCGTGCAGCAGGCGGATGGGGCAGGTGACCGGGATGGGGCTCTGCAGCACGCGGTGGTTCTCCGCCTCGCGCAGGAACTCCATGTTGAAGCGGTACTCGCCGTCCTCCGAGTGCCGGGTGGGCACCGTCCACACGCCCTTCTCCTCAAACTCCTTGCGTGTCTGGGGTGGAGGGGGGGTCAAAACCAGTCAGTCAAAACCACATCGTCAGTTCACAGTGCCTTTGATCTATTACCCAATGTATTTCCCCCAGAATATTTACTATTAGACAGATAGTGTTAGTGTTATGTTTCTAATCAATCATTCTACTCATACTGTGCTAAGCCATTTACTGTATCTAGCACTAGAGATGGGTGCATGCAAACCTTTGACTTTAGGTGTACCATTTGTCATGAAGACCTTTTCATATGCAAACTGTAAAAAGATAAGTACACATGCAGTGGCTGAGCAAAGAGTTCCAACACACCCTTTATAAACCATAAGGACCCCATGGCCAGTGGGAAACCACTCAAATCAATAGTCCGCTACTCCCAGCAAGGCTCCAAACATGTTGATCTCGCTAACATGAATCAACACTAAACATAAGTGGAAACATGACAATGGAGACATTGCGTGCACAAAGCGGAACTAATTTAAATAAGCCATTATGCTAAATTTACTGAAAGAAATAATATCTTCAATTATCTCTATATATACCCTTTTTCTAATAATTTTTTTCCTTTTCACAAATCAATCCCTATGTACAGCCTGCAGTACCTGGGTCCTGCTGGTTGTAAACACTGCTGTAGATAAACAACCATAAACCAGTCACCAATATTAATAAAGGAGTGATAAATAGACAGACCGCCAATAATTGCTAACGTTTAACTAGTTTGTATTGACTGCTGAGATGATAGCTTCCCACCTCCAGAGGAAGAGTGTTGAAGGCAGTGACCAGGTGGTCCGCTGCAGTGGAGATGCCCACGAGGGCTGCGGTCTTCTCTGGCCGGGCGATGGCTGCCAGCAACATCAGCCAGCCGCCTATACTGGATCCCACCATGATCTACGCAGCAAAGGGAACGACCGTACATACAACGTGGAGACCATAGTCCAACACAAAATGCATCCTAAAACTCAAGCCAAATGTTTGATGGGTCCTACAAAAGGTAAAAATAAATGTTGAAATCAATCAATAAATGCATAACATGGATGGGGTGGAAAGTTAAAGTTTTCAATATTGAAAATAATGTAAAACTAAATAATGGCCTTGTCACATTCACACCCTTGTCTCTGATGATTTGGGTTAGGTCATATCAATTATAAATAGCTGCACTTCACTGACAGGGAATTTAACATGCAGAAAAGGCTAGCTTCAAATAGTGAGGTCTATACATAGAGGCAGAAAAGTATGTGATGGCAAAGGTAGCACACTGGAAAAACTCCTCAAGCAGGTGTGCTGGAAAGAACACCACTGCCATCTACAGGCTATAGGCCCCGTGTACCAGCAGCCCCATTAGACTATGCCCCCTATCACTACTACACTGATTTTCTTCCTAAATAGTAGCATGTACCTTTTCCTCAATATTGTCAGACGGACATGTTTACCTGCGGTCCCTCCACCAGCTCATCCAGGACGTACAGGACGTCTTTCTTCCACGTGCCGATGGTCCCCTCGGTGAACACCCCCTCCGAGGCACCGTGGCCCGTGTAGTCGAACCTGAAGCAGGAGGAGGACCCAGATCAACACAGTTCAGACTGAAGCCCCTACCATGAGGAGTGGGCATGGTAGGGGCATGGTAAAAAAGACATCCAGCCAAACCATGGGAAACCATAGGCAATCTCTCTCCATCTGAGGGGCTGATATATCAATGACTGAACATTACACAGCAGTGGAGCGTGTAATTTAGTGAGGAGGGCATACATATACAGCTCACTGTCTGCAGCATACCTGTCTGTAACATTAGGACTGCTTTGTATAGTTGTTGTGACCATAGTGTGCACAATCCAGATATTACGCAAGCTCTCTAGGGAGAATCCATAGTGGTGAAATAGCTCCCTGTTGTGATAATGAGATAAGGTCCACCACTGTGTTCAGAAAGACTAGTACAGTGATGGGTTTATTATGCCTTTACTTAAGGGGCTCTGTTCTGACTAATGGATTCATCATTATATATCCACGTCTAAAAACCCAAGTTTTAACCATGAAACCTTTGGGTTAAGCTCTTTCAACACTAACAACATTTCAACAGCTGCTGAAATAATTTAAGATTTTATCAGGAAATGAAAACTAAATAATTGAAACAACATTGGTTGTTTTTTTTAGTGAGGAAGAAATGACTTTCTGGAGGTCCTACGCTCTGACTTCCTTTCCCCTCTCAGAAGCTGAGGGAGGATTTCAAACCCTTTTTGTGGATCACAGGAATAAATAAATCGATTAATTTATTAGCTCACTTTTTAAACCTGCAGAGGATACCTGAAATAATGTAGTGCAATATAATATATAGAACTACATACCATCATGGAATTTGATTCTGTAGCGTATCAGCCATCATTGTGCTGCTGTTGCTAAATTAGCCATGATGTTGCAAACCCTGGCTTGTCATATCTTGTCTTTAATGTCAAGGTTTTGGTTTGTTCTCAAGTCGTATAAAGTGTGCTAATTAGTGGGTGATCAGGTATTATATTGTTTGGGGTGCAGACAGAGCGAGGGAGATATCTGATGTCATCGAAATGATATGTTGGCATTACCTGAGATAAGCATGTCCCAGTGACCTGCAGAACTCTTCCAGGGCCTCAGCCTTCTGTCCGTTCATGTTTGACCCATACCCGGGCAGGAACACCACCCCCGGGCTCTTCCCCTTCACCCGTCTGTAAGCCAACTTGGGAAGGTCGGGCCGGGTGGCAAACTGAACCGTAGACTTGTGTCTAACACCCGAGATACATTGTACCAGGCTGGGTCCTCCTAGATCGAGATTGGATATAAAAGCATACGAAGTTACATGAATATCGTGGTTTGCTTGCTAAAGACACAAAAGGAATAGCCTTTATATTACCATGTCGATGGTCCAAATAACGTTCAGAATGTGTTATGTTAGCCGAGTTCATCTTCAAGGAATGCATATCATATTGGGCAGTCCCTCTCCTCCTAAATAGACTAATTAAAGCAGGAACTGGCCACATTCCACATTTACATGCTGCTCCAGATAGGTTATGAGACCAGGCCTGTGTGTGTGTGTGTGTGTGTGTGTGTGTGAGCATGTGCCACACCCCCCTTGTGTGCGTTTTAAGGCATAAACACATACAACTTCGCCGAAACAAACACGGCGTACATAATAGTGGTCTACTAACCTTCCAAACGCGTGGACAATACAGTAGAGACCCCGCCATTGCTGGTGATTTGCGAAAGTCCTCTGCGACAGGACCTCAGCGCCACGGCTGCCATACTGCTTTCCCTCACGCGATCATTGAAACATCGCGAGAACTGAAATAATTCTGGTATCTCAGGTCTGAGAGTGCATGCATGTTATGTATCCAGTCCGTCCAGTCTATTTTGTGCACTCATCTACATCCAGTCTATGTTGTGCACTCATCATAATCCAGTCTATGTTGTGCACTTATCATAGTCCAGTCTATATTGTGCAATCATCATAGTCCTCCAGTCTATGTTGTGCAGAGTCCAGTCTATTTTGTGCACCCAGCATAGTCCAGTCTATGTTGTGCTCTCATCATAGTCCAGTCTATATTGTGCAGAGTCCAGCCTATGGTGTGCTCTCTTCATAGTTCAGTCTATGTTGTGCATAGACTGTGCGTCTATGTTATGCAGAGTCCAGTCTATGTTTTCCTCTCACAATAGTCTATGTTATGCAGAGTCCAGTCTATGTTTTGCTCTCACAATAGTCTATGTTATGCAGAGACCAGTCTATGTTGTGCACTCGTCAACAATCTGACATGTGTTTATATCCCTTAACATAGACAAATAAGCTTAGCCAACCACATGATTTATATCAGTTACATTACATCGAGTGCATTGCATTTTGACTACCTGACTTCTTTCAGTGGGAAAATACTATACAATAAAGTAGAATTATAATTTCTGCGCCGGTTGCATAATGTCTTGTGTATGAAGACGAATACCTAAGAAATCACGAGAATCTCCGGTTTCCCAATTCTTCCATCACATGATGATATATTTCATCATAACTGCAGGATGACCCGTGAGGCGAACAGGCATTTCAGAACAACAACGAAGCATAAACTCTAGTATCTACAAATAGTACTTGATAATAAATACCTTAGAATGTAATGCAATTGCATTAAATACCAATTATAACACCATGTCGATTGTCCAAATAACTTCCAAAATGTTAGAAATGCAATTCAACATTCAATTCTATGCGTTAAATATTCTATGTAATGCATTTTATCCATTAAATATGCTTAATCGTGTGGCGGTGAGTGCGATGCTGTGTGTAACATGACTCAGAGCGTCACCGGCGGAAGGTCACGGAGCAGAGAGCCCGACGGAAGCGGGACTCAAAGCCTCTCCGCCATTGTGGAACATGGTATAGGAGATCTCAGTAAAGCACTACTCGGTTTTACGTTAGCGTTAGACCACGTAGCTTCTCCCGACGCGTTCGGACCCGCTGAGAACACACGGTCGGCCATCGGAGCACGGTAAAGCCCCTCGCTGCTGCCAGCTCCGACGACGGGCGGAGAACCGGAGAACGAGCCGCCACCGAGCCGCCGGAGAGCCGAGCCGCGCTAGGGAAGCACCGGAGCGCCCAGCAGGATACACCGGGGACAGGCGGAGCAGCGATCGGGTTTGGTTCCTGGAGGATGTCCGCTACAACAGTCGACCCGGTTTGTGTCTTTTCCATTTGAATGCTGTTCCGAATGTGACGTGTGACAAACGCAACTTTGTCAACACTTTGATGGGCTAACCTGGTTGAGCCTGCTTCCACAAGGCATGCCGGATCACAGGTCTTTGATATGTGATAGCTGTTAGCTGAGTGTAGGCCGACCTGCAGACCGCCGACCAGCCCTGGCCGTAGTCGGTCCCCGAGTCCTCCACTGCGGTACATGGACTGGATGTCAGGTCGACGTCTGGTCCTAATGCAGAGCCAGGGGTAGATGTGATATTTAGGAGACGGTGGAGCACTAACACCCCGGGTGGTGGTGGACCACTACGTTAGAGGATAGCATCGTGGGTTGTAATAAATATTTTTGTATTCTAACATCCCTTTTACTGTTCTTGCCAATTTCAGAGACCGAAGGGACAAGGAAATAAAGGTATTGTGATTTAGAAAATATCGTGTTTTTTTTATTCAAAAATTAATAATCGTTACTCTCGACTCTTTCCAAGTAGCCTATACATCTCAAAATTACAATTTCTGTCATTAAGGCCTGATAATATTTAGCCACACTAATATAACCAATGTAAGATTAACAATAACGCTGTTGTTTACTAGCGCCTTTAAGTGAACTATGTGACCAGATGCATGGGGGTCGATGGTGATGATGCTGTCCTATATTGTAGTAATGGCTATTTGATGAGCTAAATGACTGTGTTTACATCTAGTGCAAAACGGATCAATGCATCAAAAGGATGGTGTGAACGATGATGACTTTGAGCCATACCTAAGTGGTCAGACAAATCAGGTAATAAATACCAGAAAAGACCCCTAGGGTTTTACAGAGAGATGCAAGGCTTTAACTTGTTGCCAGTGTGGTGTTCGGCGCTCTGCTAATAACTATTTTTACCCCAGTTTTTTTCTATTCTTGTCATGTGGGTGGCTGACAACCATGGAATTATTCCCACAGAAATCAAAGTGTTCCAAGCCAAGAATTATATGGCTATGTTCCATTTCCAAGTAGATAAACTTGCATTGTTCTCATAAACATGGCTAAATCAACCAACTCAGCCATGTTTAGTGGCTTTAGTGACTGGTTTAATACATTGGAGATCTAATCTGTAACTAATGTCCCAATCAAGACAATTAACTCAACGGGTTCCTCTCCCCCACAGAGCAACAATTACCCTCCAATGTCCGACCCTTACATGCCCAGCTACTATGCTCCCTCCATCGGCTTCCCCTACTCCCTGGGAGAGGCCGCCTGGTCCACAGCCGGGGACCCGCCCATGCCCTACCTCACCACCTACGGCCAGATGAGCAACGGTGAACCCCACTACATCCCTGACGGCGTGTTCGGCCAGCCGGGCGCCCTGGGCAACACGCCCCCCTTCCTGGGTCAGCACGGCTTCAACTTCTTCCCGGGTAGCGCAGACTTCTCCACCTGGGGCACCAGTGTGTCGCAGGGCCAGTCCACGCAGCAGAGCTCGGTGTACAGCAACAGCTACGGCTATGCCCCCAGCTCCCTGGGCCGGGCCATCGCCGACGGCCAGGCAGGCTTCAGCAGTGACACGCAGCTGAGCAAGGTGCCTGTGCTGAACAGCATGGAGCAAGGCATGGCGGGGCTGAAGCTGGGCGCCGACATGGGGGCGGCCGTCACCAAGACCGTGGGCTCCCCGCTGGCCGCCGCTGCTGGCATGAGCAGCATGGCGGCCAACGCCATCCCCCAGTCTGTCAGCTCCTCCGTTCCCAAGCCCGCCTCCTGGGCCGCCATCGCCAGGAAGCCGGCCAAGCCCCAGCCCAAGGTCAAACCCAAAGCCAACATGGGGATGGGCTGTGGTGCGGCCATCCCCCCTCCCCCCATCAAGCACAACATGAACATTGGCACCTGGGACGATAAGGGCCCCCTGGGTAAGGCCCCGATGGCCCAGGCTATGATGCCCCCCCAGACCATGGTGCAGCAGCCCCTCATGGCCCAGCACCAGCCGCTGCTGCAGAACCCTCTGCCCCCACAGCACCCCCATCAGCACCAACATCAGCACCAGCATCAACACCAACACCAGGCCTACCACCTCCAGTCCCTACAGTCCCCCCAGCACCCCCAGGCTCTGCCCCCCGGTCCTCCCCACTCCCACCCCCATCCTCACTCCCATCCCCACTCCCACCCCCACGCCCACCTCTCCTCCCAAGCCGGCCCGCCCCAGGCCCTCCATCAGCACCACCCACAGCAGCACCACCCACAGCAGCACCACCCACAGCAGCACCACCCACAGCAGCAGCAGCAGCAGCAGCAGCAGCAGCAGCATCATCAGCAGCAGCAGCAGCAGCAGCATCATCAGCAGCAGCAGCAGCAGCAGCAGCATCATCATCAGCAGCAGCAGCAGGGCCCCCCCCCGAACCGCTGGGTGGCCCCCAGAAACCGGGGCGCCACTTTCAACCAGGGCCCCGGGGCGGAAGGCTTCGCCGGCATGGGAGGCGTGGCTATGAGTGCCCCCCCTTGCTCCAGCGGAGAAGTGCACCCAGTGCTGGAGAAACTGCGCACACTCAACAACTACAACCCCAAAGACTTTGACTGGAGCCTGAAGAACGGCCGTGTGTTCATCATCAAGAGCTACTCGGAGGACGACATCCACCGCTCCATCAAGTACTCCATCTGGTGCAGCACGGAGCACGGCAACAAGCGCCTGGACGGGGCCTACCGCTCGCTGGGCGGCAAGGGGCCCCTCTACCTGTTGTTCAGCGTCAACGGCAGCGGCCACTTCTGCGGCGTGGCGGAGATGCGCTCAGCCGTGGACTACAACGCCTACGCCGGTGTGTGGTCGCAGGACAAGTGGAAGGGCAAGTTCGAGGTGCGGTGGGCGTTCGTCAAGGACGTGCCCAACAACCAGCTGCGACACATCCGCCTGGAGAACAATGACAACAAGCCGGTGACCAACTCCAGGGACACACAGGAAGTGCCTCTGGAGAAGGCCAAACAGGTGCTCAAAATTATCGCCACCTTCAAGCATACCACCTCAATCTTTGATGACTTTGCACACTACGAGAGTCGCCAGGAGGAAGAGGAGGCTCTGAGGAGGGTGAGGAGCACTCATGCATGCACGCACACAAACACATGCACACACAACTAACAAGTCCTCCCCACACTGTGAAGGTGGTATGCATGTTAAGGGTGGCACCGTAACAATTAAAAGCCTCTACCCAGGCCATTATGACTGACCCTAGACAAACTGCCTCTAATCGGCGGATCTTATTACACCTGTTCCTACAGCGTTAACAAGTGCAGCCGGTGGCGCTGGCTGCATGAATGGTGTAGTAGTACAACTGGGAGTAGCCGCAGGCCCGTCAGCATATTTGCTACTACATCACTCATCACTGAAAAAGCACGTTCATAATGTCTTGTCGTCGGCCATCTTGTGCTATGGAGGGTTAGACACAGGGATTGACACAGGGTTTTTTTTCTGATATAAGCCACATTCCTGGCATTCCTGCTCTCAGACAAAAGGCAGAGGTGGGCTCTGCTGGTCGCTGTACGAGCCGCATGGTCTCTCTCTTCCTCTGGCCGTCTGAGTCTCTCCCTCCCTCCTGCGGTCCTCAGGTCCGGCTCCGACTGCTTTATTAGTCAGTTTCCGCATACAGCCTCTCCATCCACCCGGAGAACGCCACTCTAAGGCCTTTCATTGGCTGACGGATCAGCTCGGGGTCCCTCCACGGGCCCAACCTGCCACCCTGCTTAATAACGCCTGGGCCCGCATGGGATCACGTAGCCCCCCGGTAGACATTAAGCATTCATAGAACCGGCGAAGAGAGCCAGGGAACCATGATGCAATTTAGTGACAATAACACCGTGGGTGCTTTGGTTTACCGTGGCTGTTATAAACATGCAGGACGCTGGAACGAAACACCAGACCTGCTACTTTGGCTAACTCCTCATTGCGTTTCCATTTTAGTGTAGTGGAAGAAATCCCACTATCTGTCCTTCTTTTGCCCCTCTGGGCCCTTTCCACCTTGCTCTCCCCCCTAGCCTCCAGATATCTCTCGTATATTGACTACTCGCTGCTGACCTTGTTAATATGCGCTAGGTTATTTTCTCGTAAATATTTCAAGTCAATGTTTTCAGTGCTCTGAAAACAAAGCTGTCAGTGGACAGGCTGTTTTCGTTGCGGCTGGTTTCATACCTGCTCTTGTAGCCTTGACCTGCTACATGACAGCAGCAGGGCCCTGCCCAGCTCAGACCCCCACCCACCCCGCCCCACCTGGACTGACAAGGTTAATTGTCCCTGGCTTGTTATGCCTGTCCTTCTGGCACAGGCAGTGCAGTCGTAGCAAGACTGGCTGCTGAAGATGTAGCCTCTCTGAGTGATGGACACACTCTGACCCTCGCCCTGGAGAGGTTTTCTTGCATATATTCTCCCCTTTTCTATAAACCATATGTCCCCCTTGTAGTTAGAAAGTTAGCATGTCTGCTCCTCGTCAGCAAGTTAGCATGCCTGCTCATACTTTAGAATGTCTGCTCGTCGTCGGTAAGGCGGCATAAATTTATGGTGGCTATTAAGTTAGCATATGTCTCCTTTCGGGTTGACCTTGATCTACTGCCGGTTAGCATAGTTCCCCCAGTGGTTAGGTAAGTTGGCATATATGCGCTAGTAGTGAACATTTGTGTTATTCACCGAGCAGCAATCCTTGTTCTAAATGCAAGCTGGGTGACGTTAAGAACCAAGATGGCTGCTAGTTCAAAGAGGCTCATGGTTAGCAAATAATGGAAGGAGAAGATGTTAGTGCCCTCCTGGTTATGGCCTCTACAGGTGACGGCTGCCCCCCACACTTCAGGCTGATCATTAACAAGAGAGGATCAAATTCTGGACAAAATGGATGGAAGGAATGCAGGAAGTGAATGCAGATTCACAAATGGAGGAACTTGAACACAAAATGATTTGTCATTATCACAACCACAACAAGATGAACCACAGTGGTTCTCAAAGAGAGCCCAGTTCCACCTCACAAACGATGTATTATACTTAAGAGTGGCTGCTGATGTCAGTGATCTCAACCCATTAGGATGGTTAAGTTCTCTGTATTTTCCAAACCTTGTGGATAGTAAATGACACTGTAGCGGTAAGGAGATATAGCTGCAGCCTATGTTAATCTGGGGGTGATGGGGGAGATGTGTCGAAGGACAAGAAGTCTCTGTGTTCTTGTATAGACGGAGCTGTTGGCACACAAGTGTCTTCGCACTTTCTCCTGTTTTCTTTTTTTCTCCATTTCTTTCTGATAGCCTTTGAGCAGTGTATTTTTACAGCATCTAATGAAGAGCTAAACAAAGTCAAGATGAAAGGGTTATTTTAGACATTTTAGACATCCAGCCTATGACAACATATCTCCTGTGGTTCTATGTGCTGTAACAGTCGAGGGTCCAACAAAATGATAGTTGGTAGTCACTCTCCGTGTTGTGATTGTTAGCATGGCTAATGCATACAGAAGGGAGCGTACAAGAACGCGTCCCATGACCAAAAGATGAGGTCGAAGCAGAGGACACAATCCCTGGACATCAACCTGTTTCAACTGCTATTTCATGTTTTATTTGACTGTCACTGGAATGCCATCCACTAATCATCTGCTCGTCTCTCTCTCTCCTCTCCCCTCTCCTTTCCCTCTCCCCTCCCCTCTCCCCTCTCTCCTAGGAGCGGAACCGGAATAAACAGTAACCTTCCAGCTGGACGCTCTCTACTAGAACTGCAACTCATATGGACGTAGGACCTTATATAATTCGCCCGACCGGAACGGAGGGTGGGCTTTCACAATCTCTTTCGCTCTGTCTTTCTCTGTCTCCGTCTCCCTCCCTCCCTCCCTCTTTCTTTCTGTCTCCCTCCCTCTTTCTTTCTGTCTCCCTCCCTCACTTTGTCTGTCTCCCTCCCTCACTCTGTCTCTCTCTCTCTGTGTTTCCCTACCTCACTCTCTCTCCCTCCCTCTCTGTCTCCCTCCCTTCTTCTGTATCCTTCCCTCTTTCTGTCTCTGTCTTGCTCGGTTACCCTCCCCCCTATCCCTCCCCCCCTCTCTGCCCCTCTCTCTGTCTTCTGTCGTGCTTTTTGATGGCCATGTGTCTGAACACCACCGTGAATGGACTCATGTGAGATTTGAGCGGTGCATCGAATAGCTGTGTCTCCTCTTCTTCTATCCCCCCCACTGTCCCACTAAGCAGAAAACTTTTTAATCCCCCCCCCCCC
>JAOPUD010000112.1:1563327-1576401 GCA_027122715.1 Trisopterus minutus
CTCCCTTCTCCTCTCTCCTCTCCCTCTCTCCCTTCTCCTCTCCCTCTCTCCCTTCTCCTCTCCCCTCTCCCTCTCTCCTCTCTCCCTTCTCCTCCTCTCTCCCTCTCTCCCTTCTCCTCTCTCCTCTCTCCCTTCTCCTCTCTCCTCTCCCTCTCTCCTCTCTCCCTTCTCCTCACCTCTCCCTCTCTCCCTTCTCCTCTCTCCTCTCTCCCTTCTCCTCACCTCTCCCTCTATCCCTTCTCCTCTATCCCTTCTCCTCTCCCTCTCTCCCTTCTCCTCTCTCCTCTCCCTCTCCGTCCCTGGACCCAGCTGGTTCTCAGCTCTATCTGTCCCATGAACAAGCAAACGCACACACAACCGCACATACGTACATAAAAATGTACACACTTAACAGACCCTGTGAGCATAATAAGTTAGGTATTCACACACACACACAATCCCACACACACACACCTCGGACAGGCACATGACTATAAACACACACTAACAGAATAAAAAAAACATTCACACCTGCCCCAAAAATACCCTCTTAGTTACATGACAAAGTCTGACACGTTTGGACCCAATCCGGTGGTCATCATGGTTGGTGATTGGACCATGCACGTGTCAATCACTGGCTGGACTAACAGACACTGCGGACCATTTTTAATGTGGCAGTCACTGCTGGCGGGGCATAATATGATATGATTATCGGGGTAACACGCGAGAGGTGAGAGGGGAGCCCACAATTTATTTTCCATTAGACAAGGGTGACTTACTGGGAACAGCTTTAGCCTACACTGACACAGAAAAGGGCTTTGAGGGTATTCAAATCCCCATTAGTTGGACTCAGAAAGAACATTTGCTCTTTTCTGACTAACGACTTGGGGATTTGTAGTCGAATCTGACTGAATGCTTACCCTCCTCCTCGCTGTCTATTTTCCGCTCCATCCTTCTACTCTGATGGGTTACTGGCGTGTTGTGCTGCAGAAGTCCTTGATCCCAGTACAGTGGATCAACAGAAGTACAGAGAGCTCTTCTCACTGGCACACCCAGAGCCTGACACAGAGCTGGGGAACCCGGGCCCACATCTCCTCAAGTGATGTGTGTCTGATTCCTGAAAGTGGATTTAGTTGAGTCTCATGAGTCTGAACGCTGCAGCCCATTTTACTTTACGATTTGTTTTAGGAAGGAAGCAACAAGAAGAACTGAAGGCAGCGAAAGGCTTACTTCTCAAACGTGCATTTTGGCACACGAAAACTACCGACTGAAACAGGAAACTGATGATCCGCAGGCGTCTCTTCAACGCTCCAGCCGGTCAGTAAGGAAGGGATGAGGGAAGTTTATTTGACGGTTAACATGCAAATCAGTCAAATCTTAATTTCCAGGGTGCCCTGGTAGCATGTTGGACTAAGGCACAGGCTGCGTCTCACGACATCACGGGTATCAAACCTCCCACCGTCCTATATCTCCCCATCTCGCTTCACTCGTCCCCCTCCCCCTCCACTGGGAATTATTCTGAATAAAGCTATGTTAGAAAATCAACTGATATCATTGTTGTTTTTTGCTCACAGATCAAGAATAATCAGTCTTGCCTTTACTTTGAGAAATGTGCTACTTGTACTCGTGACTAGGTGAAATATCTCGGTTCCAATGATTTAAAGGTACATACAGATTTGAGAAGCAACAAGTATTGATAGATTACCAGCTGGCCTAGCGGCTGTCCTGGACCTCAGACACACCTCTGCACAGCAAATCTGCATCAAATGGGTGTCAGAGGAGCCTTTCAGAAGAGCGCCCAGAGTGCATCTGTAAATAATGGCCCATTTCCAACCCCTCAGCCCAGCAGCGAGGGGGCGGTACGGCCCAGCTCTGTTACGGCTCACGTTTCCACCACCGCCAGTACCCTTATGGTGGGCGGGGTTTAAGCCACCAGTACCCTTAGGGTGGGCAGGGTTTAAGCCACCAGTACCCTTATGGTGGGCAGGGTTTAAGCAACAGTACCCTTATGGTGGGCGGAGTTTAAGCCGATTGGCTCTCAGTACCCCAACGGAGGAGTACTGAGAGACCAGTACAGCTCAGTACGGCTCAGTCCGGGTCACGCCCCCTTTTGGCGGTGGAAAGGCGCCCGGTGCCGCCCCTCTGCAGACTGAAGCGACCTGCACCCTGCGGTCGAAACGTACCATAAGTGTTTGACCTCATAGAACACCACTTCTTCCTACAGGGGGGAAAGGGGGATTGGTATGCTTCTGCGTCGTGAGCACTGATTGGCCACTGGCTAGCCGGCTAGGGCTTCTGGTTCCTTCCTGCAGGCGGTGGGAATGACCAGGAGCTACTGGTGATGAGAAACCATTCTGGTGGCTCAGAACCAACCACGCACAACCATACACACACCACAACAGAGACCCTTCTGGGCCGGTCGGGTCTGGAGACAGCACTGCACATGGGGCGGGTCATGACACAGACAAAGCAGAGTTTTGATTGGCTTATTCAAGATAAATCGACCAGTGAGGGCTCAGGTAACTTTTTTTTGCTCAATGGGATCTTTCTTAAGATGTGCTGTGAGAGGACTCTGTTCACGACTAGCCTTTTCCACTACTATGAAACCACAGAACGGTATTAACTAGAGACCGGTGGACACCCAGGCCTCACTACATCAGGGCGGGCAGGCCGGCCCCGCCCCTCTAGGTGATATTGTGTATGTGTGGTTTATAGTACACTAGCATCAATGGTCCAACAGACAAATCTCATTGAAGATATAGAAATGGTCCAATACAGTTATAGTACAACATCTATACATCAACTATACATTGTGCATCTATTTTTCTCCTTTCTTTTGTTTTGGTGAGGATGAGGAGTGTGGAAATTGGTCATAATTTCATCTTCAGGGGTTTAAAAGGGGGTGGGGTATCGGTCAACACAAAGGACAGACACCCTTTTGACCGTTTTAGTCTTCAGTTAGCGACTGAGTCAGCGCCTCGGCCCCTGAACCTGGCCCCTGAACCTGGCCCCTGAACCTGGGCCCCTGAACCTGGCCCCTGAACCTGGGCCCTGGACCTGGGCCCCTGAACCTGGGCCCCTGAACCAGGGCCCTGAACCTGGGCCCTGGACCTGGGCCCTGAACCTGGGCCCTGGACCTGGGCCCTGAACCTGGGCCCTGAACCTGGGCCCCTGAACCTGGGCCCCTGAACCTGGGCCCTGAACCTGGGCCCCTGAACCTGGGCCCTGAACCTGGGCCCTGGTCGTATCACCAAGGTCTTGGAATGTGTTGTTGCAAAAGACTTTGGAGTCAACTTTTGCAATTTTCACAGAAGAATGGTGGCTCAGCTACGATGGGTTAACTACACTACAACCTCTTCAGCTAACATTCAAACTACGCCACTGCTTAAGGATAAAGTGTCACATATAAGGGGGCTTGGATGGTGGGGGGGGGGAGAGAGTGTACCACAGAAGGAAAGGTTTTGTAAGGGTGACAACGGACTGAAGGTTCTACTATGGGGGCACGGAGAGCGATCACTGATGAGGAAATGGGGGGTTCTCTTCAGGGCTATAAGGTGGAGCATGAGTCTGAGGGGGGAGGTGATGTTAGGATATGACGGTGGCCCTCATGACGATAGCTGGGTCTTCTATGTCCGCCTTGCTCTGGACCATCCGCAGCTCCAGCTGGGGCGGGCTGGGCCGCCTGCCAGGACCCGCCAGCTCTGGAACAAAGACATCAGGTGACTTCCTGCTGCTGCTCTTAGTACCGCTCAGAAGGAATGGATACATGACATGATACCTCAAATATACATATATATATATAAAAAAATATTTATATAATATATAATAATAATATATATATATACCAGTGGCGGCTGCTGGTCTTTCAAAGAGGGGAAGCTCATTTTCGGCCTACATCATATGAATTGTCAATTTATCCTCTCCCTGCTCTCTGTTTCTTTTCAAGGTAATGCTCGGGGACCCTGTCATACCAACTAGCTGTCTATTCCACTGACCTGACCAGTGTCCTCTCAATGGCCAGCAGAGCTAGGCTGCTTAAACGGCCTTGGTCCATTGTGTTACGGCATAGGACTTGAGCTGCTTTAAACAGCAGAAGCTCCTTTCTACACCTGCAGATGTAGCTCCAAGGCATTGCAATGTCCAACTCCACGTCTTTAAGGAACACCAAGAAATCACACAGCGTTCCCCCGTCACCCTGCAAGTCCTGTTCTGAATACAGGACTTCAGACCCCAGGCTCCCTGAATCAAAGTGATGGCCAACCTACGCTGTCAATCAAACGGCAACTCAGTCTTTCGCAGACCCTCCAATCATCACGCAGAAGCCCAGCGTCCAGGCCCGCCCACTCCTCCATTCACCCCCAGAGACGCTGAGCGTCCGTGGGAGGGACATAATCGCAGCATTATCCAATGGCCGTCGACTTTTGGCACACTAAAAAAAGTTGTTTCTATGCAGCCCCATTGAAGTGGATGGATGCTGACCTTCGACAGGCAAATGCACTGTGACGCTATGGGAATGTATGAGAAAGAAATCTAGTCAGCCGACCTGCGATTAGCAGCTGATTCTGAACAAAATTTTCTTCGAGATGAATATGTTCTAACGCATTTTTAGTCAATGAAATGTTAACACAACAGTATATATTTGACAATTATTTTTTGAAATTGTAGGGGAAGCTGAGCATCCCTTGCAGTTTTAGAGAAATCACCGCCGGTTTGAAGGCTCAAAACAAACAGAGTTTAATAATATGCATCCATCCCTTCCTATGGAAGGGATGGAGGCGAGGGGACGGACGAAGGGCGCAAACGCAACTTGACTTCCACCCTAAGTCAAAGGGGCCGTCTGAGGAATAACGGAAGCCGAGGGCCCTACACTGCAGGAGCCCTCACCCCTCTAGACAGAAGCTGTGACATGATGACATGACATGATGACATGACTCTTGTTCTGTTCTGTCCAAGAAGGCCAGAACAAAAAGCAAGGCAACACGCTGCTGGCTGATTGTGAAGAATGGACCACGCCCAGTCTGAGGGATGGAGATGATGAGGACAGACCCTCATGGTCTGTCAATGTAGAATAGATGGTGCAATGAGGGAATCTGCATGGGCAACTATGGAAAAAGCTTTATATTGCACTTTTTCATGGTTGTAAATAGCGACTTTTGACATGAATATTAACATAGACTTCAACATAATTGAGAGTCATAACATGACACTGTGCATCTGTTTCAATTGTTGTTAGTGCTTTGGTTGCACTGGATCCAGTGCTTTGGTTGCACTGGATCAAATTAATTTTAAAGGTCCCATGACATGCTACCAGCTGTGGTGTGATTAGCCGTTACAAGCCGTTTTGAAAATCAGTCTGTTACGACATCACAGGTGGGCGTGTCCACCTAGATGTGTGCTGATAGATCAGCCTACCAGCCTACCCAGTGGATTCTAGCAAACGTTGCTCATCTGTCCGTCACACATCTAGGTGGACACGCCCACCTGTGATGTCATAACAGACTGATCAACGGCTAATCACACCACACCTGGTGGCATGTCATGAGACCTTAACAAACATACTCGGCCCAGAAAAATAGAAGATACACGTGCACATCAACCCAGAACTACACAGAGGGCTGAGCGGGGATATTCCAACACTGAATACAATTCTTGATCATTCTTGAGATGGCGGGATGGGCATTAAAGCTCCAAGACATTCATAACATTCCCACGACACAAAGTACATTCTCTTAATTATTATTATTGTGCAGATTGCAACGCAGGCTCAAAAGGTTTCTGTACATGCAACATAGGTGTGTGTGTTTGTCTGTGTGTGTGTATATAAGAGGGTGTGAGGGATAGTTACAAGTCGCGAATCAAACTGGGGACAGCGAGAGCAAAAGAAAGAAATATAGAGACAGATAGATACTGAACAAGAGAGGCAGACGGAATGAGAGAGAAAGACAGACGGACAGGAAGAGAGGGACAGAGGAATAGAGAGATTGACAGAAATAGAGGGTGGGAGACAGAAAGAGATGGTGAGAGACAGTAATAGAAGGAGAGACAGAAACAGAGAGAGATAAAGCAAGCTTCAGCAACGGGGAACAGGGACGTACTTCTGCATGACGTTCTGCAGACTCAGCATCATGCCCAGCTCGTCCTTCATCTTCTCCCTGTTGGCGCGACATTCCGCTAGGTAGCGCACAGCCTTGAAGACAACAAGGACTACCATTAACATACATATTTTTACTATGAATAGAAACCACAAACAGAGTCAATAATGACACACCACGCTTCACATCGGTAGGTTTGCCTTAATACACATATTAAGATCCCAACTGTGTGTTACTACCCTTTCATGTGCTCCTATAGTGTCATGGTTACATAAAACCCCTTAGATGTTGACTCAGATTGTGGGCTCACTATAAGAAGATTGAGAGGACCGTTATATAATGGATGCATATGCATGAGTCCTTTGGCGACCCAGAGTAAAGAGTTAATAAAACAGGAAAACAGTACTTGATACTCTATTTGTGAAATATTCAAACAGAGCGGTGGTGTCCGGGTAGATTTTGTAAAATTTTCTAAATAAATGGATGTGAGAGAATGCTTACTTAAGGGTCACTTATACGTGTTGTAACAACACCGGCCAAGTGAGGGCGACAATGTTTTGGATATCAAATTAAAGTTTCAGCCTTGAAGTTGGGGTAATGAAATGAAATGTACTACAATCAAAACTGTTAAAAACAATGTTTTTAACCAGGCCAGCCCAGATGGGGATTTAAAAGTTACCATGTGAACACATACTTTTCTCCTAGCAGGCAATAGATGTTGGGCAGCCAGACGTATGTAAACACATTACCAGTAGTGCAGAGTAGACGACCTGCGGATTTGTGTGATCCAGGAACAGTATCAGGCCAGGTAGACACCCGTGGTCTTCAACTATGGCTCTTCTGTTGAGTGGGTCTGCTGCAAGGTCCCGCAGCTGGTTGACGATCGCTAACGCATCCATCTCCCCACTCATGGTGCCTCTGGTCTGGGGGCCATACACGTCAAACCGGCCTCCTCACTCTACTTGAGGAAAGTGAGAAGAAGAGATTATGATATGCACTTTAATCAAAACAAAAGTAATAAACGAAAACAATCCCATACAATAAAAGCTTCGCTTTCTTTCTTTCTTTTTTTCGAATAAGCACGAACTGTGAAGTGTACACAAAGAGCACACATTCTCAAATAATGCACATTCTTAGATACAGGTCAACGTCTGTCAGTGTTTGTTTATCAACACAATCGATGTGTTTTTATTGACAGAGCAGAGTTGTTTTAACTGGACTATCTTAACTTTTGGTGTGACCCTTGGAACAATCCTGATGCTGGTTGCTGATGTGACACGCAAAAATAAAGTATAGCTCTCCTCTGGAGAAAAGACTGCTCTAAGCTTGGTCGACTGGCCGTCAATACCATTTGATTCCTCTGCAAACCTTCAATTATACACAAGCTCAAGCATTAAGCGGCGTACATGATCAAACATTACGCATAACATTGTCAACGACCCCGACCTAACCTCAATTCAAACCCGACCGATGCGTTGTGGCAGCTAGCTAGCTCCGAGGCTAGCCCGGTGACAAGGCTTACCTTATCTCAAATAGATGTCTTTAAAATCATAAGGCAACCCTGGATGAACGGTCAGAAGGACATGTGAATTCGCGACAAACTGACCCTATGTATACACGATATGGACAATACCCAGAAAAGGAGTAGGTATAGGCCTTGGGTCGTTCTCGTGCTAGCTGTCTTTAGCAGGGCTGTGTTGGTACCAGGCACTGGCTGCAGTGTTGCCAGATTGGCTCCGATTTTCCGCCAAATCTGGCTGCAGCGCCCGGAAGCAAGTGTTGCCAGATTGGCGGGAAATCTGACCCAATCTGGCAACAATGACTGGGTGTCCCTGTTTAGTTCACCGGGGCCGCCCGGCACCACAGCCATCTGAAGGAGAAGGAGTTTCTTCAGATTTACTAACAATTCAAATACTAATTGCCGTTTGCCAAGTTCTTTGGCAAAGTTTTTTTGTTTTTTTTCCTCTGACGGTTTATTGAGGTTAGGACGGGTCGGGCAGCGTTCCTCTGCTACAGCAAACCAACACCACTATCAGGGGACAGAAAGACACGCGTGCAATTATTTGGAGAACTAACTACTGGGGGAATACAGTAGTTATTTGATGTAGGACTTTTTTTTACCTGCCATAGGTAAAACGCATCTGTCAGTTATATTGACATAGGGGTCACGATGATGATGAAGTACACAAGTCATTTGGGCAACGATGGTAGTGACTGGAATCAAACGGATTGACTGGCGGAGACTAGTCCAATGAGATGGAGTTATTCTAACCTTAAACGAATACCATTGGACACATTGCCTGCTGATCAATTTTCAAAGCCAATCAAAGCCATTGTCCCCGCCAACTCCATCGTATCCCGCCCCCGAGGTGACTCTTACTCCACACGCCGAGCGCCAGATAGCCTTGGAAAGAGAAACCGGGACAGCCAACTTTTTAATAGCTTACAAACTAGGTAAGTTATCATTCCAGATTAACAAAAACCTCCGTATCCTTTGACACAGTTATCGTTGGAACTGCTGGTGAATCATTGATCGTTTCGTGCCACAGATAATAGCGGTTTACCCAAACAAACACCCAGCGCCGACTGTTAGCCCCGTTAGCATAGCCGCAGTCATCGTTCACATGACCTAAGCCTCTTTGTTTTAAAGTATACTTGAAGTAAAGTAACCCATCTCCTGCCAAATTTGGTATCATTGATCAATCTGGCTAACCAAACGATTGTCATGTTTAGTTGGGATCAGTTTGACACGAGTAGTACACTCAAAGTAACGTGAGTACTTGTTGTGATCCTGACCTATCTGCCCCCCTTCTGCCTTTATTCTGATTACTACATTGTAGTGTATGAACTATAGCCGTGTCAAGTTGTCAGACGCAGAGTACCGCGTTTTATGTGACTAATGACCGTTAATCAACCCGTTCATTGGTCGTAATTGCCTTCAGTGCTGCTGCTGGTTGGACCCCACATGCTTTATGGTCTCATCCTCTTGACCTTCCTCTTCTGTTCTCCATCAAGGCCAAGATGCCCCTTTCTCCGGACCCCATGAACCTGTGTCCATGTGAAACGCTTCAGTATGAGTAAAGAAAATGTGCGGCGTGAAATGGACCTGGTAAGTAAATGTGATGTATGGTCAGAGAATGTCTAATAGGAAGAGAACTGGCACTCTGGTGACTTATGGTTTCTGAACTGACATCTCTACACATGTGAGGGCGCTCGCTAGTGATTGCAGAATGAATATGAGTCGACGGGGTTTCACCCTCAAATTCCACTTTTCTTAGGGTGTCATTTTTTGTCAAGTAATTTGAGTGTCACATTGAAAAGGGTGGGCTAAAAGAAAACGCTCAGCTGAATTAAGCTTGAGTTCACTTAACTGTTCTAAAAATCTGGTCAAACAGATGATGACTTCACTGCCAGAGGTCCTGCTTTACGGCAAGTTCTGAGTCAATTTGGCACTTGCGCATATATAATATATATATTATATATATATACACATATATAAAGGTTAACTTCGACGGAAAGTCCTCCTTAAGATAATGTTTCTGATTCTGCTTCAGATTCAGAAGCCATCAAGCGGGGTCTCTGGTCGTAATCAGTCGCAAGTCTGTCCCTGACCAATCATCTAGTGTGTATGGCCAACAACTGCCCAAACTGTTAGAAATCGAAAGGACATAAGTACTCATTCTTTCGACTTTTGAACTATAATCTATATTGAACTTGCGGAATCTACAACACAATCTGCGATATTTCAATGACAAGCAGGTGAAAGAGATACATTTAGCCGTCTAGCCCCCATGTAATCTGCACTCATTCGATCACCCCCAGTGGATTTCTAATGGAACTGCAACCAAATTCGATGCAATGGAGCTCAATAGCCTGTGGGGAAGTTTGATCTCTACGTCAGAGAGAGGGTTACGTTTCACTGACTGAATGTAACGCCACAGCAGTGTGTGCCACATTTCATATACTAAATCTCTTACATGAGCATACACAATAACGCTTCTAGCTTTTAAATTAAGTATCCTAAAGTTGGCGTGTGTTGCAAGAAAAGTTTTAAAGGGGTTTTACATGCTTGTTAATAAAAATAACTCAAACTCTTCTGGTGTCGGCAGAGGAACGGAAACCTCCCGGTAGGGAGTGCTTTGGGAGCTCACAAAGCACAAGCCGTTAGCAAGTGTGCTTAGGATAGCTGAAACTCCACCCTAGGGGAAACGCTCAACGTTGTTGAATCTGTTTCGCTGTGAATTAGCGATGCCTGTGGAACTGAAGACTGTATGAGACCTGTTTATCTAGCGGTGTATATCTGACGAGGTGGAGAGCCCTGTCCTGTGTGATTAACATGTAAGAATGTAGAAGCCTTAAAATGAATGAGTTTGACGGTGCAGTCAAAATGTTCTACTGACAGAGAATACTTTTCACCAGTCTGGTGGTGTGTGGGTAATCCCTTCCACCTGTTGTGATTACTGCTTTAAAGTGTACACTCATGTCCTTTAAAAATAGGCGCTCTGCAATAAAGAGATCTAAAGTGTGGCGCGAACTCCAAGTTCAAGTACCTTTTGGTATGGCGTTGCTACCTGCTGAAACCTTACCGGCTGTCTAATTCCGTGAGCTATGCGGCTTATGCATCGGTGCGGCCCACCCTTGACTTTTTTTTCTTCTTCAAAATACACTAAATATGGCAACAAAATAAACGTCCTCCTGTATCGCGGGAGCAGACTTTTTACCGCGCTGTGCATCGGTTTTCAGTAAAACAGGATCAATGTAATACATTATCTTATTTGACTCCGTTTTTTTGTTTTAAAAAGTGTGATTTAATGGCAAACCTGGGGATTCTGGGATATTCTTGAGATTGAGTACTTGTATGTCGATGGTTATAATACACACCACTAAAGATGGTTCACTTGTCTAAAAAAAGTTGGTATATCATGCACCTCATTCAATAGAGATTAAGGTGGCTGCTATTGACAGTTTATAAACTCAAATACACACTTCCATGAGCACAGAAATGTTGAAAATTAGCCAAAAAAAGGTGGGAATGCTAACAGACATATCTGCGAAGGACCGCAATGATTGTAGGGTGCTAGTCCTCTTTAGTAGAGCATTTTCAAATTCAATATCAATGCTTACAATTCCTGAATATGCTTTTAACACTCTAATATGTATTCTGCTTCTCTTTTACATAATAATTAATGATATAATAATTAAACTGAGTCAGAATTCCCTACGATAGACTTGGGTCCCAAACTCAAAATGTATTTTCAGTGTTTTGTAACGGGTATTTGTATTTTTTGCCAGGCATCTGGATCTGCCAAGCCCTATGGGTCGTCAAGGAGTATCGTGCGAAGAATAGCTACAAGTCTACCTCTTAAACCCTGTGACAGAGTCCAGTTCCAGGTGACAACCACAACATTCTAGTTTTGAAAAAATTAATTGGGCCCTTCTTTGTGACTGTCAGTGAGTGGCTCTTATTGTCTGTTTGCTAGAGGTAACATATTTGGGAGGATACCAATGAGTTTAATTACGACCCCATGTTCCCATGTTGGTTCTAAATATGATAAATTTGACTTGATTTGAAGTGAGTTTTCTTCCTTCAACACCATGGTGTGTCTACACCGATGTATGTTGTGATTGGGCTGAACATGACTTCACAGGTCAATGATGATGTGGACCAAGTATTGAACAGCGCACACAACCTTTTAGCACAAAATCTTGTATTTCTCCAGGGAATCTTTTGCAGTCTAACTGTTTTCTATAAAGCTGAGCTGTTGTTTCAGATCCTTCTCCCTACTGTCTCTTTCAACAACACGGTACTGTTCTCTTCTCTTGTCTCTCCTTCCAGCCACCCTCCTAGCTTTGAGGAATGCTGTAGGGCAGCTCTAGGTCTGTTCACTCGCTTGCCGCCGGCGACCTTTTACCGAATAACAAGCCGTGTGACATTATTAACCCTCTTTTGTTCATCATTTCACCTCCTTTTTATTTTGTCACTTCATTGTCGTTTCTTTTAACTTCTCACTGCCTGAGTTTGTATTTATTTTTTAGAGTGAGCTGCTGTTATTTAGCCGCTATGAAGTGGTTGTGTGGTCGGCTTATTTTCGCTCTGGTAGAGCAGTAGTATAAACGCGCCCCCTATGCCTCCGCCGGTAGCTGAACCCCTACGCCGATGACCGCAGCTACCTGAGAGCCCCCAGCAGACAGAACTTCCTGGTGGCCTCCCTCGCTGACGTGGGCTGGATCGACCGAGAAGAGGGTGATGATGAGGATGATGAAGACTACTTTGACATGCCGAGGTGAGATTGGCAAATACAACCCCCCCCCCCCCACCCCCCTTGTTCCAGACAGGCAGTCTGGAAACTTATCAAACCCACCTAACTGGTTTTCAGTCATTGAGCATTACCATTGAACTAATGAGTATATTTCTTTTCTACTTGCATGATGTCTGCGGCACGTGTGGACTAACATTTATTTCAAGCTCATCGTAGAGTATAAGTGAAGAGCCTGCAGGGCTCGACTCCTGTCAATTAATGGGACGTTTTCAAATGTGACCACAGGCCAGGGGCGTCAACAGGGCTGGTGTTTCGCTCGTCCCAGCCTCAGGCCCCCAGGGTGCCCATGGCCCGACCCCGGTCTTTACCCAGCCTGCACCAGGTGGACCCAAACCCTCAGGGTCCCGCCGCTGCCAACAACGAAGCCAATCAGAAGATCAGCGCCCTGGAGGAAGAGCTGGCCAAGCTGAGGGTGCAGATCGCACAGATAGTCCTCGCCCAGGAGAGGAGCACGCAGTCAGGTGAGTCAAACACCCCCGCTCCAAACTATCTGCTGCTCTGCACGGCCTGTACTGGCCTGCTTTCCACCCCCCAGCCCTCTGTAATGCCGCATGGCTGGCACTAGGTGGCAGCCAAGCATCTGGACATAAAACCCCTTTGTCTCCCTCTCCATCTACAGTTCCCACCGCTGGGGTCCCGGCACCTCCCGGGGTCTCCGGTGCCCCCCCACCACCCCCACCCCC
>JAOPUD010000112.1:1625999-1636977 GCA_027122715.1 Trisopterus minutus
CCACCAACTTCTGCCTGCTGTCTGCTCATCCCTCTCACAAGTGCTCTGAGCCTGAGACACTCCTCCAGCCGCCCAGCGTGTGACGAACTCATTCAGCCGACAGCTCCAGCTCTACATTCTCACCCTCTTCCCCTTTTCCCAAGTTTTCAATAAACAGTGGTTCGGATCGCAACTTGGTCTCCTCGTCTGTCCTGGTCCTGACAGGTTTAAGATATGACTCTTGATCTAATGGGAAATAAAACTCCCTATTATCACTGTGGTGTGATTTATCACAACCTTTCACACTACCAGACTTTCATTGTATTTCCTAAAAAAGAAAAGCTTTTTCCATGACAAGATGAAGCGGATTGTCTGGGGGGATGCTGTCTCCACGTCCATATGACCTACCATGGTGGTGGTATGGCTGCTGTACTGCTGCATGGTGCCTTTTGTCTCTCAGTAGAAACGTTGATTCTCCAGTGACCCGTGGATGACATGCTTCTGCTCGGGGACAGACTGGGCCAACGCACTCTTGTGCGGCAAACAGGAAGTTTATGTCTGCTTTGCTTCCGTGGAAAAATCCATTCCAATGGTTCTTTATATGCAGATTATGTTGTACGAGAGAATCATAACAAATTAATCCCACTTGAAAGCTTTTTTATAGTGTTAATAAATTAATAAGGTTAAAGGAAGACACTTTTTTGGTTTTCAAAGAAATGGATCGACCTTGATAGCAGACCTTCAGGAAGTGATGTGAGAAACACACCATTCATGGTGAGATAGACGGAGACATCTTTTTATCTTTATCTTTATCTTTTTTTCACCTTTTATATGAATCAGTGCGGTAGGGTTTTCTATAATAGTAACATACTATACATCCAGCCCTACAGGAAGTGATGTACTTAGCAGGTGATCACCACCAGTGGGTCAAGGCCGCTTGAGTGAGCTAGAGACCTGGGGTCTCTTTTATAGGAGAGAGGGACGCTTTTGTGCACAGATTGCTGTCCACACACTCACGCAATCCGATCACTCGGCCTGACCACATCTCCATATGGTCAGGCCGAGTGCCAGCCTGACCATATGGAGATGTGGTCTAGCTCATTGGTCAGATCACAGTGTGAGAGAGGTTTGTCCGGGGACTTTCCAGCCATGACAGTTAGTGCTGTGGAACAGAATGTGAGGTCAAGTGATCAGGATGGTCTCCAGGCTGTGAACAGAGCTACCTCCACCGACTCTTCCAATCACACGTGTGGACAGTGGCATAGGTTATTAACGCCATACGTGGCGCCAAGGAGAACAAAACAGCTTTACCCTTGTTAAGGGTTTAACCCTGTATAACTCAATGGTCAAATCTTAACCACGGCATATCTCGTTACTTGGGGATAACGTTTTAAAACAATTATCCAGAACAGTAGTTACAAGATCTAAATGACAGAATCCATCCAATTGACTGAAATTGAAATGACTAAATCACATCACACAGAAATCCATCTGTCATGGAATGTGTTTTGGCCAGAAGGAGTTCTCTGAAAGAACTTCACCCATAGTGGAACAAACAGTGAGGTGATAATGGGGAGCAGAATCAACAGAGGTTAGGGGAGGTTGTAGTGCCTTGGTGTTGACTCAATTTACCAACCACTGTAGAGGGCAGCTTTATGGATACAAACTGTTGCCGTTTCCAAGGACTCCAGAGATCAACATTAAAGTACAAACGCTCCCACATGTTTGCTGTGAGGCAGGAAGGCAGAAATGTTGAGAAGGGACGTGAAATGGGAGAACGTGGACGACCAAAACTGCCATAATCTACATTTACATTTACATTGAGGGGATTTTGCTGACGCTATTATCCAAAGAGACATACAACCATTTATTTACACACTGATGGCGGAGTCAACCACGCAGGGCGATAGCCAGCTCGCAGGAGCAGTCAGGGTGAGGTGTCTTGCTCAGGGACACCGCGACACTTAACACAAGCTTCTGGTAACCAGTCAATCGCTCTACCTCCTGAGCTACTGCTGCCTCCTATAGTCAAAGGGAAGGGACAAAAGGAGCAGGAAATGTAAAGGGTTGAAAGGTTGAGCGTCTACGTCTGCTGGTTCTGTAAGGTGCTGTTAGTGAATGACAAAGGTAGCTATACCATAAGGAATGGTCTTCAGCAGAGGTCCACCGCTGGTTGGACTCCAGGGAACAAGCTGACCCTAGGGGGTACTTTAGTGGTCTCCAGGGGTTAAATCATGCAATTGAGCCTCCAAAAACGAATATGATGTCAATATGTGTTGGATTGTTCGATATTAAATGTTGATTGTTGAGAGCAGAGATGGATGCCTCTGTTTACTCCATTTGAAATGCCATTGTCACTGCAATATTATTGATATGATAGGTTTGGGTTTGGGTTATCTGTACAAATGGGCCGTGGGGGACATACAGAAGACCAGACAGGCTGGGAACACCACAAACAGCATATATGGGGGCGGGGCACAGATAGAGTGCGGTCCCAGCTCTCAGAACTTGTTTGAGCTTCTAACTCTTTCTACTTCCTGGGGAACAGGCCCGGTAAAGTAATCAGTGCTAATGGAGTGTAATAGCTCTCTCTCGCGCCGGGAGAGAAAGGCTGTAAAGGATCAGTTTAGCTTCTATTCTGAGGAAACCCTGGGAGAGGTGGAAGGAAGGAGGCTAAGCGACGGCACTCTATTCCTACAGCGGACCACTGACCAGCTCTGCCCGCAAACCAACTGCACCCATAGTCATCCTGCTAGTCGGGAAATTACTGTGTGCTTCTCCATTTCTTGCTCGCTTCATGTGCTTAGGGTTGTTGAACGCCATTTGGTGTCACTGTGGGCAAGTGGGAAGCACTTTGGAGACTGACGCGCTGAAAGTCTCCTGTACACAATAAATATGCCTTAATAGGCATAGGCCGCGTCACACAGGCATGAAACAAACACTGGTTTAAATTGAAACAAGATTGCATGCTTAATGTGGTTTGATGTTTTGATGTGTGTGTGTGTGTGTTTGTGTGTGTGTGTGTGTGTGTGTGTGTGTGTGTGTGTGTGTGTGTTTGCATATGTGTATGTGTGTGTGTTTGTGTGTTTATGTATTTTTATGTGTGTGTGGGTCAACCATTATCAACCACCACATTATATACCACCAACCAATATTTGGGTATAACATTTACAATGTTTGTAATGAGAGCATATCAAGTGGAGGTTTTTGAGCAAAGCTCAGACTGGATAAGCGTTCTTTAACAGATAAACAGACCTACTTGTCTCCTAACCGTGCTAGATGACAGGCCTGAGAACACAGCTGTAAACATTGGCCTGGCTTGGTTCTCCATCCCTCAAAGACCATGGTAAACTTGGCAAAAGAATCATGTAGGTATGTTGGTGGTTTATAGCTCTTTTGAAAGCTTTGTTGTTATTAATTGTTCAAATATCTTCCGTCACATTCACAATCCAGACTAGACTGGACAACTTTTTCCATTTACACAAAATGCTTCTGAAAGCGTCCCGTCTGTGTCTGCTTCCCTTTGTGGGCAGGCTGGGCTACGGCTCCATGTGCCTGGGATTAGCATTCAGCCTTTCCCGTCAGCTACTTAACATTCAAAGCCAGTGCTGAGCGGGCTACTGTCTGGCAGCACTAGCATACGGCTGAGGGGGGGTTGAGGGGGGACCCTGCTGGAACGGGGTCAGCGTTGCCGAGCCACTATAGGAAAAAAAGACACGTCACTCTCGGTCTGGAGTGGGGAGTCAGCCATGCATAATGTTGCTGTGGTTACCATGTGAAAAAACATCACATTATGCCTGGGCTTATTCAATGTGTTAACCGTGTACCGTTTGAAGTGAAGTGTCTGTATGGAAATCTGTCATGCCTGCTACTGTATAAGGTTCATTTTAGAAGCTTTTACGGAAGCTATTTTGAGGCCTATAGATAATGAGTTCAATACGTAGGTCCACTCAGACTTCCAGGGGACAGAAGTTTTCAGTGAAGTCCCTGGTTGTGAGTCAGGCTGCACCGTGGTGAGCTCAGCACATTACATCACCGTGGTGTCCATGCGGTTCAACATACCAGCCTACTCATTCATACTACCTACTACCCCAGCCAAGAGGCTGACGCCGTCAAAAGTTCCTTTATGGACACTGAACCAAAACCTCTATATTGCAATATTAGATATGATATGAAAATAAATTAAATTGATTGAAAATAAATTGATACATGTTCATGGAAGATATTAAAAGATGTTCTGTGTTGAAGCTTCACATTTTTACGCCTAGCAAAATACGACGTTCACAGTTCTGTGATGTGTAGCCAACCTAAGCAATATTCGAAATTCAGAAGTCTATCTGAAATTTTTTTGTTGTTTTTCCCAGCATCTCTTATTTCAAAACTGTCATGTTTCTGTTAGGTTGTTTATTTGACCGTTTAAATCGGTCTGACCTTGGCATGCCAGAATCGAGGTATAGAATAGTGAAAACTTTTTAATCATTATCCACTGTGACCATCGTCCTATAAACGGTCTGGATATGATGTAAGGATGTCCTAAACGGGACATGCGCCATATGTTCCCTGCATATATGATCATACCGATTCATTATTGACAGAGGGGTCTATGTTCCATCCCCTTCTGACGCCGGACCACCCAGACACTCCTTATATGGTCGGCGCTCCTCGTAATAAGGCATACCCACTGACGAATCAAGTTGAGACGGGACCGTGGAGAGAGGTATTTAATCCGCGCCGACACACGTTTGAAGTCATTCGGACAAGCTCAGTGCTGTGGCTCATTTATTGAGGCAGTCTTTCCAGAGAGATCAACATACTTTTTTGTGAAATCGAGGCTGCACCCACCTGGAAGTATAGACACACGGAACGTTGCTCCTTGGATTTTATCATTTTACCGGATAAAATTTTTATTAACAATGTGGAAAATCAGGGCAAAAGTAGTACTTTTTGCGCTATATATAGACATTTTATATTTCACATACTTGGTGTCAGGTAAGATCATTCATATTTTTTTTTTAATATAATTAATTTACATGTAGGCCTACACCACTGCTAGTGAATTATGTGTGTGCGTTTATCGATGTGTATATATATATATATACATATACACTCACACACACACACACACACACACACACACACACACACACACACACACACACACACAAAGCCTCCCGCCAAAGACACGCACACTAACATAATTGACATCAATATTATTGTACTATTATGGCTATATATATATATGCCGTTTTTGAAGTTATGTATTTCATTAAGCAGGATCGTTTCCAAGAGCACAAAATGTAACCTGGACATCAACTAACTTCAAAACACTGCTGACGTGGGGACCCAAACCATCTGAAAACTATTCCTACACCGTGGAATATTCAGTGTAAGTAAAGGCACATTTTAAATAAGATACAAAGATTACATTTTCTCATAACAATCACCCATAACCATCCACCATTTAGACTTCAGACAGAAACCTCCCAGAAGCATTGTATTCAGGAATAGACTAAACAATGACCTTGGAAGACAACAGCTGGGAGATAAGACATTGATCCACTAAAAGGTTTAGAGGAATAATTGATTAACACTCTGGATCTTCAGATAGTTGCTGCCTCCTTCCTAGTAAATTAAATATGTTATCTATAAAGAGCTGGTTTTAAATGTATTGTTCTTATTTCAACATGTATTCTTATAGTGTAGCATCTTATCCTAGCAATCCTTGTTGTATACGGGGAAGGGGTTACCCTAGGGATTGTTAGTGCTTGGCACTTGTTTCTATGAACATCCTTACTGTACCGACAGTGATATATTGTTGTATCTCTTTCTTCTGACAAATGTACTTATTGCAAGGCCCTTTGGATAAAGGCGTCAATGGCCTAAATGTAAATGTGTTCTGTGTTCTGTTGTGCTCCAGGATTGGCCAGGACCGCAAGCGTAGCCCCCACTGCATCCAGAGCAGCGAGACCATGTGTGACCTGTCGGGCGCCCTGGACCAGCTGAGGGAGACCTACATCGCCGAGGTCCTGTCAGAGCCTCCGCGTGGAGCCACCTCCGACCTGGTCGAGTTCCCCCACACACGCTCCAAGGCTTTCTGCCCCTACCAAGACAGTAGGTGTCCCATACACACAGAATCATACCCACACACACACACAGAATCGCAGACACACACAGAATCGCAAACACACACACACACCTCACGGAAACAAACACGTACAGCACACATCCAGGGGCGTAGCCAGGAATTTAGTGCCCGTAGAAAGGACATTTGTACTGGCCCGAGATATGCTGGGCACTGCGACTTTTGGCCCTAATATATTTATTAAATCCTATGAAAAAATATATACCCCACGTCATGTAAACATTGGATACATATCTACTAACAGTTGGTTCTTATTTTTCCACCTTCACTCCTCTCTCCTGTCTCTGGCTTAATATTACAAAGGCCTCATGTTAAATCCATACGTTGTTTAGTTTTAATAATTGAAGCTTTGTTTTCTTCAGGTTGTTATCTAGTGACCCCATCCGTTAACCGTTGTTATCCAGTTACCTTTGTTGTTAACCTGTTCCCTGGGGTGAACCCGTCACCAGGACCCCTTTATGTATACCAGGAAACTTAACTCATGTGTGTCAACATTCCCGTCACATGATGTATGGACAAAGGCATCGCGGGAGGGGGTTAACTATGTTAAGTCTGTGTGAAACTCTATTCTGGGCTCACTCTGCTAGAGAGATGACCTGTGCATGCACAGATTAAATAGGATATAGATAGTATAGGATTTTCTAAAACTATCGAGCTATCCTATTGTCCGTGACGCAATATCTCACAAAGTATTTGTCACAACAATATCCTCACAACATTTATGCTACTATGACATGATTGTGACTAACTAACATCTATACCAAAATACACGTCAAAGTTAGCTTTGATGGAACATATTGGATACATGAGAATATGTTTACAAGTTGGTTTGAGTAAAAAAAAAAGTTCAATTACATAGACCATCGAAACAGGTATATTAACACCCAATGTCATATTTCATATTCATTCCAGAGTCCTTTCAGGGTCTCTTCCCTCAGGGCCAGCTAAATTGTCATACTCTTTCACCCTTTTAACACAGGAATGCACCTCACAGACACTGTCGCATGCACACACACGCACACACACCGCTCCTCGAGAGGAGCCCTTACACATTTCTTTCTTCCTTACCCAGAGTATTTAAATATCTACTTTGTGCTGGTTTAGGTCAGTAGAGAAACAGAGAAAGACGGGCAGCTTTGAGCTTTAATTCTCGTACCCTTTACCCTCATGAGAGCGTGAGCCTTGGCCTTTACAACTGCATTGAATTGCAATTTCTCAAAGTTCTAAAACCTTTAAAGATATTGTCCAACTTGGGGCTTTGATGCGCTTTTGTCTAATCAACAGCAAGCAGACGGGCAGGTAGGGGGTAAAGCAGGTAGACAGGTAGACAAGAAGGAAGGTAGGTCATTTTGCGAATTAAATAACAGGCTGTGTCAATACATTTGACGTAACTTGAAGCACATGAGAAGAACGACCCAGGATGAGGGCTCAGTGTGTTCTATCATACATCCTCAATAAGACAATCGGGCTCTTGTTGAAGGAGCAGCAAGGGCTGACATATCACACTGCAGAACCCAGCAGACCGGTCGGTTTGCCCGTCCTTGCCAATGCTCAAAACTTAATACTGCAAACCGTCACATTAACGTTTTCTCCTCTTTTTTCCTTCTTCTTTGCTCTCCAGCTGACATTGACAGACCGGACTTTACGATGGTGGTGGGGGAGGACAAGCGGTCCGTCACGCTGAATGTGACGGACCCGCTTACGGCGCTGTTCGAAGGGAACCGGCAGCGGTCCATCAGGGACGTGTTCGGTGATGAGCTCCAGTACAGGGTCACCTACAGGAGACACTCCAGCACCGGCAAGGTACGGCCATGGACCCTTGTGTTAGACAGTTAGGAGCAAACAGTAAGGTACGGCAACACCCATGGACCCTTGTGCTAACAGCAGGGTACAGCCCCAGTGTACTGGGTGAGTTGTGTCTGGTGTGTTGGCAGAGACCCTGAGCACACGTCCTAGCTGGGTCACATGGCCTAGATTAGGCCCTCGAAGGCCCTGGTTCAGAAGAACCAATTATCAGGACGAGGCAAGAGCCAGACATAAAACAAACAAATACACAATGAAAAAAAATTAGAATATGATTCATAATACATTTGGTCACAACAACAGTTTTCAATGGCAGCCAATCAGAAACAGTTAAGCACTAACCTGGGATATTTTTTATAACCTACCCTTAGACCTTTACCTTGTGAAGATTTTGCTTTCACACACAAGGTGAAAGAGCATTCCCTTCTAGCAGGAACAGGATGCCAGCACAAAGAGAAACACAATCAACGGTCTGGAGGAGATGAACACAACATTTCCCAAGACGGAAGGAAATTCTGATTGCTTAGATTAAAGTCTTTTCAGTCTCTGTCACAGTAAAAGACTGGGCATTATTGATTCAGTCGACAAATTAAGACAACAACCTCCTGAAACACATTTGAATAATCCTAGGTTATGCTCTAGAAAATAAATTTAGAATGACCTGCCTGTAAAGGAAATGACAGTTGGAGTCTAGTGACACACACTCCCAACAACAAAGAAATGCATCATTTGCAAATAATCAACAATATGAATATATTATATTAAAACATCCATTCAATTACAATCCAGAGGGTTATATTTTTATAATATACTCCATTGGTATGGTATTATCAAACATAATGAGAAGAATGATTCACCACGTTCTCTACATATTCATGTTCAACCTTCATGGTTTTGGGGTTCTTCATGTAAACAAAAATGTCATCGATGAGCTTACTAACCATCTCATTGGCTGCATGAGCAGCCAATGAGATGGTTAGTAAGAGTAATGAGATGGTGAGCTGCGTTATCATACTGACGGCCAATCATAACCACCAAAATACATTCAGACATCTAACCCCCCAACCTGCTGGCTCTTCTCCCCCAGAAAGAGTACACCTCGGCGGGTAGTGTGATAGAGCTGAGCCGGCTGGACTCGGGGGAGAGCTACTGCTTCGAGGTGCAGGCCTACATCCCCAGCCGCCAGCCTGGCAAGCAGCTGGGCGCGCTGAGCCGCACCCAGTGCTCCAAAGGGGAGAAGTCCTTCACTGATGGTGAGAGACTTATAACATCATGTTTGTACCCTGGAGGACTCCTCCACGACCATCTGATGAGATTTAACATGATCAATTACTGCCCTTGTCGATGATATGATTAAATAAGATATAGAATTTAAATAAATCCCATAGATTGCGTAGAGTGAGAAGGGACTAGGGTAGAAGAAAGTATGCTCTGAGTCACACATTTTTGGTGGACTTTGGTGGACTACTCCATAGAATGGAGTACAATAGCATAATTCTTTATAATAATTGCTGCATCTTGGCTAACAACAAGCGGATTGATATGAAGGCAGTAGAATATAATAAGCGCTAAATTGAATGGATGATTTAAAATAAGAGCACATGTAGGATGTCTGGAATATCTTCTGATTCCCTGAAGGCAATGTGGCTCAAAAGTGGATTTGAAAGTAGGGTGATGAGTTCATTGAGGGGTTGTACAGAGGGGAAGTAGACTCCTTCACCAGTGGTATGTAGAGCTAGGTAAAGAGGAAGGAAGTGTGGGGGGAAGAAATGCGATGCTTCACAATACATACATACACAAAATCAGTCATTGCATGTGCCGAGCGCACACTACAAATAGTTTTTGGTGAAAGTAGTCGCCAATGTGATGTCAATACAGCCAATCTATGAAGCTATCCTAGGGATCTGCATAGTCTGTACCAATAGATCAATAGATAGAGAATAAACAGCACCAATAGTTGGACTTGAATTACGATATTGCAATGCTTAAGACACCATACTACAACCTTTTCAATAAATACAAATATTTACTAAGTACTTTTAGGGAATGAAATGTGTTTGTGTTCTTAATATAAACAGCAGAACTATCCTCAGCATGACAGAGATGCATCCCTCTGGGCTCGAGGCCACTGGGTACAGAGGGTAGGGGAGGTTAGATTGATGGGAGAATGGAGAGACTGGACCATGGACTTGTATTTCCAATAAAGGCTGAGTGCTACTCAGCAGTAGCCCACTCACCCTGCTCGGAACAGGGAGGAGCATGTCAACAATGATGCTCTCACCCGGGCTGCTCTGGAATGATATGAACATCAACCACTAGGATTTCAAATCCAAAGTGTATACGCTATAAAGAATTGACCATATTCTATACCGTAAATGCCCTACGACATGTTTCTGTCATTGCACATACCTTTTTGTATGCATGCTCTAAAATAACAAAGCTTATTTCATGATTATGACGAGGAGGAAAATAAGGTCAGCACGGAGTGGGTGGAAATGTGTGGACAAATAAACTGAATGGCCATGAGAGTTCTTACAAAATGTCTCATCTCAATGACCAAAGAATAGCACTTTGTTCTTGAAACAGGACATTAGTACTTTACAGAATGTTCTATCTCAAAGAGCACAGTGCTATTGTTTGTGGCGTTCTGTGGCATGCGGACGTTAAATGCTCTTTGGCAGAATCAGTCAGCATCATCTTGACAAACTATATTGGTGACTGATGTTTTAGTGAAGTCAGGAGAGAGACGTTAGTTCGATTGGCCAGACTGGTATAGTCCTGTATGTACTGTAATGCACATAGTGACCTCCCCCCCCTCCTCCTCCTTCCACAGTGTACTCGGTGCCAGTGATCGCCGGGGGCATCATCCTCATCCTGGTCTGTGTGTCAGTGGCCATCGTGGTGGTGGTGGTGTGCCTCAAGCGCCGGGCTAAAGCCCAGGAGAACGAAAAGGAGCGGGACCTACTGTGATCTGTGGAACGCTGTGTGTGTGTGTGTGTGTGTGTGTGTGTGTGTGTGTGTGTGTGTGTGTGTGTGTGTGTGTGTGTGTGTGTG
>JAOPUD010000112.1:1647502-1658778 GCA_027122715.1 Trisopterus minutus
ACACACACACACACACACACACACACACACACACACACACACACACACACACACACACACACACACACACGGAGGGGGGAGGGGTGGTTTTACCTGGGGAACATAGAAGAGCTTCCCTCTCTCTGGTTTGGTCAGCTCTCCTCCAAACAGAGGCCAAAGCTGAAGCACACACAAACACAAGCGCACACATACCACTCGTTGCATTACTCCACATGGGTAATATCAGGAAGGGGACCATTTTTCTAGTTGCATCGAGCGATAGTAAGGCTCCAGGCTTGGGGCAGTGAATCTCACCCCTCCCAGGACTCTGAATAAGGAGCTCTTGCCACAGCCATTTGGACCACACACCAACACGTTGGCGCCTGACATCACCTTCAGAATGAAGAAGTAAACACCAAACCATGGGAATGAGACAAGGAGATGGAGACATGAGAACCTCAGGTCAATAATGACGGTACTGCCCTCTGCAAAGAAGCTCACATAACATGGTTCTCGAAAATGTAAACTGATGTACAGACCATTTGGGTTCACTGACTGGAACAGCAACAAAGTGTTGGTTTGACTGTTTGGCGTGTTTGCAATTGTGCGCAGTTCTGTTCCTAAATCGTTCCCAAACGATTTAAGAAGGGATGAATTGCTCTTACCCAAAAACAAAGAAATACAAAAAAAAGCAACATCGAAGCTGCCCCTCTCGTATGACAAGCCGAGCGGAGAGGGCTCACCTCAAACGACAGGTCCTGGATCAGGATCTCTCCATTGGGCGTGGCCAGGGGTGTGTGGTCAAACCTAAAGAGGAAGGCATGTTGGGTCATGGCATTAGGGCGTGGTTTTGTTTTTGTAAAGACTGCTTGTTTTGGGCTGGTCTTACTTGATGATGTTGTCTGCGTTGATGACCCGGCCACTCCCGGGAACCAGGGCCAGTTTCTCCAACACAGACCCGGGTTCTGACGAGGAATGGACAGAGGCAAAGACAAATCATTTCAGTTTCATGCAGGTCTGTGATAGATAGCCCAAAATTTATGATAATATTCAATGAAAATATGATATGACATTTGATAATCGATAATTTTATGATATCGATATATATCCTGACATGCTTCTTGATAAAATAAATCAAGCAATACAACTTTGGTTCAGAACAATGAAGCATATCATCATTCAGGTTATGATATAAACAGCTATAACCCTTTTCTCAAAAATGTAGATTATATTTAGTCTTTCACCAAACACAGATATGCTGATAAGTGGTCATTTTATATGCTCAATTGTTATACCTAAAGAGTCTGGTATACATGGTTACATACCTTTCTCCTGCTGGGTGACCATGGTGCGTTCGTATTTGCCCAGGTTGAGCTCCTTCAACACTTTCATCAGCTCAGCGATGCGAGACGTAAACCTGGAAGAAACAGTTACACTGACTGCTAGCCAGGACTCATTCTCTACCAAGACCTGAAGAACAGTTACACTGACTGTTACCACGAGGCTAAGACCGGATATGCTATTGTGGTCCGACTTGGAGAAGATTGTTTATTTCTTTGAACTTACAGTTCCTTGGTAAGACAGAGTTGAAGAAGCCAATGAGCTTACGCGACTAAGGCCTATTGAAATCGGTGCATGAAATCGGGTTCATGGCTAGATCTGCTACTAGCTTACTGTCTGAACTGGGTATTTGTGGACGAAGTCTGAGGCAGGTGGTTAGTAACATGTCCTTGGTAGCAGAACGAGCAAGTGAGTGAGTGAATTTGTCTTGCGTTTTTCACCATTGGTTAGTAGCTTAGTGGCCAGTGTGCTTGTTACTAAAGTTACTAAAGTTTTGGCAGGGGAATGTGATTTCCTTGGATTTTGGCACAAGGGATTATAACATCTGATCCGGTGTATCAATGAAATAGCCAGGCCTCATTCTCCACTGAGACGTGTTCATTCTGACCTCAATCCTCAAGGATGTTTCCTTCAAATACAATAGAGTGCTTCTGATTTCTAAAAACTGAATATTGGCAACACCACCAAAATCGAAGCAAAAGATTGGTGGAAATACTGTGGGTAGTCTTAAGAGTAGTAGTAAGTAGTCACTACACAAAGTTAACAAGTTAGCCTGAACCAATGTTAAACTTTGTAGTGAAACCGCTTTAAGTGAATAGCGCTACTCTTTAAAGCTTAAAAGCTAACCCTATAAAGCTACTCTTAAAAATGTATGCACAGCTGTATTCAGTTTTAGAAAATGTTGCAAACTTTCGTACTTGCGGAAAATAAGTCACATTGGATGTGGTGTGAGGGCCGTGGTGTGAGGGCCATTGTGAAGGAACGTAACTGACTCGAGCAAGGGGGCACAGCCAATCAAAAACTCTGGAAACGCTGAAATAGCCCTCCTATTTTACAGATTATTTCCCCAGTTTAACAACTTTAAACATTAGATAAAAACTAACAGAGAAATGGTCACCAACTCTTGGTGAGCAAAAAAAACAAATAACTAAACTAACTAATACCCCTAACTAAAAAACACAACGGAACTGTGTTGAAGAAGAACACAGCATAAGTGGAAGGTTCTATAGGGGTTCTATAGGTTCTATAACTAATTATTTAGACTAGAGTACAGTATTATCAGTTTGTAGCCCTAACGGCCTTAACATAAGATCTGTACCTGGGTCAATATATGATGCCAATAAAGTATTAAGTAAAGTAATGAAGTACAGCAAAGATTGAGGATTTAGTAGAGGTTTAGGCGAAATCTCCAAATTAAAACATAATCAATGCAAATTTAACAATATAAACTTGATGAGACACAAACAGGTAGATACCTGTAACCAGTGCTGAAATTTGACTATTCAAGTTCAGGGCAAATATAATTAAATGACACCAAGCCAAAATAAAATCGCAATTGCACCATACGTCCACCAGATGGCGATGTCAAAGACGTGTTCTGATTGAAGGCAATTTACCTAGTTCCAGTGAAACCCTCTCTTAGCTACTAAAAATGTATTTGTTAACATCATGTATAGTTGCAAAATGGTGCCCGGACATTAGATTACCTGTTTATGGTGGTTTTATGTGACATTATGAATCATAATAATTATAAGACAAAAAAAAAGTGCATTTTGTTCTTAATTGTTTTTTGCATCTAGGTCAGCAAGTTTTAGTCCCCGAGTGGTATTGTTTATACTTTTGGAATAGGAAAGAAAAAAAGGTCACTTTTTATGTGTATGTGCACAAAATGATGAGAGTTATGAAATACAGTGAAAATACATTACTCTAATTGTTTCATGCTTCTTAATTTGTTTGGGGTTGGTATTGTCTGTCAGTTAGTCAACGCTGGTTATGATAGACTAAAAATGACACTAATCTTACTACTGGTGTGTCACATGACTGCTTTCTCATGCATTAAAATCCCTTAAAGGGGTAGCTGGGAATTTTGGACATCGGACCTCATTTCCAAGTGAGCCATTGTGTTATTTATCATTGGAGACCGTTTTCAACAATTTACATTCAGTCCATCTGGTTGCAGAAATCTCTGGTGCAAGGCTAGCGCAACGGGATTCTGCTAGCTTGCCAATAAAAACTGTTTTACCCACTCCACAGTACACCTGAGGCATTAGAATGCCCGACTATCTATGTAAATGTCTGTGTTGATAAAATAATGTTAGAAATAAAACTACCCTTGCATCCCATTGCATTTGGCTTTTAATCCCTGTAGTTGGAAGGCGGCTACAGCAGCAGCAGACTGATATTACCTGGAGTGCGCTTCTCGGTTTACCTTCTACTGTAGTGAATTGGCTGCTACACCGGGGCAAGGTGAAATTCCACCGCTGCTGAGAAAGTAGTTCCTCAAAATCGAATGCGATCATTGCGATACTAGGAAAGTTGTATTTCTAACATTATTATCAACACAGACATTTATATTGATAGTCGGGCTCTATAATTGGTTTGCCTCGGGTGTACTGTGGAGTGGGTAAAACTGTTTTTATTGGCAGGCTAGCAGTTCCCCTCGACTTGCGCTAGCCACCAGCGATTTCTGCAACTAGAAGGACTGAATGAAACGTGTTGAAAACGGTCTCCAATGATAAATTACTCACTGGCTCACTTGGAAATGGCCTCAAAATTCCGAACTACCCCTTTAAGACATCTTTTGAAATCGGGGGGAGGGAGGGCTAAGCCCCTCTTGGGACTAGGAGCTTAAGAAGGTAAAGTCAGTTGGCAGTTTACTTACTAAAAAAACATGATAAATATTTGGACTTTTATTCCTCACTAACCCTTTAAGATGTTTGTTCCAAGGGTTAGGAATGTTTGTTCAAAATGCATAGAACAAACATGGGTAGTTATCTGTGTTTGCCCATCCATACTTGTAGCTTGTACTGGAGAACAGGTTGCAGAAGGGAGGTGAGGGTGCTCACCCAGAGAGACGCGTCATGTCTCGGCCGGCAAGGACGATCCTGCCTAGGGCCTGGGACAACCTCAGAAGCATCCTCCCACTCTGGTAGTAGTCCTATGGCACACAACACAGGACTTTGTACATGCACTTAGTACATGAAAGTTTGAAAACCAATACTGAAATAAAAACAAAAACGTTCATACCTCCATCAGTTCAGACTGGCTGGTGTGCAGGTGCCTGGGGTGCGAGAGATCCAGGAAGGGTCTGCTGACCACCAGGTAACCCACCCCTGTGGCTATATCTGGAATGAGACAGCGAGGAGGACGACAAATCATTATGTTTTTCCCCACCAGTGGCAAGATAAAAGTCGCTGGTCAGGGGGAATGGTTACAATTCACTTACATTTAGCGATGACGCTGTCCACAAAGCCCATGGAGAAGCGGAAGAAGATGAAGTTATGGAGATGGTCCACCTAGAGACATTTACTGTCTTTTAATATCAATTCATATTGGAAGAAAATCCATTACGACAATAATACAAAGATGAACCCACCAGTTTCTGGAAGGTGGAGTGAATGGTCTGCTTTTCCCTCAGGTTCCCATTATAGAAGGCAATCTCCTCACTGAGGAGCACAAAACCACACCAAGCGGTTAGAGTGAGGGAAAATAAAAAAGGGTTAAGATGGCCATGTTTGTGGGAGGATGTGTATGTTTGTGGGAGAATGTGTATGTTTGTGTGAGCGTGTGTACGTGTGAGTGAGGGCGTGTATGTGAATGCGGGCAGAGTTTGTGGACCTGTTGGTGATGAGGCGGGAGTTGACGTAGCGGTACTCTCCCTCATAGCGCTGCTCTGTGACGGTCATCTTGGCGATGGGCCTCCTCAGCCTGGTTAGGAACAGACCCGAGATGAGAAGGTAGGCCATCATGATGGTGGGACCCTGGGGACCACAAGCACAGAGACGTGCAGTCAGGCCCGCTTGGACAGGAGTGCATGGCTTGTAGCACACAAACGGATGACACCATGGTTTTTCACCTGGGCACCTATGGCACTGGTCAGCTTGAAGATGTACAAACCGATGTCCAGGAGGGGCTACAAAGTGAGAAACAAAGTCGACATATTACAAACACACAAAAAAAGTTTTAGTGATAAATTATTTGAAAGAACAACACCCACCATTTCCTCAAGCTATTGAGGAATATTCTGTGGTAAATATTTGTTTGTGTTGTGGCTTTGTGTTTAAGTTAATTTTACTAAACAAACAGAGCATGCTTACTGCAAAAGCTATGACTTAAGAGGGTCGTTTATGCTTTATTTTTGTTAGCATCTCTATTGTTCAATCACTTGAGAGAAATGACAGCAGCTACATATAATATAGGTCTTTTTTGTAAGGGTGATATAAACTTGAATCATTTTGACTGCACTCTTAACTCTTGTTATTTAGATGTGCTCCTTCTTTTGTAGACTGTGTAGACCTAAAAATGTTAACTTAAAGAGCACAGTGCTCACAGCCAGAAATGTCAGCGTTGAGGCCTGCATAGGCCTCATACCTTGCTGAGGTTGGAGTAGAGGTCCACCACGCTGTTGCAGAACTTCTCCACGTCCTGCGTCAGCAACTGGTCCGGGTTGGAGATCCTGTTGTCCAGGTTGCCCATCTTGTAATACGTGTAGCCCCTGTAGAAGCACCGGTGTAAGTATAGACCCCACGATGAGAACAGCAGGAGACGGGGGACTCCTCACAGAGAGGGCAAAGACCATAGGATCCTGGGTTGGAACCCAGGCCGCTTTGAGCACCAAAGACTAAAGTCAGTGGGCCAAGAGAGACTTGTGTGCCGAGTGTAACTCACTGGAGGTACTGGTCGTAGAGGTACTTGGTGAGCCTCTCACGAAACCGCAGCTTGAGTTCGTTTATGCCCAGCTTCAGCAGGTTGTTCACCAAGGCAATCTGAGAAACATGAAATTCATATTTAAAAACACACAAAATGACACAAACGCTCAAGACACACACACTCTTTTTTGCATCTACCAATGTAAGCATAATTCATGCAGGGTAGAATTTCAAGTCAATTATTATTATACCACTCAGACAAACACCTAACAATGCAAAAATCAATGGCTCATTAATTATAATAAAATAAGGCTGAAACGTTATGCGCTAAAATATATATATATCTTTTTTATTTTTTTTTTATTTTTATTTTTTTTACAAATTAGGGGTCCTCTGTTAATTCTTGGAGAAAATAAATGGTCTAATTGTTTTTATTAGAGAACAGCCAGTGTGACAAAAGGAGGCCACCATGGGGTAAACAAAGAGGGGAAGTAAACTTACAGCTGGAATGAATTTCAAGAAGCCCATCAAGTAGGTCTTGAAATCTTTAGCTGAGCGACCGATAATTGCACTGTGAACCACAACACGCACAATGGATCAGCACAACACACGTAAAGCAAGTCTGGAAATGGAGCTACACAAGCATATCATCAATGCTTCTGTAGCTTAGGTCAATCCCTGTAGACCTGGACCGTCCTTGTACTGGGATCATACACAGCACCAGAGAAGCCCTGACCTGTTCTGGATAAGGGAATCCCACTCCATGTATACAACATGTGAATCTCATAGTGTTTCAGGTGTTTCATAGTGTATAGAGAGTGCTCTGGCTGACTCAGATACTGTCACCCGTCCAGTCACCCATTGCTTGTATAGTAGACGGTTTGCTTTGTTTGTCACTTACTTTGTAAATGGGTAGATTAACCCCCATGTGTGTGCGTCTACCTTCAGGCCAACTTTATGGGAATTTCCTCTGCCAGCATGACCGTTACAGTCAAACAGCAACCGAACAAAGTGATAATAGTGTGTGAAGAAAATGCGGATTGAGTAGGATTCCCTCATTGCACCACCTTGTATGCAACACTGCTGCCTGGGGCCAACACAGCCCTGAGTTGTTATAGGGAGTATAGACAAAGCAGCAAACAAACAAGCGTTTGAGGTTGATGCATCCCCACCCCAACACAAACACGTCTTCTACCAAAGAGCAGGGTAAAGAGCCGTTACCACAGGGATGACAGCAATGTAGGGATAATAGTGCTGCTTGAACAGTCTGCTATCTCTGTTAATGATACCGCTGTGGAGAATCACAACACAAGAACAAAAGCTAGAGATACTGTTTGGCCCTCACAGTCTCGTTGACCGCACGCGCGCACACATACACAGACAGACACACACACAAAAGAGATGCTTCAAATGACACAGAATCATACTATTAAAAATGATATGAAGGTTACTGGCTTGTTCCTTGGATCAAAACACATTAGACCCAAACAAAACCCCTCCTCCCCAAATCTACGCTGTCACCTCCATCACCGCAGCGATACTACTAACCTCTCAATCATGGTCCCATTCTGAATCATCCACACGTCACAGTAGGTTCTGGTCACCAACATGACCGCAATGAGGGACAGGTAGCCCGTCTGCCAGGGAGGAATCACAGCAATGTTGAGGAAGGTGATGAGCAGGGATGATAAAATAGCATGTCAGTAGCAATAGCATGTCAGTAGGATATGATGCAAAATCATATCAAGCATATCAAGGGGCTTTATAATGATTGATCCTTACTATACCTGCAATATATTGGTTAGGTTAGGGCTGGATGATATGGCCAAAATCAACATCATGATATGCCTTTTTGTATAAGCTGATATAAGCTTACGATATCAGTCAAATAGTCTGATAGAAGGGAATTTTTTGGAGCTGACTGATGCCCAATTACAATACACCTACATTTAATTTAGTTTGTCAATAATCATTCTTTCCACTTTTTTTATTACGAGTAAAATATAAAAGGTTTTATTCAATTAAATTAGACAAAACAAACGATCGAATAAAAGAACAATGATGTTGTCTTTGTCAACATCATTCCTCCTGGTTATAGCTTCTTCAGTCACCTATGCGAGCAGTCTGGGGCACTTGTTATGCATACAGAATCACCTGAGCGGCGTTCTGTACTGGCATGTACGTCATCAAGCTCCGACCTGGCCTGTTGTATTCTGCTTGAACACATGGCACTGACTCAGGGTACTGCACCAAGTCAGTGGTCCATGAATGTTAAATATATTTTAAAAAGATACCAGGGCATTACAGCAGATTTGAATACTGATTCATGGTCCACCCCTAGGTTAGGAACTGATGATGGTTGATTATTTTTCAGATTTGGTACGGGGAAAAGTAGAGACTCCTTATGGCAATGGTCAACTTACCCCCTAACTAAATTGCCACTAGGGGAAATGTTTTATTATTGCTATCATCACAATTTATAGGGAAGAGGAACAGGTCTAGATGACCAAAATCCCCCCATAAAATGGTATTGCACATACATAAGACATGAATTGCCTCTCCCTTCAGCTTTACCAACCCAGGTTGACCTGCTACGTTGCCTGTTAAAGCATTCTGTCTTGCATTACCAGCGTCTGGATATGCAACAAGTGCAGATAGTACAAAGGCCATCTTGATTTGCCTGCCTTGGTGCTCGGTCAAGGTCACTCCCTGCGTAAGAAGATTACGATGCTTTGACCCTGTTGGTTCCTGTTAGATAAGTCTGCATATACGTGTCATTAATATACTATTAAGAAGATATAATTCACTGAATAAGCTGTTGTGCTGTTTGACCATAGGTTGAACTACAAGTGAAGTGAGAGGAAGAGCCAGGAGGTAAACATGGGTAATCGTTCCTACCTCCATGCACAAAAAGCGAGGAGTCATGATCCGAAGGATGCGGCAGATTCGGAAGAAGAACAGCTTGTCCACTGCCGCCCGCTCTTTTTTGACCTCTTTCTGTAGGAACAGAGACAATATCTACGTTAAACTTTCTTGAAGTTGTTGTTGGAGTAGTCCTGCAGACTCAGTAAGTGTTATAGATGAATAATATGCAAGAATTTAGCTTACGTCATTTTTCTGCACCAATGCAGAGCCCTTTTTGCTGTTGGAATACATTTAGAATTAAGTATTTTATTCAGACATATTTATCATACTAGAATAGCCCAGGCAGATCAGCTGCGTTGCCTATGTATAGCAACCGTTAATAAACATGGTTTTAAAAAGCCAACTCGTGTCTATACAGACTGCTGCATCAAGCAACACAGCCCATGTACTAATGTACACATGTACACATAAAGAAAACCACTTTACTTTAGCAACACTAGCAACAAGTCAAGGTAACTTGCTACTCCTGCTCTGCGGGCAGCTGGTTAACAAAGACAGGCATTCATTGGTGGCAAATGTGAGCGGAGATTTAAGCTGAAGAACGCAATCATGCCATATGTCTTCTGTTATCTTCTGCTACTTAATACTTTACAGTGACCACAACTTCACAGGACTCGGGGTCGTGTGGTTCAGCCGAACACACACCTGACCCAGTCACAAGCTATATGCTAGTGGTGATAGCACCGCTCATCATATACGGCGACCCTTAGCACACATACACGTCTGGGTTTGACAAACCTGACATTCGACCAACAGCTACGGAACTACATACCCGTTGAGCTGGCTCGCCCGTCTTCTTTGTTTTAAGACGTATAAGAGGAGCAAAACGCCGCCTGCTATGGAGGAGTTCTTCGCTGTCAAGTACTTGCTCACGGCCGCCATGGTGTCGACAGGCCGACCCGGGTCTCTGCTGCCCTGAACGGTCCTGGAAGGGGGCGGGACAGGCCAAGTGGGCGGTGCCAGGATATGTTGGCGATGCGGCACGTTCTCTGTGATTGGTTCCTTAAAACGTCAGACGTCGGTGACTGTCCTCCGACCAATAGACTAGGCTAATACAAATGAAACCGTGGAACCAATCGGCTGTGAGATGAGAAGGGCACCAGAGACCGAGATTGATTCTGGGTCAAGGAGCAGAGAATAATGCACAGTTACTCCACATTGTTTTCAAAGCGTCAAACGTAAGCGTTGGCAGAGTTTCCGCGGTTGTCTTCAAATGCTTTTACGATTATATTTTCTTACGTCATCCAGAAGGGAGAAGGGTTTTAAGACTTTTTATTTTACCTTGACTTGTCGAAGTTTGTCTGAGGCAAGGTGAAAATGTTTCAATCATTTATGTTATTGCAAGGGTAATTATGCTTACTTGTCTGTACATATCCTTATGGCGTTCAACCAGTTTAAGTCATTTGACATCCTTAGTTTATTGGCGATGACTACAAATGAGTCCAAACTGTCTCATATCCTAGAGAATAAAAGGTGGAATTCCTCCCCCGGCTGATCAGTGTTCCCACCTTAACGTACAGTTGGCCTTCAATAGGGTGTGTTTTGCAATCGGAAGTATCGCAGAATACTGAATTACTGGTAGATGACGGACAATATTAGCAAACCAATCACAGATAACCTGGTGTACCGCCCTTTTTTTTGTTGCACGGTCCACTTCCGCGCATTACAGTGCAACGGTCCCAGGTTCATGTCCCAGACCAGTCCGTTACTGATCTGCGAACTGCATTATGGGAGTTAGGAAGGAAGAAATGGTAGCTCAGCTGGCCCGCCTAGTGGCAGAGGTAACTCACACGTTATGATTATGACCTTGCCAAGAAAAACCTGCTGTACTATGTACAACTTATTTAACTGAGAGGCATAACCTTTCTGACTTTATTTATTTTTTATTTATTTTATTTTTCCTGCCAATATAGTAGAATAAATACCTTACATTATAATTATGTTGGTTAATTTAAAATGAGTGGGAAAATGCAGTGTTTATCGACAAGCCTACATTTACATGCACAGCCTAATTCGATTAAAGCCATAGTTCGACTATGCTCTATGCAAGAGACCATAGTCGATGCAATTGGACAACGGCAATTGTTTATACATGGCGGCGAGTAAATCGATTCATTGGCCGGAGCATGTCATACCCCGGTACGATAGGTGGCGCTGTACCCA
>JAOPUD010000112.1:1706424-1718235 GCA_027122715.1 Trisopterus minutus
CGATTCGACTTTAGCTCGACTAAGGTGTATACATGCATCTTAGTAATCCAATCATAGTCGAGCTAAGCCAATAATTCAACTTTCTTGAGTGTCATGCAAATGTACTGATTGAGTCATACTGGGCCATTGCGGTCTGTGATTCCACAGACTTCTAAGTGTGGCTTATGAGTAGATGTCTGCAAAGGCTTTTAGAGTGATCAGTCTTTTGTTCTCTAATCCCTGGGGGAGGTGTAACGGGTATATCTGCTTTAATGGTTTTTGGCTCTTAGAGACATGTAGTTCATAGTGCAGCTACAGAAGGTGGGTCAATAGAACGGTATTGTACTGGCAACATAACCTACATTTTTCCTTGGATGTCAGACTGAAATGGACCACAGGTGCAAAAGTGAAAGGGCAAAGGTTGCATCTGGGATCTTTAAGATATCACAAATTCTGACAAATATACTTGCTTTGGATATAAGCATCTGCTAAATGCCCTAACTGTAAATGTAAATGAAAGATTCTCCTGGCCCCCGTTCAACAAGCTGTTGAGAGGCTGGTGTGCGTGACGGCCCCCAGGGGACCGATGGGGAGGCGTTTACAGCTAGCTAACTCTTCTTCCCCCTCCCACCCTCCTTGTGTGCTGTGGCTCGCCGCATGGCGCTCCTCCAGGTCTGAACATGGACATGGGGACGGAGATGGCCAGCTCCCCGGGGCCCTTCCGCAACACCCAGATGTCCAAGGCGGCCCAGACACACAAGCTCAGGAAGCTGCGCGCCCCGTCCAAGTGCCGCGAGTGTGACAGCCTGGTGGTGTTCCACGGAGCCGAGTGCGAGGAGGTGAGCCGCGTGGACCTAGTTCACCTGGGGGACGGACACCGGGGGACTTACACTACTGTTCAAAAGTTTGGGGTCACCCAGACAATTTCACGTTTTCCATGAAAAGTCACACTTTTGTTCAACAGTTTTCAGCTTTGTAAACATAATTGCCCAAGGGTTTTCTAATCATCAATAAGCCTTTTAACACGATTAGCTCAACAATGTACCATTAGAACACAGGAGTGATGGCTGCTGGAAATGGGCCTCTGGACACCCAGATATTCCATAAAAAATCTGCCGTTCCAACGAGAACAGTCATTTACCACATTCACAATGTCTAGACTGTATTTCTGATCAATTTAATGTTATCTTCATTTAAAAAATAAGGACATTTCTAAGTGACCCCAAACTTTCGAACGGCAGTATAAATCCAGCGTTAAATAAAGGGCTCTTTATGGTCTCACGTTCACGCAACGCAAAGGACCACGCAGACGCTTCCACGTAGTCCTGAACGTTTATGGTTCTGCGTCGGGTTTGCGTGTCGCTATGCATGTCCGGGGCAAACAAATAGTTGGTCTTTGTCTTTGCACGCTATTACTTTACAATTGGAGTTTTGATTATGGTATGGATTCTTGCAACTTGAATGCTGAATACGACTCAAACAATGTGCAACAAAAACAGACGATAGGCTGCTAGTTGGTCGTCGTTGTCCATCAAGTCTATGATGTCGGAATACTAAACGTTTCCACTTCTTACCGATTACTAGCGAGTTAAATTACAATTTTTTAAGTTACAATTTTAGGGAGGCACACGTTAGGCCCTTGTGGTGGACACAAGGAGGGTCAGCAAGGACGTAACAGGCCCGTAACCCCCTTGCGTTGCGTCAACGTGGAACCATAAAGAGCCCTTAAGGAATTAAAGGGTGAACAGCAGCTTGGCGTATTCATTTGGTTTAACAGGACTGTAGGGACGATTTGAGAGTTGTAAAAAGGAAAGGGAGCAGATAGCAAGACTTAAAAAATACACAAACAACAACAACAACAACAGAGCACAAGCTGTGTGCTCTCTCACAAACAACCCCCCCCCTACATCACTGCTCCCCCTACCACTCAACAGTCTGGCATCATCTAAAAACAAAATAGTCTCATACAGGGGTGGGCGTACTCTACCGGAGATATTTTCACAGCACATAGCACTCACAAATAGCTGACAGACTTCTGTGCCATTCTAACAAGCTACACAGAAATAGTAGCCTGAGAGTCTGACCTACAGCAGCAGTGTTTAGCTCTCTGGAATGTCTCTGCTTATTCACTTGGATTCAGCAAAACTTTATCAAAAAGATCCACGAGTACCCGGCGTCCCTCCGAAAAGCTAAAGAAAGTGAGCAGCGATGTTTAGATTGGCCCTGGTCCCCCCCAGGGGACCCCCTCCACCAACAGACTGCATTCTGGGCAACATGCAGTGGAAAATAAAGATCTTTGTTTGCCTTCTGAGGACTGTCCCTGTTTCCCAAAGCCCTGGTGTTCTCTGCCCTATCAAGACCCAGTTTTACTTCATTCTTCTGGAAAGTTTGAGATGCATCAGATGCATTGAACATGACCATAAGACAAAGGAACTTTCAGAAAAGGACTTGCTGTTGAGTCTAAATTTGATTAATGCGATTTATTCTCGTGGCTGATTTGAAAGTCCAGCCACAGTCTCAGCCTAAACAATCTCTAGACTAGCTCCCAAAGTAAACTGTCAATCTGTTTACTCAACCTATAATTAAATAAATCAGTACTAATAAAAGTGGTCTTCATGGGAGAAAGCTACTTTTGAATAATAATAATTGCAATATTCATATCAAATGAGAACTAAATAGGATTTTTGTGGTTGGTGAAGTTAAGTTGTTAGTTAAAGCTGAGCTAAACAATAAAATATTTACTTGTTTAATTGACAGGCTCGGCAAAAAAATTAAAAGCCTTACCAAGTGTTTTTTTTATTAATTTATATTACATTTATTTAAAAAAATAATTTTAAACTCTGGCACTTTAAGAACTCTGTGTTTAAACGGTGTGACTGATGGAGTGTGTGTCTGCTGCCCCAGTGCTCCTTGGCCTGCCATAAGAAGTGTCTGGAGACTCTGGCCATCCAGTGTGGCCACAAGAAGCTCCAGGGACGACTGCATCTGTTCGGCATCGACTTCACACAGGCCTCCAAGGACAGCCCGGACGGAGTGCCCTTCATCATCAGGAAGTGCACCTCGGAGATCGAGGCCAGAGCGCTCAACCTGAAGGTAGGGGGGGAACGTTTTACTGGTGGATCTTTTGAGTGAATAGGGTTGAAGCCGTTTCTTATCGCTGTGGAACTATCTCCTGCTCACTGTTCTTGTCGCCATGGTTACCCTGAAGGGGATCTACCGAGTGAACGGGGCCAAGTCCCGCGTGGAGAAGCTGTGCCAGGCGTTTGAGAACGGCAAGGACCTGGTGGAGCTGTCCGACCTCTACCCACATGACATCAGCAACGTGCTGAAGCTCTACCTGAGACAGGTGGGCTGCTGCTGTGTACTACTCATACTACTACTACTACTACTACTACTACTACTACTACTGTGTAACTAATTCTGCTGGTATCAGGCTAGTGTGGAGTAGTGATGACAGCTTTATATCATGACAGCTGCTTAAGTGTGGCTCGAAACCCCCCAAAGTATGTGGCGCTGTGCCTGTGTCTTAATGTGTTATTCAAATGTATTCCCCCCCCCCCACGCACACACGCACACACACACACACACACAGACAGAGTAAACATCATTTTCTTTATCTAGCTAAAGTAATAACATTAACAACACCAGCGAGACGACCCGGCGTGTGGCGTGAGAATGTCTGCTCTGAGCTCCCGTGATAACATGCTGTCCGTGTTCTTCCTCACCCCCCCCCAGCTCCCAGAGCCCCTCATCCTCTTCCGCCACTACAATGACTTCATCGGTCTGGCCAAAGAGAGCCAGGCGGTCATCATCGAGGAGCTGGAGGCCTCACGGTGCAGCCCCCCCAAGGAGACCCTCCCGTCGCTGACCCCGCCCCCGCAGGTCAGCGTGGAGCTCAACCGGGTCCTCTTCAAGATCAAGGACCTCCTCAGGCAGCTCCCCACCACCTACTACAAGACCCTGCAGTTCATCATCCAGCACCTGCACAGGTACGCCTCCACGTGCATTAAAATCCTTTGATTTGAATGCAATTTACTGGACTTGGTTTACAACTTGCATCTAACGTCATCAGTTGAGGCCCAGGTTTTCACCGTCTTTTATCGGCTGCTACAAAGCATTAAATTCACATTCAGGGGATTTTGCAGGTGCTTTTATCCAAAGCGACTGACAGCCATACGTCACACACTGACGGCGGGGTCAACTATGCAAGATGACAGCCAGCTCGCCAGGAGCAGTCAGGGTGGGACACCTCCACACTCTGGAACTGGGGATGGAACTAGTAACCTTCCGTTTACCAGTCAACCCGCTCTACTCTCGAGCTAATGCCGCTCCAAAGCAGCCGCAGCATGAGACATAACAACGACTGGACTCCCCTTCTAACCCACCACTCTCCTTCCCCCCCCCCAGGGTGTCGGAGCGTGCAGAGGAGAACAAGATGACCGCCAGCAACCTGGGCATCATCTTCGGCCCCACGCTGGTCAAGCCCCGGCAGGCGGATGCCGAGGTGTCCCTCTCCTCCCTGGTGGACTACCCCTACCAGGCCCTCATCGTGGAGCTGTTAGTCCGCCACTACCAGATGATCTTTGACACGCCGCTCAGCCCCCTGCCGGGCGGCGGGACAGGTGTCGAAGGAGGAGTTGGAGGGGGAGGGCTGGGCCTGTCCCAGCCCCGCCTCACCCCTCAGCAGCTGAGCAGGCACTCCAAGTCCCTGGGGGACATCAAGGAGGTTTGTTTTACAATAGTTATCACATTGTTGCGTATCTGCTGCATATGGCCAAGATACATCTTTACCATTAATACACGTAATACTGAACATTAATACACATATATTATGAATAATTATACATTCGAATGGTTTATCAGAAATACTAATTACCAAACATTCATTTCGCAGTTTCAGATGTATGCTTGCTTTATTGCAGGGCTAGATTATTGCTCTGTAAAGTACTCCATAAAGTAGGATTAATCATGAAAACATGGTATAATCAATCAATAAACCACAGAGAACAATACAGTTGTTTTATTACTAGGGCTGGGCAAAGATTAAAAGTTTTAATCACAATTAGTTGCCTATTAATTGTGAGTCAACTCGTGAGTTATCACACTTTTAAAATGTACAAATATTTTAAATCAAATTGAAGGAAAATGAGATTATTAAATTTAATGACACATTATCTTCATACCAAATGTACTTAATAAGCAACAACTACACCAAGTGATCTTGGGGGAGTTTTATTGACTCACTCAGTGTGGGTTGAATATGAAACTTACAGAACACCACAGATTTGGCAAATTGTAAACCGGCAGTTAATTAGTACAATTGTAAACAAACAGTTACTACAAGTGTAGTTAATTTCAAATAAGTAGTACCACAGATTTGGGAATTGTAAACAGGCTGTCACTTAAGATAAGATAATACTTTATAATACTTTATATCGTTTGCACAGAAATTTCTCTTGCAGTTCAAGCTCCCAATAATTATACATGAGGACATGAAGCAACATTAAAAACATAAACAACAGCAATAATTAATAAATATGATGGGGGTCCATAGAGGCCATAAATAATAAGGGGTTCAAAAGTCACTTCCTTGACTTCCTGTGCTGATTCAGCAGTGATTACTACTGCAATTGTAATCAGGCAGTCACTTACTGCAAGCGTACGAGCTAAAAACAAAAAATGATTTCTGATATATACATATAAAGAAAATAAAAAAAGAGACGTTAATGCGTCAATTTGTGTTAATTGCGTTAAAATAAGATTGCGTTAATGTGCGATTAACGCGATAACCTGCCCAGCCCTATTTATTACTATTCCATAATACAGCGATTGAGTCAATAGACATTTTTACACTGACAAATATGCCGTCTTATGCACCCCTTTTTCGCGGCATGGTCCGAGTGTTTACGCTGCCCGGGGTAGAATGCCTGCTTGAGCTAGCACCCCAATTGACCCTCTCGGACTCTACACACATTGGCGGTTTATTTTCATGTAAATGCGATTAGACGCTCCACGGTTCCGGGGTGGGCGGGGCTTGGGTAGAGGGGTTGCTGCACTGTCTCTACAACAGAGACAGCGCAGCGATATCAACATGAGTCATTCTTACTGAAGAGAAATCCGCAAGCTGCTGACCATCATGGGGGAGAAGGTGATGCAGTCGCATAACGCATTAAACAAGACGTTGAAAGATGGTGCAATCCACGAGAAAGACGCAGAGGAACTGTCCTTATGAGGCTTTTGTCAGGATAAAATAACAAGTGGTTAGCAAAATAAAGAATATGCTGGCGTTTTTGCACTTGTTAATAGTTAATCGCGTTTGCAGCCTACGCTCAGACGTGAACTCATTTTTGCAAGCGGGTGTCTTCATTCATAAAAAAATAAAAACATTTGGGAGTATGCAGAGTATTCTAAAGAGGTCTAGACTCCGTGCGTAGCCCCGCCTTCTCCAGTGAACCAAGAAATCCCGCAACGTGACAAACGGGGGATTTTACCCCCTCGGTTTTACACAGGCAACTTGAGATAAGACGAGATAAGAAGAGATAAGTCAAATCGCCGGGCGTGTCAAGCCGCAACCAAACCGGCTTGTCAGTGTGAAAAGGCCTAATAGCTGTGGCAAAATACACGGTAATGCTTTAAGAGAGAATGTCCCCCAAAGCTCATTGTGTTGTTCTCATTGTTTCCCCATCACAGCAGAGCTCCAAGGTCTACAAGAGGCATTCCTCTATCATCCCCTCCTCCCATCTATTGGCTGAGGTCAAGGAGACCATGCCAGGGCTTGACAGGACAGACCGGACAGACTTTGAACCTGGTCAGTGCTGGAAATACTACGTTCTTGTGTGTGCGTGCGCATGTGTTTGTGTGCGTGTGTGTGCGCATGTACGCGTGTCTTGAGTTGATCAAAAACTGGCACTTTATAACATTCTTCCTTTCGATTCTCAACATATCTAACCCCATTCGACCACTTACCCCCCATTGTGTGTATGGCATGTTCTAGCAGTACATCTGCCTCACGTCTCTCTCCTTGCCGCCCCCAGCTCCAGACACCGACTCAACAGACTCGGCTAACGGGGCGGCGTCGCCGGGCGTCTCCCATCCGCGCCCCGCCGAGCCCCGTGGGGCCCTCAGCCGCTCAAGCCACGGCGGCGTGTCCCGCGTCCAGCTGCGCCACACACGCAACAAGATCTACTCCCGGCCCGCCAGCGTGCCCGTGGACCGGGCCCCGCCGCCCGCCTCGCACCCCCACCTGGACAACAACCACGGCCCCCACAGCACGGCGGACACAGAGACAGGGCCGCGCCCCATGGAGATGGAGGAGGAGGAGGAGGAGGAGGAGGAAGAGGAGGAGGGGGACATTGACGGCCCCAAGTCCCGGGCCAGCTCCCGCTACCGCAGCACGCTCATCGACACGCACACGCTGCGCCGCACCTGGGACCGGCAGTACAAGCAGCACGGCGACGGGGCCTCCAGGACTACCACAGGGGCCCCGGCCTATGGCTCCCCGCCGGCTGAGGGCCTCGTCCTGCCCGCCTTGGGGCCCCCCGTGTGCCTCCCCGCCAGCCCCCTAGGGGGCCTCGGCAGGCAGTACGCCGTGTCTGTGAGGCCCGGCAGGACTCTGAGGAGGGAGGACAACGTGGACGAGCAGAGCCTGGGCGCCGCACCCTTCAGGGCCCCCCGGACCCTCAGGCCCCCCCCGGGGACCTTCTACAAACCCCCCTCTACCGGCACCCGGGCCAAGCTGTTGGAGAGCTCTTCGCTGGCCCACAGCGCAGAAGACGAGGAGGAGGAGGAGGAGGATGACGATGATGAAGAGGAGCTGGGGATTGAGATCGAGGTGTCGGTGGATGAGCCCCTGGACGAGGAGGAAGAGGAGGAGGAGGAGGAGGAGGACGCAGAGCGGGAGTCGCGCTCCTCCTCCAGCTCCAGTCCTGAGGAGCTGGGGCAGGGCCAGGCCCGGCCCCTCTACCAGAGACTCCGGCCCCGGCAGCTCCAGGAGGTGGAACACCGCGAGGCCCACTTTGTGTGAAGGCCTCTGGGTGATGGTCCCTGGTTCACCAGGCGGCCGGCGGGGTTCCCTCTTGGCGCTCACAGTAGCCGGGTGGATAAGGCCCCTGGGGGCTCTAAGGGCTGTGTCCTCCCCAGGGGGATATTCTGTGCCATATATTGTATAAGAGAAAGGACAACAAAAGGACTGAAGACTGGGAGAAGAAGATTACTTGGAAGCATTTGTTTAGTTATTAAATATATATATATATAGTCATACCACTTCCCGAAAGGCAACACAGAATGCACTTATTAAACATTTGCTTCAGCTCACTGTCAAACCAACGTTTGATTGACCAATCACTATGCTTACTACTTGCTGGCCCCTAGCCAGACAATATTTATAACCCTCATTGTTTTTTAAAGAAGTGCAATTACATTTGACTTAAATATTTTTTGTATTCTTCATTGGTCATTATGTGTGAATTGTTTATGTATACCAAAAAGTATGATTTCAACTGTTACAACAATATTTGCCACCACATTCAAGAACAGGTCTGGTGCACTTAGCTTGGCTAATGATCCTCCATCTTTTGAACAAAAACAATTCTTAGCGTATAACAAATGTTTATACTGCGCTTCTTTTTATCAAATCATTTTTGTGAGAACTTGAGTATGATGCAATATAATCTGTTCATGTTACAGTACTTGTCCCGAGTGACATTCACTAGGGTGACATGCTTCAAGTCGGAGAGGTGTGTGTCGCTTTATTTTATATATAGTTGACCATAAATTGAAAAAAAAATAGCCTTTAGAAATGGAGATCCATTTTATAATGAGATTTTTTTGCTTGTTTAAATATGAGAGCACATCTCTTTTTCATGTCTCAAAAGCCAAAGTGGTTTCTCCCCAAGACCAGATGAATTGTATCAATATCCATAATCTCAACAGGTGGTCACTATATCGAGATGTATGTCATGTCAAATGGTATCTGTTTTTCATGGAAATCTGCTGGTTGACACAATGTTTAATTACGTTTTGTTTGAAATGCAAATTAGGTACATTAAAAAAACGCCTTTTTGTAAGTTATTAAAAAATGTGTCAACCTCAAACAGTGGCAATTGTTTACTTTTTTCGCCCTCAGTATCTTATAACTAAGATATATAACTAATAAGATATATCAAGTTAACTAGTGTATAGCAGTGATCCATAGCCTGCGGCTGCTACAGGTGGTATGCTCCCTTTAAAGCAACAGGTTGGTGGACTTAGAGAAAGAAGATTAAACCAATCTGCTTAACTATTCACACGGTCTGGGAAGACGAGATGCGGGAGCCTGTATAGCTACAGGCATGGATCTATGTTATGGATCATTACATCAGCGATGACTGTGTTCCTCTGAGGTAAGATCTTTATGTCGATCGGTGTGCAGATGATCTTTGTCTTCTTTTACGCAATGTGACGGGACTGGTGGTTGGCGACATGATACGCGGTCATGGTTAATATCACAGGAGACTCCCACGTGGTTAATATTTTGCAAAGACGATCACAATGTTTGATAGTCTACTATACGATACGAATAATACGATACGATATTTATCTATGACCGCAAACACGATAGTGTCTATAATGTGCATAATATAATATAATCTGTTGTCTAAAGTTATACCAGGTGAAGTGTGTTGAGTGCGTAAATCCCAGTGACTGGGCTTATTCAAGTATTTCTATGAATGAAATGCTCCTCACTACATGGACATGTCAGCCACATGGGGATCTACATTCACATTCAATATTAGTGCCTTATATACCAACATGCTTCAGCATCACCCAGTGTCAGACACGGCACACGCCTCTTGTAAACATAGCTCATGTCACTGATTTCAGTGACATGTTTTCTGTTTTTCACTGACCATCAAACAATCACCACAGACGAGCAGCTGTCATGTTGGAGCAGGGTTTGGTTACCAAAGTTATTTCACTCAACAATGTTGACTTTAAATTCAAAACCAGCCGCTGCCCTAGACTAAGGGGAGGTGAGGAGGTGTTTCACGGAGCCTATTAAGCTCCTCCGCACCAAGGGGTGGTGTGGAGGTGTGGAGGTGCTTCACAGAGCCTGTGAACGCTGCAGGGTGGTTGAGTGCAGGTCTTCGGTGCGGTGCTGATCCCTCTTGGGGGGTGAAGGGACGAGCCATGGGGGTCGGCTACCAGGTCAAGCTCCTCCTGTGGAAGAACTGGACCATTCGCAAGAGACAGAAGGTGATCTTTTCCTTGTCTTGAAAAGTGAATAGAACAAAGCCACTGATCACACTGATCATCAAATGTTATCTAAACTGATAATGATGCATAAACTGTTGTCTCCCACGGGAATGGGTTAGTTCTCAAACACAGCATTTAGACAGCGGTAAAGGACAGCATTTGATTCAACACTGAGAAATGCTATGTGTCAGAAGGTGACGGCTGCTCTTCCCTCAGGGTCGGTTCTTCATGGAGACCATGTGGCCTGTGATGCTGTTCATAGGATTGGTGTGGCTGAGAGGAGCCCATCCTCCGTACCGCCAACACGAATGTAGGCCACATGCCCATCCTTATGGTGTGCGTCTCCACACATGGGCCTTCATGCCTTAATGCCTCTACCTTCCTCCCTGGGGGCGCTGGTTTCAGGCCACTTCCCCAACAAGGCCATGCCCTCCGCTGGAATCCTACCTTGGATCCTGGGGATCTTCTGCAACGCCAACAACCCCTGCTTCCAGTACCCCACCCGTGGTGAATCCCCAGGTCTGGTGTCCAACTACAACAACTCCATGTGAGCATCGCCAGATATTCAGCCAACCCCCTGGAACCCCCAACCCAAAAGTCTGCAAGCCGTCTGATTCAGATCTGAGGCCAGATGAAAGCAGCAGTGCTGCATCCTCTCAGAGAGAGGAAGGGCCTTTATCACCCGGGGCTGGAGGGGTTCACTCCCAAATGTAGCTGTGTGAGTGTGTTTAGAGTGTGTGTCTGTGCATGTGTTTGATCATGAATGTATTCAAGGGCCTTACGTTTCTTTGAATCTTGTGTTAAGAACTAGGCTGCTTCCCAATAAATAGTTCATGGGGAGGGATAGGCTTTACAATGTACTCTAGATGCAGATCATTGTCTACGTGGGAGTTTAGATGCTTCATGTGAGGCCTATTATCCGTGTTGCTATGGATGCAACTAGATGATTATTTCCCTTGATGTCCTGAAGGTAAGATTTAAGAGCTATTTTTTTATTTATTTGTGTAATTGGTTAGAAATACTATAGTCATTGGTTGGCTAGTAGTAAGTGAAAGGCTCTGGGAGAATGTCCATTTGAAGTGGACTGTACCGCTGCATTACCAGGTCCGTTCAGGCATGGCTGTGTGGCTCTGAGTTCAGTCTTAGTGAGTCTGTTCTCCTCTGTCTTCCCCCCACCAGATTGGCCCGGTTCTACTCTGACGCCCAGAACATTTTGTTCAACCAGCCGGAGTTCCTTCAGCTGGGCCATCTCTGGAGAGAACTGACGGCCCTGAGCACCTTCATGGACACCCTGCGCACCCAACCTGAACTGGTGGCAGGTCAGTGGTCTCTCCCTGGGCACCCACCCTCAACTGGTGGCAGGTCAGTGGTCTCTCCCTGGGCACCCACCATGAACTGGTGGCAGGTCAGTGGTCTCTCCCTGGGCACCCACCATGAACTGGTGGCAGGTCAGTGGTCTCTCCCTGGGCACCCACCATGAACTGGTGGCAGGTCAGTGGTCTCTCCCTGGGCACCCACCATGAACTGGTGGCAGGTCAGTGGTCTCTCCCTGGGCACCCACCATGAACTGGTGGCAGGTCAGTGGTCTCTCCCTGGGCA
>JAOPUD010000112.1:1731706-1744770 GCA_027122715.1 Trisopterus minutus
CAGTCATCTTGCTGGCTTCCACTCTCTCTAAATCCATGTTCAATTAACAACAAAAATCAGTGCTTAGTGTTTGATCCCATGGCCTCTATCCCCTGTTTTCTTACTCAGGACTCAATCTGTAACCCCACGGTGAGGAGCTTCATCGACCGAGCCCTGGAGGACACGCCCTTCTCCTCCCAACACATCCTGGACTTCCTGTACAACGGCCCGGCCCACGACCCACCTGACGGATCAGCGCCCTTCAACTGGAGGAAGATTTTCAACCTCACCGACCGGGTCGTCCGCATGCTGAACCAGTATGGCGATGTGAGTGGCCCTTCCAGAACACTAAGAAAGAAATCCAAAAGAAGCAATTACTTTGGTTTCATTTGAGACTTTATTCATTTTCTTTTCATTTTCTCCTGGAGCTCTTCCAGTGCGTTCCCCTCCTCTCGTGAGGCTGACAGTGGGAACAGAATGTGTCCAACAGCGTTCCACTTGAGGTGTCCAGGTCGCCTTATGAGACGGGGCTATTCAACCAGTAATCCAGCTGAGCTCTGGCTCTGTCCCGTCACCCTGTTGAACCTGAATACATTCCCCCCAAAAAAGACGGTTGCCAAAACACTTTGCAATACCTTCTTTCTGCCATTTAGATAGCTGTCCCTGGGCTGCCTAATTTGTCCCCCCTTCAGCTCTCTGTCCTCCACCCAGGTGGGCTGGAGGCAAGAGGAACAAACTAGCCGTCAAGGCCTCTTTTGTCTAGCGCTGATGGAGTGGAGGGTATGGGCCCTGAACACTGGCGCTCCTCTCCCCAAGGGCCCTCACAGACACGAGCCAATACATTGGAAGGGACAGATAGATTCACGTCCCCCGTAACCCCGTAACTCTGCGAGGGGCTGATGGGGGATTGGCTGGGTCGGATGGCTGGTACTTTTCGCGCGCATGTGTGTGTGTGTGTGTGTGTGTGTGTGTGTGTGTGTGTGAGGGGTGTGAGGGGTGTTTTGTTTATATGCGGCGGCTCGAAGCGTTTACAGCACTTGAATGTGACAGAGAGAGCGGGAGCGATTGAGGCCGATTAGCTACAGCTGTCACTCCGTGGCCTTCCTCTATGAGGCGGCAACAAAGAGCCACAAGGGGCGGCGGCGCTGATGGCTGCCGAGCCGCGCGCCACTGGCATGCAGGCCCGCGCGGGAAAACAAAACCCCCAGTGTGCTGGGGGGATTCCTCAGCGCCATTCAGCCCCGCTCAGTAACAGCCCCTCGCTGACGCTCCGTGCCCCTGTCCTGTGTGTGGGATCAGATGCACCGGGAGCACAGGGAACGTTTGGAGTCGCGCGCAGGGCGAAAGGTGCGCGTGTGTGTGTGCGTGTGTGTGTGCGCGTGTGTGGCGTGAGTGGGCGGACAGGCGCGGACAGGCAGACATGTGAGCAGTGAAGCGGTGTGTGTGTGTGTGTGTGTGTGTGTGTGTGTGTTGGGTGTTGTGGACACCTCTTGGGTTCGGGCCCGCCATGCTTGCACACTAGCCAAGCGTGAATAGCGGTATCAGACACGCTTTGTGAGGATGTGAGGCCACTGCGGAGGGTTCACCACGGATGAGTGTGGCCGCTGAACTCACTCTGAACTGCCCCTCAGAGAGGGGTGTCCCTACGGCCTTCCTGCCCTTGTGGACGCCTCGCATGGAAGCAGATGAGTTTGAAAGTGGAGGCAGGCTGGCTTTCAAAGCCAATGTGGGCTGTGTTCTGGAGCGCAGACCTACACGCACACGGGCCTCACCACAGCCAGCCATGTGTGTGTAGCTAGGTCTGCGCTTATGACAATCGGTTTCATGACTAAAGATGTTGAAACTATGCTGGAGAATAGAAAAGGTTATCATATTGCTGGTTTCAATATTTTTATAATATATCGTAGTTGTTATCTATTCCAATTTCAGATTACTTTATTAATCCAAGCAAATTGTTTCTGTTACAATGGCTGCTCTAAAGATACTCACATTTCAAGATATGTACATGTTTCATTTGAATGCTCCTGGTGATCAGTGATCCTTCCTCCATGTTATGGGATGGCGGCCCCCTTCTCCTCCAGTGTTTGATCCTGGATAAGTTTGTGGCGCTGCCGGACGAGGAGACAGTCACTCACCGGGCCCTGGACCTGCTGGAGGAGGGGAAGTTCTGGGCCGGGCTGGTCTTCCTGGACATGGGCCCCTGGACCAGTAAGGTCCCGCCTCACGTCAAGTTCAAAATCCGCATGGACATCGACGCAGTGGAACGCACCAATAAGATCAAAGACAGGTCAGAATGGAAACGATGACGCTAATTGAGGTTTGAGAGAGTTTTGAGAATTGGGGCTTAAATATTTGGGCAAATCATTGGTAATTGATTAATACAATTAAATTCCAATTTCAACAAGGATATGAATGAACCCAATTAAATAAAGAAAAAAAAAACACATTGCATAGACAATTAAACACCAGAAAAGTGACTTGTGCAAATGGATGACATCCCGTTGGCTAGCTGGGAGGCCCTTTCTGTACCCCGCTCTAACTGAGGGCAGTGGTGTTCCCAGATGAGTATGAGTACCCTGTTACAGGTACTGGGACCCAGGCCCCCGGGCGGACCCCATGGACGACCTGCGCTACGTGTGGGGCGGCTTCGCCTACCTCCAGGACATCATTGAGCACGGGGTCATCCACACACATGCCGGTGGGGCGCGGCCCCTGGGCGTGTACCTGCAGCAGATGCCCTATCCCTGCTATGTGGACGACCTGTGAGTGACAGGCACATAGACACGCATGCACAAACACACAGACGCACAGACACACGCACACACACATTTGCACATATATACTGACAAGCAGATAAGTGGATTATAGAGTAAACACGAGGGGAAGGTTTTTTGGATAAATATGTAAAGATTAATTCACATCCCGCTATTAAGAAGTCTTATTTGTATTGTTGACAAGTTTAAGGTTGTTAGAACCTCTAGACTCTCATTAACTTATATCCTCTGTATGTGGCCTCGGTCTCCAGCCTCAGGCTGAGCCTCCTCTGAGCCTCCTCTGTATTCGGTCTCCAGCCTCAGGCTGAGCCTCCTCTGAGCCTCCTCTGTATTCGGTCTCCAGCCTCAGGTTGAGCCTCCTCTGTATTTGCCCCTGTCACATTCTCCTCCCAGCCTCCAGATTGATGCTGACCCTGAGCCTACTCTGACCCTGAGCCTCCTTTGCCTCCAGGTTCATGCTGACTCTGAGCCGCTGCTTCCCCGTGCTGGCGGTGCTGGCCTGGGTGTTCTCCGTCTCCATGACGGTGAAGAGCATCGTGCTGGAGAAGGAGCTGCGCCTCAAGGAGACCCTGAAGGCGGCCGGGGTCACCAACGGGGTCATCTGGTGCACCTGGTTCATCGACGGCTTCCTCACCATGACGACCAGCACCGCCCTCCTCACCGCTGTCATCATGGTGAGTGGTGAAGAGGTTGGGGGGGTCGTCTTCATCGCCGCAATTGTCATCTTAGTTGACATCATCATCATCACAATCTTCATCATCCCAGAATTTATTATTTTGAAGTAGCGATCCCTCATTGGCTTAACCTGCTAGTATTCTAACCATGTGAGGAAAACACCTCCTATGTTTGATTCCCACTAGCTATACACAAAGCCCATGACAAAAATACAATATAAAATAATGACCCACAATGTATTGATTGAATCAGCCATGGTCAACATTAAACCCTGTTAATCCAACACAGCTGCTGTTCTTCCTCCATTGTTGAATGAACCATTGCTACTGTGGAATATTAGTTCTCAGCTTATTGAATCTGGGCCCACCAACCCTTGTTTGAGCTATGGAGCTATATATGTCCACTGCTGAACAACCATCACAACCTCACATTCTTAGTCTGAATTTTACAAATCATGTGGTAATATATAAACTTGTGTAGGGCTCCGATGCTGGTCAATGATTACCGTTCTTCCTGGTTCAATCAAAAACAGTATTGATAGGGATCGTGTGAGCTTGATATCAGGAAACATAAATGCATTGAGGCACATTGTGATTGCATGACATCAAGCAGGTCCCCGGGTCGATGATCAGCCCCATACCAGACCATCTCTCAGGCTCTGACGCTGCTCTTAGGACCCCTGGTGGAGCCTTCTGGAGTTCTGACAGCATTATGTCTTGTGTGCACAGCATTTAGAAAAAACCTTCTTCTATATTTATTTACTATGTTTAATGCATATATTTAGCTTTTTATGCCTTGTATGCACAGGATGGTCGTTAGAAGCAGGTAAGTGAGTAGTGGTAGATTGCGATGCCTTTGAAACAAGTGTCTAGCAGACGTTGGAGAGGACGTATGTTTTAAAACATGTGGTTTACTGTAGTTTTCCTGAGTTAGGAAAAGGTAAGACTGTAGTGAGCGTCTCCCCATGTTGGCAACAAATGGGCAGCAGCGGTCGATGCGGTCAATGGACATGAGCACTTCTTAGGTCCACCATTCATTAAGCAGGTTAACGCTATGTCCTGATTATTAAATACTGTCAACCCTGCATGTCCTTGATATCCCCTACCCTGCACCCATGCCCCTCACCCTACCCCCACTTCGCACCCCAGGGAGGTCGGGTGCTGCACTACAGCGACCCCCTCATCGTCTTCCTCTTCCTGCTGAGCTTCTCTACGGCCACCCTGGCGCAGTGCCTCCTGCTGAGCGTGTTCTTCAGCCAGGCCAACGTGGCGGCGGCGTGCAGTGGCGTGATCCACCTGGCCCTTTACCTGCCCCACCTTCTCTGCCTCGCCTGGCAGGACCATGTCACCCGCGACATGAAGATCCTGGTGGTAGGTCTCTGGACCGGGGGCTCTCTGGCTCAGATACACACTTGATTAATGCAAAATAACAATCTGAGATGAACCTGAATATAGCAGTAAATAAAATGGGAATCATTTTGGCAAAACAACAAGGGCTTAACAGGTTCATATAAAGTATATATATAGTATATAGTATTTATATTTACAGCATATGTATATATATATATATATATATATATATATATCCCATTGGCTATTGCAGAAACAATTTAATGGTTTGCTGGTGTGATGTGATGTGGCTAAGGAACCTGGGGTCACCTTTACAAGGCAGGTCAATGTGTGTTAAAGTCACTGCCAAAGTAATACAATTTAGGTCAGTTAGATCAAAGTTAGTTAGGTCAAAGTCATGTTTTGGTGAATCTGTAAATTCATTTATATGAAAAAAGCCTTTATCCATAACTGGATGTTATTAAGGTAGGATATTAGCTTGGTCACACAATAATAGTTCAACTGCGCCACTCATACCCTACTTGTCTGTTACTGTTCCTCAATGTTAATGCCATGTTAATGCCATGCACTACCAATCAAGCAACACAGGGCCATTCACTTCTAGTAGTGGTACTTGGGGTAGCAGTTGTTTCCATAGCTCTTTGAACCCTCGCTTTCATTCTCCGTAAACCTGCTCTAACCTCCTCCCCTGTGCATGTTCCAACAGAGCCTACTGTCCCAGGTGGCGTTTGGCCTGGGCACAGAGTACCTGTCCCGCTATGAGGAGCAGGGCCTCGGCCTGCAGTGGGACAACATGGGCAGCAGCCCCCTGGAGGGGGACGAGTTCTCCTTCCTGTCCTCCATAGGAATGATGAGCCTGGACACGCTGCTGTACGCCGTGCTGGCCTGGTACCTGGACCACGTCTTCCCTGGTCAGCACACACTACCTCACCGACAGAAACACATCACCTGCTGTCATGGAGCGACTGGCAGACACAAACGGTTACCACTCTGGGGAAGCCTAATGCACTTCAGAGAGAACACAGACACAGATTGTACAGACATAAGGGATTTACTGAAGACACAAAGAATATATAAAGGCAGGCAAGGCAGGGACAAGATCATGGGGCAGGTGGCTAACTTACAGCAGTTGTTTAGCAACAGTTTGGTAGTGTGGACTGAGGTGTGCTCGCTATGGGTTTAGGTAGTCAGACAGGTAGTCAGACAGGTGAGGGGAAAGTCACATACAGGTAGTGGGACAGGAGAGGGGTCGCCACAGACAGGTAGTCAGACAGGTGAGGGGTCGCCTCAGACAGGTGAGGGGTCAGACACAGACAGGTAGTCAGACAGGTGAGGGGTCAGCCCCAGACAGGTAGTCAGACAGGAGAGGGGTCAGCTACAGACAGACAGGTACACTGGGGACAGGGTAGGCCGCAGTTGTCAGACAGGTGAGGGGTCAGACAGGTAGTTACTTTCCCTTTCCGTAACCCTTACCGTTTAAACAAATAAATAAACAAATAATCAAATGTGGCCAAGCAGGGAGCCCAGAAACTGGATGTTGATGATGATGACAGGCCAGAGCCATTTTGGACATTTCAACAATGGTTGATTAATACAATAACATTTATGCTACTTTGGACGTTTCTACTTCATTGAAAATGGTAGCATTAATGTGCACTCACGGTGTTATCTTTGGAATAAATACATATTTTAAAACACCCTTCTAAAACCTGGCTATTAAAATCTGGCAATGATTCTCATTTCTTTCATCATAAGGTCCTCTGCAGTGCTGTAGCAGAATGATGAAAAAAAAAATGTAATCTCTGCAACTCGGTAGAGGCTGAATGGAAAAACAGATCAAAAGGAATGGATGGTTCAGGGCAGGCTCTGAGATACTGATATTCATCAGTATCTCTATCACAGTTTGGTAGTGTGGACTGAGGTTTAAAAGACTCAAAACTCACCTGTTCAGAGTTCACCAAGACTCTGCATAGCCATCCAATCCCCCCCCTCCCACTTTTGTATGTTGTACGTCCTGGCACTTAATGTACACACTTAATGTTGTACACACTTAATGTCCGCACTTACTGTATGTTGTATTTATTCATAGTACTTAATTGTGTAGCCTCTGCATTAGCTAGCTATCACTGCTGTTTACGAGGAATGGGTTAACCTAGCGATTGTTACTTGCACTTTCACAACTGTCTCTCTGCTGTGACAAGATCCTTGACTGGAGGAGAACGATTCAAGGGCTCAGTGTGGAGGGTTAGATTGAGCTAGGAGAGGACACATTAATACATCTGGGTGACTTCGTTCATGGTGTGGTTCAGTGCTGGACTGTAATAAGGCTCAGAGCACTTGAGGGTTGTAGTTTGGGAAACTACAGAGCTCAGGAGGTGCCGTGGGAGTAGTTTTTTTATAAAGCGAATGTGAGTTTTAAGTAAGTCGCACGCCTGCTTTACTAAGGCGTGTGTGGGCTTAACACAGCCTCTATGCTTTTTCATTGATCAGACAGTACCATGGACAGGAGTGTTTTGCATTCACCTGAGAAAATTTATTCTGCTCTGTTTTGCTGAATTAACGAGATACCTCAAAATCCCAAGAGAAGCTCTCCTTCACTTAAGAGCTCTATTTCATAGGAGCAGACATGTCCCACCTGTCTAGTTTAATCCGTTTTTTTTCTGGTTTATGTTTGCAATGTTGGGAGATTCTAGATGTTAGTTTGTTTGCACCTCAGGACTTTTGGGTTGTTTGATGTTCTGATCTGATGTTCTGATCTGATGTTCTGATCTGATGTTCTGATCTGATGTTCTGATCTGATGTTCTGATCTGATGTCCTGATCTGATCTACACCCCGGTGTGTGTGGAGGGTGAAGCTCTGTCTGAGCGGCGATGTGTTTAATGTCCACATCCGAGTTAGGGTTAGGCTCTGTAGGAAACTGTAGACTGCATGCCGAAGTGCGTCAGCTTTTCAGCAGAATACTTAACATGTCAGCTTTATAAAAAGTCACTTTATAAAAAAAAAAATAATGTCACCTCCCGTGCTCTGTATCTTGCTAATGTTTTACAAGAAACAATCCACCACTGACAATCTTTTCTATCAGGACGACACTAAAGAAGCAGTAATTAATAAATAAATAAACTATATTAAATCCTTGATGATTTCAACAATAGAAGTAGCTGAGGTAGGTTCCTTTATCTTCCACCTTCAGGCACTAGAGACGTTGTGTTTTGTAACAAATACAGCATTCATATCTGCCATTGGAAATATAATAATATGTATTGATTCAATGTAGATTTTTTTTTGTTCACTTTGTGATTTACTTTTATTCATACAGGACAGTATGGAATTGGTCGGCCTTTTTATTTTCCATTACTTCCATCTTACTGGATAACCATTGTGACACCAAGGCCAGGTAAGCTTTCATCTTTTGAGCTTATTTGTTTTGTATAATTGTGATGAGGCAAGCCCTAATTCTCTCTTTGTTACTTCAGAGCTTGCGTAACTCTTAGTTAGTTTCAAATTGGCTGCTATCTAATTAGCAGTTTCACATTCCCGGAGAGAGTGACGTTTCGCTTCCTGCTGACTCCTCAGGCACTCCGGTGCAGAAGAGTTTCAGCCTCCCCAACAAAGAGCCCGGGCAGGAGAGGCCCAAGGGCCCGGCTCAGGCCCCTGGGGAGCATGTGGACGGGCGGGACCCGATTGAGAAGGGGCCACGGAGCCCAACGACTGGGAAGAGGAAAGACAGAACGGAGGCCAATGGTAAATAATATAGTTATAATATTCACTAGCGCAGCTTTTTATCCCAAGCCACTTATAGGTGCTTGAACACGGCCCCAACAAACACCACCAGTACATCAGAAGGTTCATGTGTAATCCACTCTCCCTCACTCAACACGCAATACTCAACATTGACTCACTGCAGCTGACTGCTCATTCACCTATCATCTACACGTATGTGTCATATATGTTGTTACATTTCAAATATAAGGTAATGTCTCACCAAAACACACACTCAATGTTCATTCTCTTGCCATTATTAAATTTGCTTTCAATGTGGCTCTTATGCGTGCAAAAACAACAACAATATTTATTTATTTTCTAGTTCATGTTTTGACTCTGAGAACATTGGTTCCTACCCCCTTCCAATTACATTCATTGCATGGGAACCCAATGCCCCGGGTGTTTGCATTCACTGGCATGTCAGAACACATAAGTGTGCACAAATACACACATGAACGCACGCACGCACGCACGCACACGCACACACACACATCACACACACACACACACACACACACACACACACACAAATGTGCTGGCAACGCTTCTCCTTCCTCTGAGCTAGGTTAATAAGTGACATTTCAGCCCTCTTCACCATGAGTGGCATTCCAAACTTCTGATCTCATCCAAGGTCTTTCAAACACATTGGACTCTGTATCAAACCGTGACTGTGGCTCACATCTAAGAGCGTAAGGAAGGCAGGAGGTTCTCAACTTTAATTATTTCTTAAGAACTCTCATTTAGTTTAAATTCAATCTTACAAACTTATTTTTAAGTTGTTGCATTGAAAGTTAAAGAGTTAATAATGAGAGTTAAGAATGCAATCAAGAAAATATGGAAGATATGGAAGATACTTTTTACATTGTACGATGTTTCATAAGTAAATTAATTAACGGGAAAAATATAATCGTTCTTCAGATATAATTTGGTTAACCGCAGTCTCAAAAATACCACAGTATCGCACAGTAGCAGTGTGTTTAAAGTGTAAACAACAAGTCAAAGGCATGGTTGGTCATGATGGCCAATGATTCCTTGATGGGCAGAAAGAAAAATCAATTCACTTTTTGTGGCTGTAATTGAAATATAAAGATTAAACCATATGCAATTTTTGTCATATCAACTGCTTAACAAAGTGTGGCCAACATTATTTTTTTCCCAAAACCTTTCTGCTATACTGGGAAGTTATTTCAGAGCAAAATAGAATTTGTTGAAAGGGATCATCCTTTGCACACTAATGTTTATCATAAGAAATAAACAGCAAATAAAAAGGAGTCGAGGGGTGTGGTTGTGAAGGAAACTACATTTATGTTGGAAAAGAGTGCCCTCTAGTGGCAAATGTCCACCATCATGGATTTAAGAGATTACCTATTCTATTATACATCCATGGCTACATGGATGTACATCCAATTTACTTTAAAAGGTACGACTATTTGCGTAAGGTCTATCCGGAAATTATAGCAGACCATGCTGCTGGGCTATACATTGATGTTTCCCCCCTATAGGTTTTTATTCAAAGAATAAGTTTGACCCCATGCAATACGATCTACCTCAAAAGTAATGTATAATCATCCAAGCTTAGTTTTATCCAATCCCTGTAGCACATTACATTGTCACATTTAAAAATGGTGCCCATTTGCTTTACTCTTGCATTTTATCAACTGTAACATTGTAAACTGCTATTTGTCTCATTGTCGCAATGATGTTAAGTTATTTCAATCAATGATGAACTTTTGGAGTTAAATATTACCAAAAGCAGGGAGTGAGTCTTAGTCCAGCAGTGTGGCTGGACTATTACCAAAACCATGGACAGCACTTTGTTACAATGCTATAAAAGATGCATGATAAACTATCAACTCTCCATATGTTACATGAGTTTACATGTGTGTGTGTGCTGGTCCCAGACCAGTCTCTCTTCGAGACCGAGCCAGACGGCCTGGTGGAGGGGGTGTGTATCCGGGACCTGGTGAAGAGGTTCGGCTCGGGGTCCCCGCCTGCCGTGGACGGCTTGAGTCTCAGCTTCTACGAGAGCCAGATCACCGCCTTCCTGGGCCACAATGGGGCTGGGAAGACTACCACCATGTAGGCTGCCATCACACACACAGGCCCACGCAGACCACCATCATGAAGGCCACGCACACACAGGCACACACCGCAAGCATGCATGGATATACACACAAGCACGCAAAAGCTTGCATGCACTGGTAAAGACACTGAATCATCAGCTGGTTGCGAATACATCGGCACTTTTCAGCAGTACTTTTGGAAGATTTTTCAACATATTTTCAATGTAGCAGACTCTACTACTCAGGTAATTCTATTGCTGTTTCCAGATTTGCTTACCCCCTCATAATGTGATGTGGAAGTATAAAAACGCACACAGCTCTGCAAAGATCCACGATCCTAAGTCGCTAAGTGGATCTTTGCAGACATACTGTACATGCACAGTAAATCCATCCTCATACAGGCGGCTTAAACATCAAACTCAGCTGCAATCACGGACATGCCCCTCTTTTCTCATTAAAAGGTTCCCTACAGTGCCAGTGTGTAACCAGTGCTCCATCAGTGAGCTCCCTTTATACTCCTTTTACTATGCTCTGTTCAATGACAGAACAAATCCATGAGGGCTTTTTTTTAAATAATGTCCATGACTGACCCCAGATCTCTCATTAATTCACATTTTTGTCATGGCATATGGGGAATGAAAAAAGTGTGTTAAAAAGGATCATCACCATCTGCTCTATCCGCTATAGACTAGGCCCATTTTCCCGAAAGCATCGTTAGCCTTAGTGAAGTTCGTCATACGTGCATCATACAATTTTCACACCGTTTCCCGAAAGCATAGTCACATAACAAACTCATAGCTAACGAGGGCTCCAGGGGTACTTGTAGAGCGCTAAGAGTATCGTTACTATAGCCTCAGTGGAGTCACCAGCTGGACATTCGGTGGTATTGGATGTGCTTTATTATAACCAATACCACTGAATGTCCAGCTGGCACAATTTAACAATACAGTGGTTACAGCCAATATACAGACAATATATTACTCATAGACTACTGTTAAATTTAAACAGCAGGTCAGCAGGAGACATGTTCGGAGTCAACAACAACATCATTTATTGCAGCAATTTAAAATTCCAAAAATATATGCGCAGCCGAAACATACCGATCAAACGCCACGTCACAAGGCAACCCTATCACAAGACATATAATAAAATAATATGATTCCATTGCTCTTGTGTTGGAGGTCGCTTTCGAGCTGCACTTGCTGTCTCCCCCCTTTTAATTTGACCATCCTGGTTAATATGTCCTCACATTGATCAATGACAGAAGACATACTGTACATGAATCATGCTGAGACCAGCGGGGGTCTGAGAATTTCTGCAGGCGTTTTTTGTTGCGATTGTTTGCTATAAAGCACTGTAGGCGCTTCGGTGAGGCTGTGATGAAGTTCACTATTTATTGTTTCTCGCTCTCTCTCTCTCTTTCTTCTCTCTACCGTAGGTCTATCCTGACTGGCATGTTTACTCCCACCTCGGGAACAGCAACCATCTATGGGAGGGACATCCACACGGACATGGACACCATCCGCCTGTCCCTGGGCATGTGTCCACAGCACAACATCCTCTTCCAGGAGTAAGACCCCGGCTGTAGGCCAGACCCTTACTAAGAGCTTCTGATTAAAGAGCTCTATCATTCCTGCCTGGATTCAGTTATGTGGCATTTTGTTCACCCCTGAATTGTTCTGTAGATATTAACAAAATCTTGCATAATTTAGCATGAAAACAATCTTAATATGGTATGTTTTAAGGTCCTGGTACATTGACCAGGTACTCTTTCATGGCCCTTATGTATGGAGAACTGCTGAAGCTGATACGATTGGAAAGAGTTATGAAATGTACAAGTTTTGTCTATTGATTTCCTTTAATTCCTCCAAGCCACCTGAATGGGTGGAGTCTATTTTCCCTCCTGGCCGTGAAGCCAAGGCAGTGACCAATTACTGTGCACTAACAGTACGGTGACGGGGAGGCTATAATTATAATTATTAATTAATACTTGATCTCCCATACCTGTCTGTCTGTGTTAGCATGACGGTAGCAGAGCACGTCCTCTTCTACTCCCTGCTGAAGGGCCGCGGTGCCAGAGAGGCCCAGGACGAGGTCGAGGACATGCTCCAGAACCTGGCCCTGCGCCACAAGGGAACCGAGCTGGCCCAGAACCTCTCAGGTCTGTCCTGCGGTACAGGACCTCTCAGGTCTGTCCTGGGGTACAGGACCTCTTAGGTCTGTCCTGGGGTACCGGACCTCTCAGGTCTGTCCCCGGGGTACAGGACCTCTCAGGTCTGTCCCGGGGTACAGGACCTCTCAGGTCTGTCCCAGGGTACAGGACCTCTCAGGTCTGTCCCCGGGGTACAGCACCTCTCAGGTCTGTCCTGGGGAAGATGCACTCCTATGTATACATGTATACAGTGGCGACCAACTACCAAAACTTATTATCAATCTTGAACAAGGAAATATTAAACTGAAG
>JAOPUD010000112.1:1744933-1759900 GCA_027122715.1 Trisopterus minutus
TATGTATACATGTATACAGTGGCGACCAACTACCAAAACTTATTATCAATCTTGAACAAGGAAATATTAAACTGAAGCGAGGAATTGTGTGAATAAGTGTATGAAATGTACAATGAAAATTGTCTAGCAATTTCGCCAAGCATATATCAAGAAATAGGTTACGACTCACTTGCAAAATCCACGATGAGACAGGAATGAAGAGTGCTCCAGCGACGTTTCAAACTTCAAAATCGCTGTCAATCGAATGGTAACTCAGTCTTTCGCAGACTCTCCAATCATCACGCAGAAGCCAAGCATCCAGGCCCGCCCACTCCTCCATTCACCCCCATAGACAGTGAGCGTCCGTGGGAGCGACATAATCGCAGCATTATCCAAAGACCGTCGACTTTCGACTCACTTAAAAAAAGCTGTTCTATGCAGCCCCATTGGATGGACGCTGAGCTTCAACAGGCAAATGCACTGTGACGCTACAGGAATGTATGAGAAGGAAATCGAGTCAGTACATCAAATCGAGTATACTTTACTACTGTGTTGGCATCGATTTTGCTCTGAACTGACCCCATACTTGCTGCGCGGTAATTTGTAGTATCCACATTCAAATGGACATGTTAACCAGCTCCACTAATTATTCAGCTAGCAAAAATGTCTACATGCTGTCTGTTTCTGAATATACTGACCTTCTTTTCACAGGGGGCATGCAGAGGAAACTGTCTGTTGCCATGGCGTTTGTGGGAGGGGCCAAGGTGGTGATCCTTGACGAGCCCACGTCGGGCGTGGACCCCTACTCCAGACGCTCCATCTGGGACCTGCTGCTAAAATACCGTGAAGGTAAAGCCTCCTCCTTATAACGCCATGGTAAAGCCTGCTTATACCTCCATGGTAAAGCTTTCTTATACCTCCATGGTAAAACCTCCTTATACCTCCATGGTAAAGCCTTCTTATGCCGTCATGGTAAAGCCTCCTTATACCTGCATGGTAAAGCCTTCTTATGCCTCCATGGTAAAGCCTCCTTATACCTCCATGGTAAAGCCTACTTATATCTCCATGGTAAAGCCTCCTGTTATACCTCCACACTTAAGCCTCCTTCATATACCTCCATGGTAAAGCCTTCGTATGACTCCATGGTAAAGCCTCCTTCGTATACCTCCATGGTAAAGCCTCCTTCTTATACCTCCATGGTAAAGCCTCCTTCTTATACCTCCATGGTAAAGCCTCCTTCGTATACCTCCATGGTAAAGCCTCCTTCGTATACCTCCATGGTAAAGCCTCCTTCGTATACCTCCATGGTAAAGCCTTCGTATACCTCCATGGTAAAGCCTCCTTCGTATACCTCCATGGTAAAGCCTCCTTCGTATACCTCCACACTTAAGCCTCCTTCATATACCTCCATGGTAAAGCCTCCTGATACCTCCATGGTAAAGCCTCCTTCTTATACCTCCATGGTTCAGCCTCCTTCTTATACCTCCACACTTAAGCCTCCTTCATATATCTCCATGGTAAAGCCTTCGTATACCTCCATGGTAAAGCCTTCGTATACCTCCATGGTAAAGCCTCCTCCTTATACCTCCATGATAAAGCCTTCTTACGCCTCCATGTTAAAGCCTCCTTATACCTCCCTGGTAAAGCCTACTTATATCTCCATGGTAAAGCCTCCTCTTATACCTCCACACTTAAGCCTCCTTCATATTCCTCCATGGAAAAGCCTTCGTATACCTCCATGGTAAAGCCTCCTTCGTATACCTCTGTGGTAAAGTCACACTGAGCTCTGCACACGGCAGCAGTCCTCTACCAGTTTGTTAAAGCGTAATATATGAGGCTCGACTTACCTCAGACTATATGAAAATCGATTGAGTAAGCCTTACTACAAAGAAGGAAAAAGAAAAAAACGAAATGAATTTGATTGACTTGTCCCTTTTTCCTCATCTTGATAATGTCTCATCATACCTTTCATCCCTATTGTTCAATGGTCTATCTTTCTGTTAAGTCTTTCCCCTCCCCTCCTCTCCCCTCCCCTCCCCAGGGCGCACCGTGATCCTGTCCACGCACCACATGGACGAGGCCGACCTGCTGAGCGACCGCGTGGCCATCATCTCCCGCGGGCGTCTCCACTGCTGCGGCTCGCCCCTCTACCTCAAGAACCTGCTGGGGACCGGCTTCTACCTCACACTGGTGCGCCGCCGGAAGCATGAGGCCCCCAAGGTCAGGTCAGGCCCGCATACTGGAGCGTGTGCGCGAGTGTGTGTGTATTGTGTGTGTGTGTGTGTGTGTGTGTGTGTGTGTGTGTGTGTGAGTGTGTGCGTGTGTGTGTGACGCACCTACAGATAACCAATATAAATATCTGTGTGTCTTTCTACAAAGAGGTTTCATCATTTGGATTTTTGGAAATGGACTGCGCCAACTTCTGTGACGGTCCGTGTGTTTGATTGCGTGATGCCAAAAGGCTACGAAGCTGACAGTGGATACAAGCCTACATCTTTGAGATGCATTTTATATGTAGGGTCATTCTCATTGGGATCGCCTCCGATGGTGAAAAGCTAACAAAGGCTGTTGTCTCCTGTAGTTGGAGAGAGAGACTGCAAGGGAAGCTAGGCTTCCCCTAAAATAAAAAAAATGGAATGGTCAAATATATACTGTTGTGTTAACATTTCATTTACAAAAAATGCATTAAAACACATCTATCTTGAAGACGAGTTTGTTCAGAATCAGCTGCTTATCACAAGTCGACTGTCCAAGTTTTACAAACTGCAACCTGTTTCTTGATATTTGCTTGGCAAAATTGTGAGACAATTTTCATCTTACATTTCACACACTTTTACTTTTAATTCCTTGTTTCAGTTTAACATATTTCCCTCATTTCCATGTTTCGAGTTAAGGTAATTGGCCATTACTTTGAATCAGGGAGCTTGAGGTCTTAACTTCAAGTGCTGTATTCAGATCAGGCTTGCAGGGGACAGGGGAAAGCTGTGTGATTTATTGGTGTTCCTAAAATACATTGGACAGTGCAATGCCTCAGCTTTACAAACTGTTCTCATTAGTGGCAACAATTAGCGCTACATCTGCAGGTGTAGAAAGGAGCTTCTCCTGTTAAAAGCGTCTCAAGTCATACACCCGTAACGCAATGGGCCATGGTTGTTTAAGCAGCCTAGCTCTGCTGGCCATTGAGAGGACACTGGTCAAGTAACTTAAAAAGACAGCTAGTTGGTATGACTGGGTAACAGAGAATTTCCTTGAAAAGGAACTGAGAGCATTTACATATAAATAAACAGACAATTTATATGATGTAGGCCGAAAATTAGCTTCCCCTCTTTGAAAGACCAGCAGCCACCACTGCTCAGGAGGTAGAGCGGTTTGGCTGGTAGGTCGCTAGTGTCGAGTTATCCCTGAGCGAGACACCTAACCCTAGCTACTCTCGACGAGCTGGCTGTCGCCTTGAGTGGTGGACTCCTCCACCGGTGTGTGAATGTGTGCATGAATGGGTGAATGTTAGCCAATATTGTAAATTGCTTTGAGTTACCGCTGGTTAGAAAAGCACTATATAAATGCAGTCCATTTACACTCCTTACATTCCATTTACACCCTCCTGGTGACGTCTCACTCCCCTGCAGGTCGGGAGCGACTGCACTGGCGGCTGCTCCTGTGAATGTTCCAAGTGCTCCCAGCTCCGGGAGGAGCAGGGGTCGGCAGCGGAGGATCAGATAGACGGTGAGGAGGCTCTAATTTAGTCGCCTTGCAAACTCTGCTTTCCTGGAAAAGTCCTTCTGTTCAGTCTGAGGCTAGACCACCATAGCAAAGTACTTGGTGCACTTATCAACACTTCCGTTGTTCAAGCTTTTGACAGGATGTTCTCATGTGTAATCTTTCTATTGATTTGGCTGGTGCACAAACAGGCGATGTGGAGCGCATCACCAGCCTGGTGAGGTGCCACGTGAGTGAGGCCAGTCTGGTGGAGGCGGTGGGCCAGGAGCTCACCTACCTGCTGCCTCAGAGGGACTTCCAGCCCCGGGCCTACGCCAGCCTCTTCAAAGAGCTGGAGGAGAGCCTCTCCGACCTTGGCCTCAGCAGCTTCGGAGTGTCCGACACCTCGTTGGAGGAGGTATTATCAAAATAATTACGTTTTACAGAAGTCTAAACTTCAGAAGTAGTGTGTAATTATGCAAGCTAGTTCCATGGCTCATTTGTGTTATGAAAAGCTGTGGTTTCTGGGTATTCTGGGCATTACTTCTAGTTCTGATAGTACAAGAAATACAAGTGTTAATAAAAAGTATCCAAGAAGATGATGAGATTCAGTAACTTTTAATTAAAGATTGTTTAAAGAGTCTTAAGATGCTTGTTTGCTCATCAGACTGGAGGAATGGCTTAAAACGTTAGTCACATCGAGTATCAATGTTTAATTTTGCTTTGGCTGCTTGAAGTATCTCATAGACTATCTGCTTGTCATTCAAAGCCATTTGTTTTGCAGATTTTCCTCAAAGTGACTGCCGGTGGTAACTTGACTATACGCAAATGTCTACAAGGTAAACAGAATGTGACTGATACTGCTGGCTTCTTTTATCCCCAGTTTGTGATTATTTTACACAAACATAAGACAAATACCTGTTTCTTTAAATATAGCTTGGTCCTAATTAAGTAGAGCATGAGGGATATATCTGCATTATTTGGTGTTTTCCAGCTAAACAATATCTCTATTTTATCGAACTCCTCCCTTTCTCCCTTTCTTCGTTCTAATGTCAGGTGGGGTTTCCCACACCAACGGCCAGGGGCCATGTGAAGAGTTAGACGCGGGCCGGGGCTCCTACCAGGTCAGGGGCGCGGGTCTGGTGGTGACACAGTTCTACGCTCTGCTGATCAAGCGGCTCCACCATGCCACGCGCTCACACAAAGACTTCTTTGCACAGGTAACCTTGTTGTGGGCCTGCTGCCCCTGAAGGCCTTTCTCTAGCAGTGTCGCCTTCCATGGTGCTCCATCAGAGAGGCCCCCTCTGGCCCCCTTCAGGCCCCAAAAGCTCTGCATGTTGCAATGTTTTCCCAGAGTAGATTCTAATTTTACACAAGACCTATTTTGACTCATAAATGCACGCATTCTTGAAAACATTGACAAGCTATGATGATCCATAACTGTTTTTAAAAAATATATATTTGCGTACGATTCGAGAGCAAAGAATGGGAGCAGAAAAGGACGGAAGAGATGAAGATATTGCTCTCAACTTATTGTATGCTATCCCTCCTCATGTACTAGGTTAGAACCTCTTGAACCTTAACAAACTGGTGATGATCCAAATGATAACAATGGAACGATATAACACGTCGATACAAATTCAAATAAAATAATACTAAATAATAATATACTGTATACTGTTCATATAGATATGAAAACTCAGTAAATGTCACTGTGGGCATGGTAGCTTAGTAACAATTGTTCTACAACTCTGCCCCTCCCCTTGTTCCCCTCTCTGGTAGATTGTGTTGCCAGCCAGCTTTGTCTTCCTGGCACTGATGTTCACGGGTATTGTACCCCCTTTCGGGGAGTACCCCAGCCTGACCCTCAGTCCCTGGATGTACGGCCGGCAGTTCACCTTTTTCAGGTAGAGGGTCTGCCCAATATGCTCTCACTCAGTACGTTTGCATGCACAGCTTAATCGATTAAAGCCATAGTTAGGTGAGAACAGTCAGTAACATTTTTTCTGATGACGGAGTGCTATATGTACTGGTCATGAATGAGCAAACTGCTAATGAGTTTTTCTTCTCAGGTATAATGATGTCCACTGGACCATTTCATATAATTTACAATGATGTGTCCTTGCATTAGCACCTGTCACAAAGTGCAGGGCAAAATGATAAACTACATCTAGTTTTTTTTAAAGAGACATAGATGCATGGATGTAAATAAGCAGGTTTAGACCGTCGTGAGACAGGTTAGTTTTAAAATAAGCAGACTATGCTCCACAATTGGACAACTGCAATTGTCCGGTTATACATGGCTGTGAGTAAATCGATTCATTGGCCCAAGCATGTCATTCCCCGGTACGATAGGTGGCGCTGTACCCATTTCAACTAGTGGTAATAGAGCCACCGGTTTACCTGTTTACGTCACCAGCAACAACAAACTCAGGCATTCGAGAAAGATGTTTTCAGTAGACAGCTGTCACTTCACTTCACGGTCCATGTTACTTCAAAATAATGTTTTTTTCTTCTGCCATGTTTACAATCTTTATTCATTCATTGCACCGTGGCCGAACTGACGGGGATATTCTCTGATATTATGAATCTTAAAGACTGCTTCAGATCTCCGACTCTCTGGTACTTCCACAACAAGTAAAGACTGGTAGTGGGGGTTTGGCTCTCTGAAGTCCAGATTGTAACGAACATGGAGGAGAAAGGGATTGCTTTCATGTGTGGGCTCTGCCGCATAGGCGATCCAAAAGCCGGTCGGAACAATGGGATGTCAGAGCGGAGGGTTTTTTTGTTTTTATTTTTCGGGTTATTGAGAGGTCGGAACAATGGAGTGTCAGAGAAATGGCATGGACCCGAAGTGAATTAACCTCTGTCTACTGGAAACATCTTTCTCCCGCCGGAGCAGCCTCTCCACCGTCCGTCCGTATACAGCATTCCCGCAATTCTTTCTTCCCCATGGGCGAGATAACCCCCACTATAAGCCTTCACTTGTTGTGGAAGGACCAGAGTAAACCCAACGCAATCTTTAAGATTCATAACATCAGAGAAGATCCACATTTATTTTGACAGATGAGCCCAAAGTTACTACTTTACAACCTCGTTGTTGACCCACATTTAGAATAACGTACTTTTAATTCAGCCTTGGGTGAACTCGAAGCGTAGTGTCTTTGTGCTTCCACCTTTAATGAATGCATGCCGTGCATGTTCCCGCGGCCGGGGACACAATTCTTATAGGGGGTTACTACAATCACCGGCTTCCTCCTTTTTCTGCGCCTCCTTTTTAAATAAATCGCCGTCGTTTTCCGACGGCGACAACAATGCGACTATCGTCTCCTTCTACTTCCGGCTCACGGCCCCCGGAAAAGATCTTGAGCACGCTCAGAACGCATAATCCAATCCCAAATCCATGCATGCACGCTTAATGCCACTAACAGTTGAATAATCTAGGGGTCTTAATTTGACTATGAGAAACCCAATTAGATTCCATTTACGCTTGACTAAGGTGTACACATGCATTTTAATAATCCCATCATAGTTGGACTAACCCAATAATTAGACTTTCTTGAGTGTCATGCAAACACACTGACTGCCATCTGCTTTGCTTCGCTCCTGAATGTTCCAAATGGTAAAACAAAGGTCCCAGCGTTACAAACCCTTGTTTGTTATGATAATAGCACTCTGTAAACATTGTTTTTCATTTAATTTGCATTGGTACAAATATTTTAATGGGTGGACAAAATCCACATAAAATGACCCTGTCCTTGTGTCAGGGGGTGTTTGACTGGAATCTAAACCAACAGAGCATACAGCTAGCCTCTTCACATCAATACCATGGTAATACTGTTGTTATGTATCAACTGACTGTGTGTGTTTGCAGTAACGAGCGCCCCCTGGATGCCCAGATGAGGTACTTTGGGGAGGTACTGCTCAATCGGCCCGGCTTCGGGACTCGCTGCATGGCCGAAGAACCCCTGCAGTGAGTAGCCACATGCTGCCATGCTAACATCTTAATTTGTGTTCATTATGCTGAAATGAATGCGTACCATGCAGGACACATGTCATAGAGTTGTAACATTAAAGTGTTGAAGTTTGTGTGTGTGTGTGACTTCTATTGACTAAATTGACTTCCCAACCCTCATCACTCTATATAGTCACTCCCCCTCACTCTCTGGATCTAAATGTTGTGGCCCTCTCTGGCAGAGACTTCCCCTGCAACAACATCACCACAGATTGGGATATGCCCCTGGTCAGCCCGGCCCTCATCGAGGCCCTGGAGGGGCCCTTGTGGAACTCCCTGCGGCCCTCACCCGACTGCCAGTGCAGCATGCCACAGAAACTCACCATGCTGCCCTCGTGTCCAGAGGGGGCCGGAGGCCTGCCACCCCCCCAGGTCCTCCATCAATCAGTCAATCAGCGGTCAAACATCCGTCAATCAAAGTTTATCTACAGAGTGCTTACGGCTAAATGAGGCTCAACTGTGAAAAAATATATATCTGATGACAGAAATATACAATACAATGCAGAAATACATTGAGAGGTTAAATTAAACAAAGTTAAACAAACAATCACACTCTCTACTGGGGGCTGTGATCAATTCAAGCACAATAAAAGGACAATGGTAGTGTGCAAAATAAATAATACAATACATCAATGCACTGCATTTTGTTCGCACTCTGATTCTTGGTCTCGGTTGTTCACCAATTTACAGAAGCTCACCTCATTTGTATTCTAATAGACTAGCAAATACTAGAGCAAAAAAAACAAGCGTTTTTGTCATCCAACTCAGTTTTATTCTTATTTTCATATTTAAATCATCACAGGACAGGACAGAGCAGTCTCTCCCTGCTTCCCTTAATGGCTGGTTCAAACTACACGATTTCACCCAGATTTTGCCCCGAATTGTTCGCCACCGACAAATTTGCAGGATCGTGCCAGTTTTTGTAAAGTTTTGTAGTCTCTAGTCTTGTAATGTGATGCAATATTTTCGCCTGCAACATTTGAAAACCCAACAATGAAAAGTTTGGCATGCCAGAATTTTGGGGGAAACTCAATGACGTATCCATTGTTGACATGGAGGGAAGTAAAGATTCTAGAGCATCGCACCCTCAAATCTTTTTCATACAAAGTCTTCTGACGAGACAAAGCCTGATTTCGTGGTTCTGTGATCGCATAGTGTGAAATGTTAAATCATGGAGGAATATCTAAGAATCGTGTAGTCAGAGCCTGCCATAAAGCATGGTTTACAATGGAATAATTCCAAAAACACACACCCGCCACACATGCAAACAATAGACATAAAGCAGCTTTTTTTTTTTTTAAAGGCCTTCTGTAATCAGATCTGTATCGTCCTTTGAAATCATATAAAATATTTTGGACATCTACTTGGATACTGAATTCATCAAGCTGAATCTATCAATGTGTGTTTGATGGCAGAGAATCCAGTCGACAGGAGATGTTTTGATGGACCTAACTGGCAGGAACATCTCAGACTACCTGGTGAAGACCTACCCCAGACTCATCAAGAGCAGGTACCTCTTTGTGTTCATCTCTAATATTACAATGTTTTGATATTATTAGTAAAATATGTTTGTTATATGACTTGCAGCAAGTTTTGAAGCCATTCAATGTACTGTGTACTGTATCAATGCCTCAATTTTCTATTTTCTATTCAATTTTGTGGTCAGCCAATTACTGGCAAATACATCAATATTCCAGCCAGGACATTATACAATTTCATTTTTTCCGCCTGCACATTGTTCAAAGGTATTTCAAAAGGCATGTCAAAACCCAAACGTATAGTGTAATTCACCAGCTCAAAACAAATACTCCATTACTCCAATCACAAATGGGAACAGGCTCAATCCAAGAAGGAAGTAGTTGTTGAGGTAGTGCTGTTTCTCCCTTCCTCCCAAGAGGCAATAGAGCAGTGGTGTGAAGACACAGGACTGACTCAAGGCATCAGCTCAAAGCTCTTGATTGTAACCTTGTAGTAGTAAGTGATTCTTTCTCCAATCCAGAAACACCAGGCTGCTAATGTCGATGTTGATGCTGGCATCACACTGTCCCGAAATTGACACCAGATTGCCATACAAATATGGAATTTAAAATTTTGTTCGAAGATGGCCCCGAAATTGGTCAAAAGCCAATGAACAGCCAAAGCAAGTACGATGCTACAGAAGGTCACACGATGAGACCTGAACCACACACAAAGGCAACACAAAGATGTGAATTTCTATAGTTGTTTATACCCGCAGGACACACAAAGGCCAAATGATGGAATGCTAGAAAGGCGATAGGGAAACTAGAATGAGTTTCTTCCTAACAAACTGCGAGAGTGTGCTTGCTAAAATGGCGCAGATTGTAAACCGCCCAATCAGGAAACACTGCCTGCACGTCCTCCTCTAACCCTTGCAGTAGCAACCACACTAATTAGACAAATTTTACCTGTAAGAGGAGGTGCTGGGCCTGTAAGAGTTGCTCATCATGTTCTCTGAGGTGCATCAAAAGATGCAATGCTGCTACCTTCTTCTTCCTGGTGATCTCCTCATCAAAGTATGCCATTCTGCAGGAATTGAATTGTGATTAATTGTGATTGAAGCTATGGGAGTTACACATGCCTCTATTCTGTAGAGTTGCTCAGGACTGATTGAAGATGCTCTGAGGCTGGCCTTTTATATGTCCACGTTTCCATGACACATGGGAAACGCTTGAGCTACTCAAATTTGTCTGTTTTCACTGACACCATGATCCCATCTCGATGTCATCGTACTCTAATACGATGGCTACACGACAGCATTGTGAGGGCTTCACATGATCTGTTGCCCTCCTAAGACAATTGGGAAGCTTCTTGTTTCCTTCATATGGTGCTTGATGATCACACAAAGTAAAGACAATGATGACACGATTTGACAAGATGCCCTCATGAAGGCATTACGAAGGGCAAAATGGACACAAAATTTCAACACGAAAATTAACCTTTGCAAGGTCCTTCTGCAATTTTTTGGCAGGCAAAAGATTTTGCCACCGTTCACAAAGTTGCAGCCAGAGCCTGAGAAATTCCAGCGGCGAGAGCCGAATTTAAACATTTCCTTTATCGTGTGTCTATCGTGTGTCAATTTCCGGAAAGTGTGATGGGGGCATTATGCCCTGTTGTCACCAAGGCCTTGATAAGGTGTTTGTTAGTCAAGCCTGTGCTCCTATATTCCTTTATCTAGGCTACAATATTAAATTACCCCACTCAGGCATTCATTCAGTGGCGAGTTTGATGTCTGGCTTCTTGTCATTGGTCACCCAGCGTGTAGTGCATGTAGTGACTTGTATTTAGATCAAACCAATTGGGGTTTACAAATAATGTATTGTCTTAGTGCCTAGAATAATAATATGCTAATATAATAATAATATTCAAAGTCTAGTTCCACTTGGGAAAGACGTTTTATCTTCAGCCTTTGACACAGCAGGTCAACCTTCATTTAAATTGTATTAACACGCACATGCACACAAACGTACACACACACACAGACACAGCCATACGTACACAAACACACACACACACACACACACACACACACACACACACACACACTTTTTAGGATGACTTTCTTGAATTAATTTTATTGAATCCATCAGTTATTTAAGTGTCAATCTCCAAAGGTTTTCATGTAAATAAATGCATGTTCAGTCACTATATGTTGCGGCAAAACTTAGCACAATGGTGATTGAGCCAATCGCCCTATGATAAAAGCCCTTGCGTCTACAGCATACCAAATGTTATGAACCAGGTGTCGTTGGTGACACTATCTATGGGAAAATGCCTGCTTATTGCTAAAGGTGTTGCGAAGGAGAACAAAAAGGAAAATGTTGAGATTTACACTGAAATTATTACTATTCATAATTTGAATAAAATGCTAAAACTACATGTATTTTCATGCAATTGATTCGTACTATTATTCATTCATAATGTTTTATTTTTTCCACATTTTCCAGCTTAAAAAGCAAGTATTGGGTCAACGAGCAAAGGTAGGTAACATCATCTCACTCACAACAATAGCACCCTAACTTAATATGCTATCATGCTATCAGACATGTAGTCTGTATGCAGTGAGTCTAATATGGGTTGAATACATTGGTCATGATGCTATCCCCTTTAGTGGTCAGTCGCTGCATCAGCACCTCCTGTGTAAGGAGACCATGATATAGTTGGATATCAAACAAGTTGCTGCTGTAAACCCTTTCCCTAACCCGTTTCCTGCAAGGACCTAATGAGTTATGCTCTAATCAGTTCAATATGTTTAGGACGTTTTAGTATTCCTTGCTGTATGAATATTGAAATTCAATTAAACAGGGACATTTGTAGTTGTGTGGTCCGTGAAGATGTTATTATTCTGAAGCCAAGCTTTGGTAAACCAGCCAAAAACAAGTCAAAATAAGGTCCTAGATTAGGGAATCGTTCTGTATAATATTGAAAGCCTATTACTTATGATCGATTATGCATGCTTATGGTATAAAGTTGATAGACATACCCCAGCGGAACAAGGTTCCGTCACAGCCGTACAGATAGGCATGAGGCCAATTCTCTCAAATATTCATGAGCAAGCTTGAACCTTTTCCTCTTAAATATCAGTTCATAAATTAAATACAAAAGTTATTTTTTAAACAAGGACATTTCCAGAGACAGCTCCAAACAGGGACAGGCCACCAGTAATTGTGTCTGTCCCTGGGAAACACGGATGTCTGGTCACCCTACTTTGGTAGAGCAGCATGAAGCATTTTGCTTGAGGGTGTTCCTGTGGGCTGAGCGTGTGTTTCCTGTTTCCTGTGGGCTGAGCGTGTTTCTGTGCATCGATAGTAATTAGTTTATTACTAGGCATTTACATATGTATATATCTTTGCCTCAACAACGGCAAGAGATTATGTCTCTTTTCCATGCTGTGCACTAATTACTATAATAGTATACTATAGTTACCATGGCAGCGTTTCCCAGCCGAAAGAGTTGCCACAATGCTCATCAGGGGGCACTCTGATGCGCTGAGGTGCTGAGTGAGTGGGAGGCGACTAGACTATTGGCAAACAGGGCTGATAGATGGGAGGAGTCTAAATCCCTTCATATCAGATGGGGTGGAGTCGCTCATTTCTGTTGGAGGGTGAAGTGTCAAAGTTTACTTTGGAAGTTATCAAACATTTATACAAAGAAATGATCTGCCAAGACAACGATTGTCTTGTCCCCGTGATCAAGGTAGACGTATCAACTTAAAACGACTTACAATAAGTACTTTTGTCAAAAGAAAGTGAAACAATCTCTGTCCGTACAGTAAGGATGTTCGTAGAACTAAGTGCAAAGCACTAACAATCACTAGGTTAACCCATTCCCTGTATACAGTGATAGCTAGGATAAGATGCTACACAATTAAGTACTATAACTTAGTACAATGTCAAGTGCATACATTAAGGGCCAGGACGTACAACATACAAGAAGTAGGAGGGGGTGTCGGGGAGGCTATGCAGAGTCTAGGTGAGGAACAGGTGGGTCTTGAGTCTTTTGCGGAAGCTGGTGAGCGACTCTGGGGTGCTGACATCGGCAGGGAGCTCGTTCCACCACTGTGGTGCCAAAACACAGAAGAGTTGTGACTTTAATGAACGACTTTTGCTTGCTCTTAGCGATGGTATCAGACGTCCGGCTGAAGTAGGTGGCACCCATGATGGACATGTGCTTTGGGATGTGCCATTGGTGTGTTCACCCTCCCCTTCTCCCTCCTCCCACCTGGCCAGGCTGAGCACAGCGGTGGACGCGGCAGTGGCGGTATGCGTCATCTTCTCCATGTCCATCATCCCAGCCAGCTTCCTCATCTACCTCATCCGAGAGCGTGCCACCCAGGCCAAGCACCTGCAGTTCGTCAGCGGGGTCAGCCCCCTGGTCTACTGGCTGGCCAACTACCTGTGGGACATGGTAACACTGGTGGTCCCACCGCAGTTTTGGATCTGTCTTTCTTTGTTTTCTGGGTGAAAATTGCAATATTGGAAAAAGTTAATTGTAGCGTTGAGCGTAGCTGTTGCATGATTTTGGGTAATTACGCATTTTTCTCTTCAATTCGTAAATACCTCGAATGATAACAATACTAATTTAGCTACTTTTAATAATTTACGACATCTTAACCAATAAAATGCTTTGATTCAGAAATGAAAAAAAGGTAAGGTTAGTAATTGAGCCATGAGGTGGTGGGAGGATGTGAGAGCTTGTTTAGTATTCATCTGATAACCCTGAAGCTTATAGGGATTCCCTCTAGAAAACACATTTGGAATATAATCAACAAATCATACACCGCACTGTTGGGAAATTAATATGATAATGACCAAATTATTACTTCAACAACAATCACCACCGCTGTGGTGTGTTTGTGAGCAGCTGCAATGTGTGTTCTCTCGCCAGGTCACCTATTCTGTGTCTGCTGCCATGGTGGTCGGCGTCTTCATGTACTTCAACAAGAAGTGCTACACGTCCCCCCCCAATGTGCAGCCCCTGGTGGCTCTGCTCATGCTCTACGGGTGAGAGCTCTGCTCACATCGCTCACTCTCCTCACATCGCTCACTCTCCTCACATCGCTCACTCTCCTCACAGTCAAACTACAGCTGGACATTAACACTAAAGGCTTTTGTCTTTTGGAAAAAAACAATCATTCATTTAAAAGACGTGAACAAAAACCACACATTCATGTAGAGCATAGCTTAACCATTTCTTTAGCACATTTGGTTCGTTTGCTTTTGGTGTATGCGTTTCATATGTGTGCTCGTGCCTGTGCACATGTGTGTGTTTGTCCCTGTGTGATCTATGTGTCCCTAGGTGGTCCGTGACGCCCATGATGTACCCCATGTCCTACATGTTCAGTGTTCCCAGCACAGCCTACGTCTCTCTCTCCTGCATCAACCTCTTCATCGGCCTCAACAGCAGCACCATCACCTTTATCCTGGACCTGTTCCCCAGCACCACGGTACTGCACATCTGGATATGTGGGAGGGGCCTGTACATCTTTATAAGTGGGAGGGGCCTGTAAATCCTAATACGGGGGAGCGGCTTGGAGATCCTCATAAAAGGGAGGGGTCTGGAGATCTTCACAAGGGAGAGGGGCCACTACCATTTATTTAATTTTAATATATGCTTTTTAGTAAAAAAAAATAAATAATATAAATTATTGTAATTGTATTATTATTATTATTATTATTAGATTACCTATGTGTGTGTGTGTGTGTGTGTGTGTGTGTGTGTGTGTGTGTGTGTGTGTGTGTGTGTGTGTGTGTGTGTGT
>JAOPUD010000112.1:1804921-1817382 GCA_027122715.1 Trisopterus minutus
TTTACCTTGACCTATGCTTCTTTAAGTACACCAAGTTCTGTGATGATTGACTCAAGTTAACCCCGCCTTTAGTCACCAGTCAACATTGATTGGGCTAATTTGGACCAGCCTCCATTTGGTTAGAGGTTCTGGGTTCCCTAGGAAGATTTGCTCAACATGAGGAGATACAATTGTCTACAGGATTTCATGACTGTAGAAGAAAGGGATCAGAAAATATGTCCGTCCAAAGTCTGCATTTGCAGTTAATTGATATAGCTCCCCCTATTGCCCGATCTGGGTATAATTTGTGGAGAGGTTGCATTTTCAGTTAATTGTTTTAGAGCCCCATATAGCTCGATCTGGATACAATTTGGAGAGGTTCATCTTGACCCATGTGCCTTTGCCTACAGCAAGTTTGATGATGATTGGGTTAAGTTAACGGTGCCTTTTGGCGTTAAGTTAATGGGATACTTCACTGATTCAGAACCAGCATTCTATCATTATAAAATAGCTATTATAATATAAAACTAAGTGTGTTTCTTCCCTCAGTCTAACACAGTCCTCCCTAGGCCCTGATGTTCTGATTACATTTCTACTGACGTCAAATTATGCGTTTGACGTCATCTCAGAAAAACTTTGCTTGCCTGCTAGAAGGGCCGAGGACTACAAACCACTAGTTCTGCAAATTTGTAAGCCCACCAATGAGGAGGCGTACGAGATGTAAACACAATGTCTGCCATGTTTCTTCACTGCTTAGGGAGAGAACTAGACCAACACCAACCTCTGATCATGGCAAAAGCTAATCTTCAATGGGAAACAGCCAAAGTGGATTTTGAAAATATGTTGTTGGATTCGGACATTCAGGGCTATTTGTAGGAGCCACAATATACAGCCAGGAAGAATTGAGACAGACAGAGGAGGAGGCTGCTGCTGCTTCTGCAGCTGTTCGCCTATGGACACTAACACAGAGTCCCTGAGCTGCCGAATTTCAGCGATGCCAGTTTCTTCTAGAAGAAATGGCTGAGCTTTGACTTTAGCAAACCTACATGTTTTATTTTTGTAAGTAGTTAATATTCTTTCATGTATAAAACTTCAAATTCATTTTGGTTGTTGTGATTTGTTTACTAACCCAAGTACTGTATAAGTACTGTATATTTCAACTGAGGAGAAAAGGTTGAGTACAAATACTTGATGTGCTGAGCTACTGTAATTAGCAAATGTTTTTATGCTGTAAACAACCTATGCTGGAAAACAAATTACTTGGGCATCATCAGGAAAGGGTCATAAGACTACGAGCCAAGTTTGGTTTGGATGCATGAAAGCCTTGCAGAGATATGAGCTCACTTCCTGTTTGACGTCCCCCTGAGGTCAAAGGTCACCAAATTGTTTGGGTGTCCCCAGGATGATGTCATGAGTCTATGTACCAAGTTTGGCTATGATATATGAGTTGCTGAGAACAGGCTTACTTCCTGTTTGGCGGCTTCGCTGTCAAGTTTGATTGGCTGTCATGGCCAAACGGTTTTGAATTTGAAAAAGCTGTTTGAGAAATTAGTTTAGCTTGGTCTGAAGATCATATATGGCAAGTTTCATGAAGATTGGACTGAATTTGTTTTCTGTGGGTATGTACTATTGATTTTGACAACTTTCAACATGGCGGCCAAATTCTGATGTTTCCATCAATAATAATTTTTTATCTATATGGGGAGGTCTGACAGTATCACCAGAAATTGAAAATAAGTATATTGAAAATAAGTTTGAAATATACTCATTTGAAGAGAGGAGTTAAAACACATCTTTATTAATTACAGCGCCCCCTAGAGGTCAAAGGTAACAAAATTAAATGTGTGTTGCCAAGATGATGTCATGGGTCTATGTACCAAGTTTGGTTATGATATGTCAAAGGGCTGCTGAGGAATTGGCTTACTTCCTGTTTGGGAAGTGGTCAAATTTGATTGGCTGTTGCGGCCAAACTATTCTGAATTCGAAAAATCTGTTTGATAAGTTTTGTGGGGCATGGTCTGAACATCATCTGTGCTAAGTTTCGAGATGATTGGACAAAACTTGTGATAGGAGAGGTATTTTGAAGGTTTTTGACATAAACCAAGATGGCGGAAAATCTGTTGTACTCGGCTTGGCCCAAGGATTCCAATGATACCTTGTTTGTAAATATTGGTTGAATGGGTCAAAAGTTATAGACATGAATGCATGTCCAAATTTGACCTGTGTTGGTGGCGCTAGAGCTTATGAGCAAGCGACCTCAAATTTGCTGTGAGGGCTTATGGGACTGTCCAGTGTGCTAAATTTCACAACTTTTTACCATGGCGTTCTATGGGCTGCCATAGACTACCATGGCAGCATAATAATAAGGAAAACGTACAATAACAATGGTTGTCTCGCAGCTTCACTGCTTGACCCCCAATTCCAGTACCCAAAAAGTCATGTCCCCAGGAGGACAATGACTATTGACTGGTGGCCATTGCTTCCAATGTTTTCAAATCATCAGAGAAGCTTATGATTGAGGTACTCCTACAGAAGTGGAACCTATGCTTGATATACACCAATTTGCCTACACCAAAAACCAGCGCACAAGTGACGCCATATCAACAATAATGCACCTCACACTTAAGCACTTAGAAAGTCCCAATGCATATGCCAGACTGCTTTTTGTAGATTTTAGTTCAGCATATGGGCCCCTAGTTAGAAGGTCTCAAACGCAGACGTGCGCAAAGTCGAAGTAGCTTTGTGGGCGGTTCTATGGTGCTGTTACTATTATGACGGCGGATAAATGACTCTTGCGCCCGGCACAAATCTAAAATGGGTCGGTCTGAAACCCATAAGTGTGTTTTGGGCGTAACGTGCAATAAACCAATGACAGTTCCACCTGCCATCCCCTTTAAGAGCCAACACATTTGACTTGACGAGTTGGTATTTTGACAGCGCGTTTGCAGTCTCTGCTGAGACAGATGCATGACCACATGAATTTCAACCTTCAAATGGCTGTTTATGGCAAAAAATAATGGGGATAATTACCTCTGCCAAGGAGGTAATGTTTTCGCCGGAGTTTGTTTGTTTGTCTGTCTCTTAGCAACATAGCTCAAAATGTTGTGGACGGATTTGGATGACATTTTCAGGAAATGTCCGCAATGGGACCAGGAACAAGTGATTAAATTTGGGGGTGATCTGTACACGCTATCACTGGTTACAACACTCGCTGTCTGCCTTGGCGGAGGTCTGCGCTCTCCGAGTGCTTTTCTAGTTTATACTGCGATGCTGGGCTGAACTGTCCAATGAATGAAGAACATATACTTTAGGAGAAGATAAAATAATGGTCAAAGTAAAAAAAATTCACACCCAATTGGCCCAAAATACATTTGAAGTGGACCGGCACAACGGGAAACCTCCCGAACCTCCCGATGGCCACCACGGGCTTGGCGGGTGGGTTTTTAAATGAGTTGAAAGGCGGGACAGGCTGCTCGATGGAAACATGGCTAGCTGCAACCACCACTTCAAATAAAAAAACAGAAGTGAAGGAGCTAAACTGGTAAAAGGAAGACTTCAGATCTGCCATTGATGTTAGGACCACACACTAAAGCTAACTAATATGTCCTCTCTGTCCTTGGGAAGAGCGGACATTACATTACATTGTTCCAAGTGAACAACAAGTACCTGGGTTTTTGCGTCTTATAATAATCTTAGTGAAACAGATTGAAAAACTCCAGTAACATAACTTCCCACTAACTTTGCTACTAACTTTGCTACTAACAAGAGATTATAGCCTGAAAAAAAGTTTAAAAGTCTGATCTCAAAAGATGATTTTCAGATCATGTGTTCTATTTTTCCCTCTTCACCATTTTCATCAACATATATGCAAGGTTAAAAAATTTCACCAGAGTGTTTGACACTGTTCTGGCAGTGCATTATTTAGTTTCCCAGTTTTGAAACCTTGTAAATAGAGTTCTGCAAACAGGTGTTCATACATTGAGAAAAAAGTTTTGAAAGGGTGCATATTTATTTTGAAAAACGTGTAAGGTGTACATTTTCACCATTAAATTGTATTTATTCAAAACTGAGTTTTCAGCACTGACTTTTCAGAGATTTGGCCACAAGAGGGAAAGTTTACACCCCTTTTTCAATGTTGCAAAACCTTTTTTACAAGGTGTTGAGTTTTCAAACACAGACTTACAGGCCTTTGAAACTATTTTCTTCAGGTTTGAATTATGACAGGATTCTAATGCCATAGACTTCACACAGGCAACACAGTTTCGATCTCTGGGAAGGGAGGTCCAAAAATACACCTGCAATTACCACTTACGGTCATAGGTGTCGCCAAAGACAGCAACACGGAAATCTTTGAGATTACTATAGTAAAGAAACATCGACCCCTAAAACAATTTTCTTTTAGATGAAAAGTTGTTTAGAGGGTTACATTGTAGGGATACGGATTGATCCTGGCCCAAATATTGACTTAAATGCACAGTTTAAAAAATGTACGGTAAGATGTAAATATAGAGTCAAGTTGCAGTCTAGTCTATGGGTTAAACACTTGCAATTGCATGAGTTACCGGATATCTTTTTTTGGGTGACCAAGTAACGTTAATCAAACATTATAGCTAAATTTTGGCTATGGTTAGATTTGACCATGGAGGAGGACTAGCTCACTAGCTGGGACTAGTGTTTTCTTTTCCTACCACAAAATGAAGCAGATTTCCTATATGACACTGGATGTTGTGTTTGGGTTACTAAGTGCACACTGGAGTGCAATGACGTTCTAATCACAGAAAGTATTGATTACACTGTCTTGAAGACCTCTAAGTGCTCAGACTATCGCAGATCTAAACTGGAACAATCATTACACGTCCCTACGAATATCTACTTTTCTTGGGAATGCGTGTTATCAGGGGGATGTATTGAGATTTCACTCATTTCTTTTAAACAAACCCCAGCCCGGTCAGTGAACAATATTTCGTTGTGAACACCTTCACAATGAAATATTGTGAACTTTTTGAGTAAAATTATACAAATGATAGCGCTGGGTTAATTATTTTCTTGTATTCTGTATTTTACTATATCTATTACTCAATTTATTTTGTGGTTTTGTGAACATCCCAATCAACCAACAATTAATGATATGGAAATAAGGTCTCATTTAATCGAGCGGTCTCCGAAAAAGTTTTAGATTTCTTGATGCTGTGTATGTGTGTGTGTGTGAGTGTGAGTGTGAGTGTGAGTGTGAGTGTGCGTGTGAGTGTGTGTGTTTGTGTGTGTGTGTGTGTGTATGCGTGTGTGTGTTTTGTCTGTGTACTACCATGTTTATCAAGCTCAAACTGTCCCCACTAGAAAAGCATATTGGAGCACACACCTCAGCATGTAAAGATGCTACTACTTCAGCTAAGTACCCTTTTGACCTGAACATAATTCGTTTTTCACATACATCTTTGGGTGATCTACAGTCCCACACATTACTCAAGAAAAATACCAACTTTTGTAGGTAAGGTGGCTTATCTACATGACCCTGAGCTGTTGGAGCTTTGTGCAGATAAATCCCATCCCATCATAACATTCATATACATATATTCAATGTATTCTTCCTGACACTAACCATTTTGGTGTTCCAGTTCTAAGCTGTCTCCTTCTTTGCAGATTCTCCTCCTCTCTCCTTGTCTTCAGAAATGTTCCCAGTACCCCCTGGAGTCCTTTGAAACCTGTTTAGTTCTGCTCTAATCACAGCAGACGGATCCCAGGGTGACTAGGTGGAGTCACGGAGGGAAACATAGACATGCCGAGTCAACAAGAACAGAACTAACCCTGCTCGCCCCCAATAGGCTGCAGTAACACACAACCTGACAGCCAACATAATGGGCTGGGTGGTTAAGTGTGAGGGGGTGAGGAATAGATTAAAAGAGTGAGATGGCGAGAGGGAGATAAAAGAGAGAGAGAGAGAGCTGACTTGTCTCTTATGATGTTACAATGCCCGGGAAGATAATCTTTTTTTAGCGAGAATACTTTCCTGGATGCCTGCTGCCTCCCAATCACTTGCCTCGCTGGAAAGACAGAGGAAACAGAAGAGTGAATGGTGGATGGTGGGACCTCTTCACATCACGGCTGGCCCACATGTCCTCTGGTTACAGGGGCTGCATAAAACTATTAACTTGGCCCTGTCTTGATGATGATGACATACTTTTTGAAATCCCATCTTGAACCCATCTTAGCTAGCAGTTAGTAGTTGGCTGTCCGCCTCACAGGACAACACCAAGGAACCAACACGAGGTGTACTGCTCATGCCCTGGGTATGGGCAGTGCAGGATTGCTAACCTGCATGTTGTTGGGGTGTTGGTGGAATCTGGAGCACCAGGAGCAAAGCCAAGGAGTGTTCTGCCTGTCAACACGGGGAGAATATGTAAACTGATATTGGAAATGCCTTCCCTTCTCAGGACTCGAACACAGGACCTTCTGGCTGTGAGGTAGCAATGGGACCTATTGTGCCACCTTTCCAGTATGCTCTCCCCTCTACTTCTGCTCTTACAGCAGGTGTGCTTGAGTATTTGTGTGAGTGTGTGCTTGTGTGTGAGTGTTCAAACATGTCAAAGGCCGTCTGCTGTGAAGATAAATCACAAAGCAGGGATTAGGCAGGCTACGCTCTCATTGTGTGAGGACGTTGTGCGGTCATCTCGCCCACGGAGGAATGGGATTGTTTTAACGAGTGTTACTGAATGTGGAGAGTGAAACACTTCTCCCTTTATTAAACAGCAACATTCAAAGGAGGCACACACGTGTATGTGTATGTGTGTTTGTGCATGTGTGCCTGTGTGTGCAAGTGCATTTGCACGTGTGTTTGTGTGTGTCTGTGTGTGTTGGCGTGTGTGCATGTGCCTGTGTGTGCACATGTGAGCAAGGGCCTGTGTGTGCACGTGCACTTGCGTGTGTGCGTGTGTGTTTGTGTCTCTGTGTGTGTGGGTGTGTGTGCGTGTGCCTGGGCGTGCGCGCGGGCACTTGTGTGTGTATTGGTGTGTGTGCGTGTGCCTGTGTGTGCGTGTGCATGTGCATGTGCATGTGCATATGCATGTGTGTGTGTGTTTCCCAGCCGGGGCATGGTCTTGCGTCAGTCGTCAGCGGTGTGAAAGGACAATAATGAGCTCGTCATCAGACATTATCTGTGTGATGGCAGTCGGCAGGGAGCTCAGGGTCACCATGTGAGCAGAATACTCATTCATTATCCCACTGACTTAATGTTAACCTGGTAAACATCACACAGGGAAATAGGTGGCGACCTTCAGTCCAGGTACACACATCATCATCAGCCTTCGGGATGAGACACAACCAGAAACACCACTCGTAACAACGGCTGCAATAAGGGCTTAGGGGAGACCGTTAATTATGCTCTGAATATGATGATCTATGAGATGTCTTTGAAAAAATTTATTATCTCTCATCATGTAAATCATTGTGTTGTGACGACCCCCCCCACCCCCCCACTCCCCCAGCCCTGGGAGTCTCAGGGTAACAATTTAGCAGATGTAATGGATGGGAGTGGTTCACCGTTCAACGCAATGCATTGTCATTCATTGTCATTCATACAACTTCAGTCATTACACTTCAGCTGACACAAGGCAGATCCACACATGCACATATACACACACGCACATATACACACACACACACACACACACACACAAACACACACACACACACACACACCCACCGTTACTAAGCCTGCTTCTTTTTGTGGATACAACTAAAGATAGGACTATTTAATATCTATTGCCTTTGGGTGGATGAACGACGCTACTTCCAAATGACAAATGCAATCCAAGTGCCGCAGAAAAGATTTTTAACTCGCTTCACCCTCCCAGCCCCTCACCCCCCTCACAGCCCATCCCCTCCCCCTAGGTGATAGGCATCTGCCACCGAGACTCACTGAGTAGTTCCCCCAGGACAGTAATTAGAGTAATCATTACACAGGGAACAGAATATAACCCCCCCAGTAGTTTTAACACAGCTACTTGACTGTTAATTATTGAGGAGATAAAAAGCCCTGTTTTTGCTTTGTTCACTATGCCAGTGAAGCATTAAGCACAACTTCAACACAAAGATGGCTACTCTGTGGCCCTGCTGGACCTCCGGCTGTCTTTTGTCTCCATGGAGACAAAAGGCACACCTCTGGTGTTTAATCCAGGTTCCATTGTAGCCTTATGTACGTTGTTTGCTTTATGCCTTTATAGTACAAAGCAGTAGTTTAAAACTACTGCTAAGAACTTTTTAATCTCTACTTGTCCTTAGATATGAGAGGAATTATCCTGCTGGAACAGGACATTATGGATAGCTGCTGAGTTATGGACCGAAATTGTAAAACATTCATTCCAGTTCCAGTTGGGATTTGAAATAGGTACAACCATTTCACCCACCACTAACAGGTCTACACAGAATATACTTTTTTTCTGTATTCTGTTCTGAGCTGCAATAACATCTGTTCATATGAATGGACTGGCAGGTGACACCAGCGTCCCAATTTGATTAGAATGTATTGACAGTGATCACTGAGGACATCACCAGAACTGCTGGTGTAACCCTTGGCCTTTGGTACGTTTATGTGATACTCATCAGAACAAAATGTAAATTTAACTTGGTGGTGGACCCGCTTACATTTCTTAGGTTCGCCATATTGAGAAGCTCTCATAACAACAGAAAGCTAAGCAATTTTCATTTGCTCTCGCAAGTATCAGGTGAACTTAACAGACAGACATACACACCCATACAACATTAGTGAAGATGCACTGAAACCAATATTGGATATCTGTCCAATAAAAGAGAAGAGAAGTATATTTCCCCCAATACAAATATTTGAGAAAAACAGAATAGAGAGAGAGAAAAACACAGTCATAGAAACACAGTTGGGATTGAGAGAGACACACACACACGAGACAACAGAAAGAGAAAGCTTACACGGAACCATTGAGAGGGAATTGTTGCATGATCCCTTCTATATACACACACACAATTCCACCAAATGTACACACACTTCTCTCTCCCCCCTCCCCCTCTCTCTCTCTCTCTCTTTCTCTCATTCAGACCCTCTTTGACATCATAACGATTGCATGTCCGAACACTGTGTACAACCATGTTCCAAGTAGCGTCCATAGTTCAACATGAAAGAGTGGGATGCTTGGCCACCTAATTGTTGGTATTTGTAGGTACTTCTTGTTCTCACCTAGTATGGCTGAAGTCAGAATGTAGGCTGAACTTCACAACACAGGAAACAGAGACCTAAATTACACCCTAAAGGCCCACTATGCAGCATCGGCAATTCCTTCCACTGTTTTTCAAAGAAGCCGGCGAATGTGTGGAGCAAGGTGTTCATAAAGAGTAGACAAGGTCATACATTTTGAAATGGTGTATTTTTGTGTTGTGTTACAATAAACTTAAACCCATCCTTTTTATATAGTTGACATCGAGAATTGTTTTATCTTTGGTTGTTGAACAGAACGATCAGTTTAAGAGTGTTGGCCAACATAATAGATAACGATAGCATGAACAATTTGCGCAGCAATCATACATTTATGTATCTGCTCAAGTACATGTAGTAATCTAATCTGTAATATATTCATTCATAGAGGCTTAAAACGTCATATTTACATCAGTCATTCTATGATATTGCAGGAATCAACTTCGACCGCGTCGTCCGAGTTGGCACCTCAGGCTTTAGTTAGGCACTAGACCTAGAAAGCCCAGCACTCCATGGGGGAGAACTCAAAGAGGGGGGAAGGTCCAGGACCTGGACTCTGACAGCCAGAAGGGGCTGAAAGAGCTCCAAAAGCGGCACAAGGCAGAGGTTTGTTTACAACTAATGTTGTAAACAAATTCCAATGTTTACTGTTTACAACCCAAAAAGATATCAGATGATATCTTTTACCCCAGAGATATGCACAATGAAAAGAAAAAAACGTTTTGATTTGTTTTTCAAGGAAAAACTTCACTCTGTCTGGAGCCTGGCCAGAAGGCCAAGTTATTGGGAAAAGTCCTCCCCAGGGATGATGTTTGATGTACTGTCTTTGCTGGAGGTACCCCTGAACCCTGAACCAGATGGAGCTCTCCCTCACTGGTGATGTCGGTATTGCTGGGAGATGGATTCCGGCATTAGTTGTTCAATAATACAGACTTTTTGGTTAGAAAAATATTTATTTTGGATATTGAAAAAAATGCAAGTGACAATGCTTCATGGTTTGTTTTTTGCCTTATGGCTATTGTGTAGCATATTGTTGAGAGTTCTCTGGATTAAGGTTTCCTCGTGACACTTGCCCGCACAAGTTTGGATGTAGGCGGTGGCTGTACCGGGACAAGCAGGCCGAGCCGTCTTGGGTCATCAAGCCTTATAAGGATCTTGCGAGGAAAGCCACTTCTGTTCCACTTCTTATCCTCGTGGGAGGATGGCCGCTTGGATGTCAGAGATGTAGGAGTACAGTTAATGAAGGTTCACATCTTCTTTAATGTATCAATTCTGTTCCAGAGGAATATGTGCCAACTAGCAGCTCTTGGGCTACACTCTTAGAAAAATCGGCATTAGAGGCATTCCAATGGCGATCTAGTGATCTGGGGGACGAGACAGACGAACAGCAAAACAACCATGGAAACAAAGGTGTTTGGTAGCAAGTACGCAAGCAAGCTAGAAACATACAGGGCTCACAACAAAACGATTGATCAAACACATTTTTACAGAGATTATCAACATTGATAAAGCTACAAGACAAACAAATATCACAAAGATCAACCAAGGGTACTTACAATTTCAAGAGCAACGGCATCCGATTTGTAGTGCTATTTTTCTTTCAGTTCACGCCATTCCTGAAAAGCCTGGCATCTCTGTCGGTAAGTCTTCCTTTTCCTCTTCTTTTGTTCCTTTGACATTGGGTTTCTCTGTCTCTTTTTAATCGGCTGATCCCTGATGAATGTAACAATCCCTTTGCTACTTGTGTTTATATCTAGCCATTTCTGTGTTTGTGGGTGTGTAGTGCCGTAAAGTAATTTGTTACTTTGCGAGGCCCGAGACTCCGGCGAGAGTTGGCGGCGGGTCGCCACCACAAACTTGCATTTTCCCTTTCTCCGCCCAGATGCGCTAGGGGGAGTCGAAACAGCCACCAATCGACCCATAAAGTATTATAGAACCATCACAATGACTCTTAACCTGAACAATTAAGGTAAATTAAGCCAAAAAAGTTGCTTAGTTCCTCTTTAACGTGACCACACTCAATGAGCAGGAAATACATTGTTATGCTTCACATAGAGACAAACAGGAAGCATACATGGGCATGCCATTGAGAGACTAATAATTGTATAGGTTAGCATTTTCATTCATGTTGTGTTTTAACTAGTAAGGCCTTTTAGCGTTAAGGTGACATAACATGCATTTGCATTCGCCTCTTGTTCCAACATTCTCCAATCAGTTCAGAGTGCATGCTTCATCCAATCGTAAAAAAAACTACCTCAATGCATGCATCATATAGATTGAGCTAATGCATGACTGAAAGTAAATGCATTACTTTCCTAAAGAACATTTTCGAAGATGGCAACCACGATTGTGATAGCAGCTGTGAATTCACCTGTAGATGATCCCATAGCTACACCAGCGTGTAGCGTCTAGAGCCCACTGAGGTGATGAGCTGCGGTGGAGGACCGCTCCAGTGGGTCAGACCACCACACGGTATACTATTGATTACCTATTGATTTATCCTCATTCACCAGGGACCCTGGGCGAGGAAAAACAGCCCCAATAATCGAACAGACTTGCTTTTATAACGAGGTGTGACGGGAGGTTTTCATCTGTTTGGTCAGAAAAACTGATTTTATTTGTGTTTAAATATAAGTCTAAACGTGGCGCAGGTTTTTATCCCATAATAAGCATAGTTAGCCTATTGCCATGAAAGCAGGCCTTTGTCACAGTATTTAATATAACTTCCTGCACTGTCCCCGGCAGACAAACAGCGCATCGTGCCCCAACAATGGTCAATAAACGATTTCAGTTATGGAGTGGATCGCCAGGCAGTGTGTACTCCGTTTATGAATCGATAAACGGGACGCGAGGTGTCAGTGTCACTAAAGTCTAGTGCGTGGAAAAAGAAGACTCACAGTCACTCACCATAGAGGGATATAATCCGAAGACCGTGAGCAAAAGCACGGGGTAAATAACGCTCAACAGGACCCGCATGCTGCCGGACCGTCCGCTTCACCCGCTGTGGTCGCCTCTTGTCTCTCGGTCCTCAGCACGGAGCTTTGTGGGACCCGGAGCTCCTAGTGCAATGTGTGGGACCCGGGGTGCCGCGTCGTTCCGCCGCCGTGTCTCCAGGATCCGCCGCAGCCTGCATCCACTGATTCCACTCCTCTCATTACGGCTCCTGCGTGACAGGGGGGCACCGAGTGTCAGGTTGAGATGCTCACAGACACTTCGGATCGGGAGACGATGTATTTAAAAAATATAACAATAAGTTGCGAGC